>CM022474.1:18599203-18672501 GCA_011952105.1 Coreoperca whiteheadi | reverse complement strand
CCCCATCCACCCACCCACCCACCCACCACCTCCTCCTCCTCCTCCTCCTCCTCCTCCTCTTGTACTCCAGGGTGGCCACAGACAGAGTGGCCGCACCCCCGAACTTGGACTTGACTTGATTTCTAAGTGATGGATTCACGTATCCATCTTACACAGGAATAGTGACATAAGGATGAGAATATACGGTGGGCTTTTTGCTTTTTTTTCTAGGAACATTTTCTCTCTTACTCCCCTTTTCACCCACGTACTGTACCAGTAGAATAAAAAAAAAAACAACATGTAAAAATGAGGTCACACCAAAGATTCCCCCTAATTCGCCTCACCCTAGAACCTCATCTCCTCCTGATATGATTACAAAGGGCCGCTGTATTAAAGGCTCTACTTTCATTGGAGCATACAGGACCCCTACTCAGGGACGCCACAGCCAACAGACGTAATCTGGAAAGCCTGGGATGTAGAAACTTCTGTCCATCTTCCTCTAAGATACTTAATGTCAGGCTTTGTGCTAGATTAGTCTCAGCCAAAGTTACATTAAAAAACCCAGATGAGCCTCGCTTGACCCACATTGGACCTCATCCAAGACTATGGGCGGCCAGTGAGCTGGGCTTTATATATCGCAGTAGAGCCGTTAAAACATTGATAGTTTCCACACATAGGGAGGAGAATCCGAAGAGGTAACCCAGGAGCTATATGGTATTAACATTTTATCGCTACTATGGCTACGCTGCTTCACCCACAGAATTGGAAGTGCGCGTCGGCTACTGTCACTTCATCATGTCAGACATTATAATTTCCTTGCACTGAAAATCCCACATAGCAAAAGCAATACACAGTTAATAATGAATAACACAGGAAAGAGAGGTGCAAGAAAGGAAAGGTAATCATCTATATTCTGCCATTTTCTGGAGGGAAGATACATTTTTCTGTCATTTTTTTAGGTAATGTAAAAGATGGAATTAAATAATGAATTTTCCCTGTATCTCCAGTATGCAGAGGAAGATTCTGGGCAGTCGGATCCTAAATCCTCCTGACACGGTGTCAAAGCCGCTGACCTCACACTGGTCTTAGACGATCGTGATTGAAAACTCTTTGTTTCAGAGCAGATTAAAAGCAGACTCTTAAGCAGTTTCACCAAAGTGTTTATAAGACATCACATAATATTAAGATCAATTTGAAACCACCTTGCAACCATTATTATTATTATTATTTTTATTGTGTTCACTCCCTACCGCTCATTTCACATTATTTCAATCTGCGTTTTGCCATTAGTCGGAATTACAGACAGTAATCATTAGAAAAATAAATATTCTGTGTGCGTGTCACTAATTTTTACGTCCTTCAAATCCTAGAAAATGGGATTGCTCTTCTCGCAGGAATAGTAAGGATGAATACATTTTCCTGACAAATTTGCTTTAGTCACCACCTCTCTTTGACCATGCTGTCTCTGTCGACCGCAGCAGCTACCACATATAGTTGCAGGCCTCTTCAAACACCGCATACACACCAGCCCTTCATGGCCAGCTCTTGCGGCTGCAAATTGCTTTAGCATGGCACTGCACAAGCTAACACAAGCTAACTTCATCAGCAAACGCAGAGGTTAACACTGGTGGCTCAAACATGGCTGCCCATGTGCTACACCTGCCTCTGCTACTCGGCTTTCTCTAATGCACCGTGGAGATCTGCAACTGAGACGTAGCATGGAGCAAGCCACAGTATCTCCAAGATTAATTTCTCGCCTTCACCTTGCTTTCTCTCTTCCGTCAAACCTGCCCGAAGGACTCCGCTGTATATCACAGATGAGCAGCACAAATGCAATTATAGAGACAGCTCGGGGGCTTTTATATGAATAAAGAGAGGGAATAATCTTTTGACACGTGGGCTGCACATGCCTTACATAGCTTGTGGAGGCACACATACAGTATGAGGCTTATTAATAATCAGCCTGTTACATCATTCTGCTTGTTAGGCACACCTATCGCCTTAGCTGAGTCATTCTCAGTGATGCACAGGGCCACCAACTGTCTTGTGAGATTTTCATGATGTCTGTCTTTTTACCCCCTGAGAGCAACACAAATATGTAGATTCCGTTTGCATGCCGGACAAATCATATCCAGGTGGTACATTTAGCAAAGATAAAAAAGGAGTGCATGGCTGATGACAGGTACACTGCACAAAATAAAATCAAATTCTCATTGTTAAAAAACGTGAGAATGCATCTTTGTGGTGTTGAAATATCATTGTATTACACCTCTGATACACTCTAATGGCTAACTGTGATCTACTGTGCTGCAGGGTGCAGGCCTGAGCATATGCTTCTATATGCGTATCATGTATGAATGCATCTCTAATGCCAGTGAAATCCTTCCCATTTAGCAGAAAAAACAGCAACTCCATGCCTTTCAGACATGCAGAGGAGGCTGAATAGGCTAATGAACGGTCAGGTGGCACTCCAGGGCCTGGACTACTACCCCCCATCGCACACATATCAAACACACATACACTTGCACACACATTAAAACTCTGCGGCTCACCCGACCCCGGTGATCCGCACGACAGTCTAATGTCTCAGGCATCTGCTCATGTCTAGTCTGGAGGGTCTTTCCCACCCTGCCCCCCAGCCCAGGACCGCCGCAGCACCAGGTCCCACAATGGTGGGAAAGCAGGCCTTTACTGATGGCGGGGGGGGGGACTAAACAGCTATTGAGGGGGGAGACAGAGAGAGAGCAGGGCTGAATGATAATGTGAAAACGTACGGCGCTGTTCATTAACACACAAGCACTGCAGCTGCACATGTTGGCCCTGGACACACATGCTCACGTGTCTCTGCATCTCTGCTTCAAGTTGCTGCCAGAGCCACCAGGGGTACAGAGCAGCTCTACACCATGATAAGGAGTGTCCGCAGGATATCTGTGTGTGTGTGTGTGTGTGTGTGTGTGTGAGGTTACAGGGATGGAAGTGGTAAAAATTTGGAGCTTTGATATTTTGCGGGCACTGTCTGCCCCTGTCAGATTTTGGAAGAATGTGACATTTTAACATCAGTGATGTCTGACATTTCTAGTCTGTGTGTGTCATATAAAAGTTCTTCACCAAGTGTGCAGCATTGTAGTAGCAATGTAATTGTAGCTCCACCATGTAACCAGTCTTTGAAGTATTTCATAAATGCCTTTTGAGACACTTCAAATGTTCTGATGAACATTTTATAAATGTTTTGAAACGTAAAAACTGCCAATATTCAGTGCTGATATTATTATACATATAAAATATCTTTGTTCATATAGTAAATTAAATTGTAAGATTTTAATGGTTCTACTTTTAGAAACAATAATGTGATTCCCCAAATAGGAAATTATCGGAGTATCCCCTAGCCTCCCCTCCTCAACAAAATTCACCTGAGGGGTTCAGCACATTAAGATACTGTACTAAATATCATAATGTGAGTTTTATACCAAAAGCAGTTTTGCATGAATTCATGTAGGATTTTTCTCGGGTGGAAAGACGATGTACACCACTGCCTGGTGTGCATCAGGGAGTAAAGAAGCACCATGACAAGAGAGGATGGCAGGTTTCCTTCAACCAGTGCCAGCTCATTAATTTTGTTTGCTACCCAACCACCCCCCCCGCCCCACCATCAACCACCACCCGTCCTCACATCACCCCTTAACTGCTAATTAGCAGAAGCAGAAGATAGAGGAGAAAAGGGAGGCCATGTGTGACTGGGGAGGAAATGGGAAACTCTTCTTCTTTCCCTCGTCCTTCTATCTGCCCCCATCCCCCTTCACACACACACACACACACACACACAATGTTGCACACACTCCCCCACCACTTCCTACCCACCACCAGCACCACCTCCACTGGTACCCAACAGAAAACCATGATGCAGCTCACCTCGTATGCCAGCCCAGCCATTTTAGGTGTCGCAGCAGCGTCTCCCAAGATGGCTCCTTTTGAGCGCGCCCATACTCCGAGGAGTCTTTGTTCGCCTCCTGGCACGGGCAAAGTATCCCCCGTTGGCAGTGCAGATGGCATTAGAGGCTCCTGGGTAAAAAGGGTGAGGGGAGGGCATTTTACCCCGCTGTATCCTTGTTTTCTTTTAATGATGGTTCTACGGTTGGTTCTTTTCGGGAACCCCCGATCATTCAACGTTGTTAATCGAAAGCCTGTAAGAAGAGCAGATGCAAGAGAGAAAACAGAAGAATAAAACATGAAAAGCACATTTTGTACTCTTAGTTATTAGTATAGCTAAACACCGCCTTTGATCTTAATTCAACAATTGATCAGCAGCACTTTACATGTGCACATGTGAGTTGTGGTTATAAAGTTATCAAAACTCTTAAACCTGTGGCCTGGCTTTGCTCATTCAAAGAGCCATCCCCTGCATCCCCTGCGTTATTGGTGTGCGTGAGTGTGTGTTTGTGCACCAATAAAAGGCACAAAAAGGAATCATTTGCATTATACATGTACCCAGGTTGAAACAAGGATGCATTGGACCATCCCATAAATAAAGCCTCAAGTGTTTTTATTCCCATTCATTAAGGAGGCATGCCAAGTTGATTCGCTACCTATAATAGGCAAAGCTCAGGAAAAGACCTGGACCACGGCCTTTTCACACATCCAATATCTCACTGTGAAACGAAGCAATTAGCCCAGTTTGACAGCGAGCTCTACTGCAATAGGTAGTTAACAGAGTGAATGAAAACTCATCTCACTTTGGTGCTCTTTAGGCTTTAGTGGCATTCTCTGGGCTGAGCGTATGCACCGCACAGCGCTGAAGTACCAAGTTAAAAAGTTCATCTCCTGTCTACAGGATGGCCCTGGCCTTCTCATTGAGGAAAGACACAATGTATCCCAAAGACTCCAAGATTCACTACAGCTTTAAATACAGACGCCAAGTGTTTTTTTTCCCCCTCCAACCCTGTGTGTGTGTGTGTAAGGTGCCACACCACTCAACTGCATTATTAGCAGTCCTGGAGACATTAGTGCCTGGACAAAGCAGTGTCCTCCCTTTTCTTTCTTCTATAAACAAAGTCTAACAGGTGAAATCTGAAATGCATTTATTTATTTATTTTACACAAATGGAAAATACTCTTCCAAAAGATAAAAGTAAATGAATTAATCAAGAGCATCAGCCTTGGTAAAAATATGAGCACTAGGGAGGGCGGGGAAACACAGCAGTGTGTCCCAAAGCAGGCACCTGCAGGGATCCCGGAGGGAAATCCTATAGAGGACCTAAACAAAAGAAGGAGAGCAGGAGGGACCACATTAAATGCTCTAAGGTGTGATAGACCTTTTTCCACAGAGGACACTTTGACATGTCCCAGCAGGAAAAGCACAGGTGTAAATAATAAAACTAATGATGGCTGAACTGCTTTGGGGTCCTGGTATTGTGCACTATCAAACTATTAGGGCTTACTGGGATACTGGGAATAGACGCAGCCATAGTTAATGTTATCAGAAACTCCTGTGCGTTTCCTACTATGACAAGTCAAAATGTCTGCTGTGAAAAGGGCCTATTGTGAATGTTACCTCCCTGCCTACATTATTTGATTTGTTTTGCACTGCACAATAAAAACTAAATTCTTCTCAGGTGATGGTCCTAAATCTCAGGCCCCATGCAGCCACGTGGGAGCCCTTGAAAGGGAGAAGGTTTGGGAGTTCTTGCTCATTTGGGCGACCTGTTTGACATTCAGCGCCATGTTGCAGAGGGCCTGAATGGACAGCGGCCCTTATACCCACCAACTAAATCAGGGCCAGGTATTGACTGCTGGCCCTTAGTCAGTTCGCACAGCTCGTATGCTAAATCCTCAAAACAAACTGAAGTGAGATTTAACCAAAAGAAAAAAAAAAAAAAAAAAGGTTTTTTGGCCCACATGAAACTCTGCAACACAATGATCGATGAGAAGATGGGTGACCTTTGTGCTTTTGTCTTTCAAAAAATAGAAATCAGGGCATATTGTGTGAACGGCATTTTTGTTTTCCTGACTGATACCAGGGTGAATTAACAGATAAACATGTTTTTGCAAAGAAAAAGCTCTGCAAAATATTAAAATGCCTATAAACCTCCCCTATGCTAAACGTTTGTGTGAAGGCAAAAAACTCCCTTATTTTAGCTGCTGCATTAAAAACTCACATGTTATTTGTAGGCCTACACCACGTTTGTACCTACTGTTTTCTCTTAACCATTTGGGATTGTTTGTAGGCCTATCCTAATTTTCGTTCCAAACCTCAAGAAAATCCCAAACCACAAAGCAAAACTATTCGCTTACCTTTTTTCGAGGTGAAAGTCAAAACCCGGTCCCTTCTCTTCGGGGGAAAGAACCCAACGTTACGGAAGTCATTTCTACTTTCGGTTATCTAGCTTTATGACAGGTATTTAACACTCATACAGCTAGATAACCAAAGACAGAAACAAAGCCCCTCTCACCCTCTCCTGCCGTAGCCCGACGGGATGCTGGCGTCATCTAAGAGCAGGTGAAGAGGCATTAGTGGGCCTGTGATATTTGAAACGACATCCCCAGCTCATTTAGGCTCCACCATTTTTAAGCACAGCTAAAGGTTTGAGGCCACGGAGAATAACAGCAGCCAAGCGTGGTGGGAGCACACGGAACAGATGGCTTACATTTGAACACATAGTTTGTGGGTTAAGGATGCTACAAACTAAAGTCTTCAGTCGTTAAATATTCCTGTCGTGATATATAAAAAAAAGGTGTCTAGTTGAAGGCCTAACAATGTTGAGATTACAGTGGCGGAATTTCATTTTATAGTATATAGTTGGATTTGAAGAGCCTCCCTGATCAAATGTTATATGATGATCACTGTAGGTTTTCGTAAGAACTTAAAAACAGTATTTTGTATTTATACGTAAATATATATGGGGGGTGGGGGGGGGTGGGGTATTGCATTAGCATGTCTTACACTATATGGCTATAAGGAGTCGGACATATTACATAATATACAAAGCAGAACGTGTCAAGTGAGACTTTAAAAATCAAGTTTTCGGGTTAAACTGCCAATTTGCAATAGAAGCAAGTCACATTTCAAGTGTTAAGTTGCATTAAAAAATATCCCCCTGCACGCTGAAAGATAGGCTATTCAGATTTCTATACTTATATAGTTCATGTGTAGGACAGGCCTGCACTCTGCACCATTGCCTTTTACACCGGGTATTTTTCATTTAGGGCACCATTAGGACTTAGGCCTGCCACGCGGTTTTATACAACTAATGGCATCCTAATCTTAATGAATGACTGGTGGTATTTTACCTGACATTTTATTGTTGTAAAATCGTAAAGAAATAGACTTCAGAGCTCAAAGTCTGTATCTACACATGTAAGTATAGCCTAAAACTAAGAAGCTAATTTACTATGAAACCTATTTGTCTCACTGGATGCTCATGAAGCGTCAGTGGGACCAAACAGGGGCGGCCTGAAGGCATGACCGTGACCACGAACCTGAGACCGCGTTGGGTGGCAGCAGGTCCAACGGTGCTCCGAGACCAACAGCCGACTCTTTAAAAAAATAATTAAAAATCTAGGCTACTGAATCTGAATAGAGTTGGGTTTTAAGATGCTTTAATTTGCTCTAGGCTCTTTGGTACTCCTGGGGGGCAACGAATCCCTACTTTTAATGAGAGTTGCGATTGGCCTACTTCTTCTAAAACTAGACTATTTCACACCACAAGGATTATCCGCATAAGCTATTGCAGAAAGCAATTTGTTACAGATCGTAATAATAGGCCGAGGAGCGTGGTGCTATATTCTTGCACTTTAAAGAACATGGGTTTTTCTCTGTTTAGGTACCAAAGACCTCCGCTTTCCCCTCATTTCAAATGAAACGCAAGGGCGTTTCTGATGGTTAAATAATAGGCTATGTGACTTCCCGTAAAAAAAATAAATCTATAAAGGTAAACTTAACATGCATCACGTGTGTCCCTAAATGATCTGCATGAGATGCATGGAAATGCGATGGGAACAGATTCAAAGCTGCTAAAATATAATGTTGTACGCGCAAATCATGTCTGTTTCCAGATGCGTTTCTTACCTGTTTGAGAAGCAAAGCTGACTCTGGAGAGAAACGTCCTGAACTTCAGGCCGTAATGAATTGTCCAGATGCATTTTTCTGCGTTTCCATCGGGCCCTTGAGGAGCGTCGGCGAGGCTGCTTCCAGGTGAGCCCAGCTTCATCCTCAGTGCTCCAGCCTCTGCCTCTCCTCCCGTCTGCGCGCTTCCTCTACTCCCTCCCGCACTGACGTCATGCCAAGACCAGGGCGTGATGACCAATCACAGAGTCCGCCGGCACCAAAGAACACGAGTTCAGCAGGACATCTCACTCCTCACAATTTCCTCTTGCTTTTTGCTGATTTCTTTACCACTACTTCTACTACTACACCAAATGATAATAACAGAATAGCCTGTATGGTCATGACTAAACAATGCCCTAGACAACTCCTTTTTTCAATAGCTGACAAAACACTTTCACCCATATAGTAACTTCAGTAAGGAGTTTGTCCGTTTGTCGTGAAAATTGCAAATGTTAAAATGTAATTTTTTTTCTGAGTACTTTTAGGGATTCTCATCCATGTTGGCTTGAAAGTTGAGACTGAAAGTTCACACTCGGCTTTGGAACATCACCTCAAGGTCCATTTAGCTGTTTTGGGGCATTTGATCATTTCGCATTATCGCCATCAGTAGATGGAGTGATATTTCTCAATCTTATTAATATATTTATTAAACCTTTTAAATAGACTAGAACACTAGTCAGGCCACATTGTGATCTGCTATTTCCAGCTGAAGGCTTTGAGGAAATTCTCAAACACAAACGAATGGTTTCATCAGAATTTCTTAGGTCTTGTAATCCTTTTTGAGAGATTTCCAGTCCTATCCTCTATGTGAGAATCCAGCTCCACTTTATATGGCACTACAGTTCTTCCACATGTTGGTTATTGAGCTCCTTAACATTTTTTTAGAAAATGCAAAGGAAGGAATAATTCCAATGTTGCTCAAATGCCATGTTATCTTCATAGATAAAACTCAAACAATTTCAACTTTTGGCACAGCAATCAAAGAATGTGGCTGTGTGACCGTGGCTCAAACCAGCGTAAGCAATTCAGGTGACCACCGGCAGCCAAATAGTGCTACGTACAGGTTCAGATTTTATTCTATCCCTGGACTATCTCCTGGACATAGCATACCAACACAGGCTATTGTAAGTTTAAGTGAGCACAAGAAAATGATTTCCCGCCAGGGTTTCACAGGCTTGTAGAAGGTGTGAGCATTCTTGATAAATAAAACATCTCCGATGTCTTGAGGCTTTTATGGGGAAAGTTATGGCTTGAGGGCACCGGGGCCATGGGCAAAAGTGCTATGAACAATTCCCTCCAAATCTATAATGTCAGAAGTAAATGTTTTCTGAGGGTTTTAAATTTGGTAAACTACACTGGAACCAAATGAAAATACATTAGGGTCATTCCCATTATGTCGTTTAGCCAGGCACGTTTATAGGAAATAATGACAGAATTTAAGACACAAGACTGACTTAATGAATATATCTTAGACTAGTGGCCTCTGAACATTGCATTTCCATTGGGTGAAAAGTGCTCTCAGTGCTTGGTGATTTACTCATAGACTTATAACCAGTTCCCCCCCAGATTATGGGGAGTAAATACATTTGAGTCAGATTGTAACCTGTTGTACACAGTTTAATCTTCCTAAAACTCATTTTCTCATGGAAGAAAATGTCATATGATTTATAATCCAAAAAGGTTTATATTAACTGGTCTCTATTGGATGTTGTGCTTGAATAATATTCAAATCACAATCCCTCCATTTCATACACTCTAACTCTCTTTTCTTCCTTCAATGAATCCAATTTTTCGTAACGGTTGCTAATGCTAGTTTAGGGATCCTTACATCACATTTAGCCCTGTGTTTTCTACTGAAGGTCAAGTATGTACATGGATCAAACAGGTTTACCACAGAGATGTTTACTGAAAGGAAGACAAAGAACATATATATATATCACCATCTAGAAATCTGGCTTGTATATAAAACTATATGTTTTTTACTTTTTTCATAATAAATTAATTTGCAGGTATGTGGTGTTCAGCGAACAACAACAATTTACTGAGTAGGACACATTTTTAAATGCACTTCTCTTTTATTGACATAATAGCCAGACCAATCCATGGGCAACATGGGAAGTGAACAGTCAGCAGCATAAGGCATGCACAAGGAAGGCACGCAGCCATTCAAGTAGATGCAGCTTGTTGGAACTTTGGAGATGAGGCAGCACTCATCTTTCTCCCTCTTTTTCTCTCTCTCTCTCTCTCTTGCGCACACACACACAAAGACACACACATAAACACACACATAAGTGCAGCAGAGTGGCTGTACAGCTACAGGAGGTCATCTTCATAGTATTCCAAAGATGATGTCTGGCTGGAAGGAGGAGAAATCATTCAATTCAAATTCAAAATGCTTCATTGTCTATCCCCACAGGGGTAGAAAATTGTCGTTAGACAAAAGCTAAATAAACAATACAAGAACATAGTATAGTACAAGAAACAACCCCACAACAACAATTTAAGATAAAAATTACATTAAACCCACACAACTGTTGTAAAAACCTATAAAAATTATCTGAAGATCCTATTTAAAATACCAATGGCAGTTGGAATAAAGGTACTTTATACCTGAAATGAACTCTACAGGAGATGGGAAGAATCTCTCACAATAATGGAGGCTTTCCTTTTTACTGCCACAGTGTAAAGATCAGACAGAGGTATTTGTTTCTCACCAGTACTTTTACCAGCCATGTTTATAATCCTTAAGAGTCTGTTTTTGCATTTAACAGAAAGAGAATTAAACCAGGATAGAATGTTAACAGTGAGCACAGATTCAATAGGTGATATACACACTACTATATAATATTCAGGATTTCCTCTTCAAATTAAAACTCCTCAATTTCCTCAGTAAGCCTCGACGTTGATAAGCCTTTTTAAAAACACTGTCTGAATGCTTATCAAATGTAAACTGGGAGTCTATCTCTGTACCAAGGTATTGACTCCCATTATTGAGCTTATTTTCAATTTTAATGAATGTTAACAGGACAACTGTACATACTAAATGCTGCAGTCAGTCACTCACACGCTGCAGGAGATGCTGTCCCGTGAAAGAGCGGGTGTCTGAAGGCTGGCCATTGTCTCCCACTGCCTTGCAGCGTAAGTACCCATAGAGATTAGCCACTTGGAGAGAAATACTAGCTACCACAAGTGACTGGGGAAGACAGACAGATGCATTTAAGGGGGACATTATGTGACGTACCTCTGCCGCATATGCAGAGCATGCACACAAGCAACATGTGTCTCACCAGCCATTTAATCTTCAGGGAGAAGAGGGAGGTGAAGAAGAATAACGTCCAAATGAGAGGACAGATGATGAGACCCAGCCAAAATATCCTTGCCTCTGCCTCTGTCCCAATGTTATTGCCCCGGCAGGTCTGCACACACACACACACACACACACACACACACACACACGCATAGCAATACCCCACTGTTTAATACCCCAAAAAGGCTTTTCCTACACACAATAATGACAATGTCTTACTTTTTTGGCCTCAAACACCCAGAGGCTCTTTCCATCCTCGTCGATCTGATTCCACCAGCGCAGCCCCACCAACAGCCTGCCAGTCACATTCTGAAACACAGGACAAACTTGAGTAATCAAAACCAGTGAAGTGAGAGAAAGGGATTAAACAGTAGGCTACTGAAGTGCACAGGAGGGCAAGACAGGGGTGAGGCATAGGAAAGTATCTTATTAGTAGCTGACCAGTTTGACCCCTCACCTTGACAGACCAGAAGTCAAAAGAGAGCAGAGTGATGATCAGGACAAAACATGATGCAAAGTTCTCGCTGATCCAGTCACAGAGCAAATAGGTAACAATGGCAACCACCCGGAAGAACAGGTGGAAAAATGAGGCGAGGGGGTGTCTGAAATGAAATCCACAGGATTAGAGATGAAGAGCCTAAAAATGCCAACGAAGTAGCCTTCGTGGAGTTGTAGCAGGCAGTAATTGTAATTTTTTTGTTTAGGACGTTGTGTGATTTAAATTACTAATTCTAATATATATCAGTGTATTTTATATTAATAAAAGCAAAAGACTCTGCAAGACAAATAATTAATAATGATTATATAATGGTAAACTCCTGCAGTGCACCTTATGACAGCGCTTCTCCGCGCCCTCTCCTGCTCATCAGCAGTAAAGTCCAGCTCAACATCCTCCGTGTCATCCGCCATCGTCTGCCAAGAAGCAAAGACAAAACACAACAGGATAATCATTCCAGGCCATCCTCGCTAATATAACAAAGGCAAGCACAATGCACTTACAGGCAGACAGAATATACCCATTAGTTTCACGATCGTAGATGTGTAAGGCAAAGCAAAGTAGCTACCATTCGGGGAAAGCGTAGCTGTTAACAGGGCTGGAACCGGCCAGGTGTTGCAGTGAAATGAGACCGACCTCCTCAGTCACTACGTGGACATCCACATCAGGAAGCTGGGCTTAAAGTTACTTCTAGGTAAGGAGGATTCCCCAGCATTCATTTAACACTATAATAAAACACCCTTCTGGCACAGCAGTCAAATGTCGACAACTGTCCTGCATTGTAGTGAAGGAAACAATGAGGCTCTACACAATTTCAAAACAGCGACCGCGGCAGGACTCGAACCTGCAATCTTCTGATCCGAAGTCAGACGCCTTATCCATTAGGCCACGCGGCCCACGACATGAATTCAACGGGCATGCAACCATTTCATAATGCATTTAGAAAGTGATTATATGGATATGTGGCGAATTGAACCACGGAATGTGGTTGATGGAAGTTTTTCCACTGTAAAAACCGACATTTTATCCTCTGTGCTGTTCATCCAATCATTTGTTTGTATTGTTTAAAAACGTATGCAGTCATCCTGACCGCTTGGGGTCGCTAACGCTTCGTCTTGCTTTGGTCTTACAACACACAACCACGTAGGTAGGCATGACGAGGTAACGTTAGTTAGCAACCTGGTGTGCTGTGGAGCGATTTTAAACATATGGTGGCTGATAACGCTAACGTTATGCCTCATAACACAGGTCCGCTGCGGTACCCTTTTATGCTTTTAACGACAGTCTAGCTAACAAGTTTAGCGAGCGCAGGATTAAGCAGCTATTCTTTTGTTTGGTTGCTCACCTATTAGCAACAGCCCCCTTGGGTGTGAGCGTGTGTCAGATTTTAGTAAACATACATTAGCAGGTTGGTGGTCTGTTAATTTAACCAAGTACGGTGACTAACGTTATTTTTCTGCGAGTCTAACTTACCCAGCTATACTAAGCTACAGTAGGTTAAGCTAGCTAACGTTTAAGTTAGTCCAGCACTTGTCCAGCGTTAATGTTAAAGTTGGGTGATAACTTTTTGTTAACCATATCTGAGTAAAATATGAATGTGTTTTTGACTCAGTCCCTCGTCCTCATTAATGAGGAGGTATGTAATGTGAAGTAGGTAGGGAAGAGTCAAAAAGACCAAGCTTAAGATGTATTGACCAAGAAATAAGGTCAGAAAGTTCCTCAGATCTCATTTAATGAACCTTTAACCACTTAACATTATTACACTAGCAAAGTCACACAGCATAAGATAAAGTCAAATATTACTGATCTGTATCTAGAATCTACCTAGTACATACTGTATCTAGTCCCAGTTTGTGCCTCACATTACATTAGTACATGAGAGGCAAACTGAGATTAGGCTGTATCGTGTCATAATGTCGATCTTGTATCAATGTCTTCCAGCTCCAGTGTGATGTCCTCATGAGGAGATGCTGCATGTGTTGCGCTTTCCTCTGCAGAGGACTGTCATCTCTTCACAATGGACGTGGCTACGCTCCCTCTACTCCACCAAGCCTCACTCTGTTCAGGGCGAGGACGCCACAGAGACCCGCCTGAACCCCCTTAACATTCAGATGCTGTCAAGGAACCTCCACGAGCAGATCTTTCGAGGGCTGGAACCAGAGTACAGCGAGGACGATGTGGAGCGCAGCATCAGTCACCTGCAGAAACACCAGCTGTGGGGGAAGGAAACTTCACTGTTGCCCGATGTGAAGCTGAAGCTTCCCAAAATGTATGGCAAAAATATTGATGAGCACTTTCGTATCTTGGCCGAGAAGCAGAGTCTTCCCTACCTTGAGGCTGCCTCCAAGCTGCAGCTGGCCGAGCTCCCTCCCATGCCACCGAAATGGAGCTGGGAGGTTGGCTGGACACGCTATGGGCCCAATGGGGAGAGTCAGAAGGTTGATTTCCCAGAGGAGTCAGCACTGGTGTTTGATGTGGAGGTGTGCATAACAGAGGGACAGTGTCCCACACTGGCTGTTGCCGTGTCGCCCACTAACTGGTGAGGAACAAGCAAGAGTTGTAAAGATTGTGTAAAGAGGAGAAATGCACCAACATGAAACTGTTTACTGGACGGATTGATTAGCTTCATTGTGGTGTAATGCTACCAAAAGACATATATTGTTTTATAAATAAAAAATGGGATGTGGATGTAAATGGGCAACGGTTAGATTTTAATTTTCAAATGTGAATATTTCTCACTTGCTAGGTACTCCTGGTGCAGTAAGCGTCTGATTGAAGAGCGGTACTCCTGGTCAAACCAGTTGACCCTAGCTGACCTCATCCCACTGGAGACACCTATCAACTCTGTCCACCCGCCAGGGGATCAGTGGAAGGAGAGGCTCATAGTGGGCCATAATGTCAGTTTTGACCGATCTTACATTAAGGAGCAATACTTACTAAAGGTCAGTGGTGTGTTTTAACCTTGTTTCTTATTTGTCCCCTTACCAACACAGCTTTCCAGCACTCTGTCCTCTTTCTTGTTTTTGTTTGCATCTTTATCGTACGATTTTATGATCCTCGTATGAGTTACATGAGTAAATATGCAAAGTAGCGTGTACCTGCCTGTGGGTGACATAAAAGTGCATGTACAGTAAAAAAAACGTGTATTCTTTCCTAAAGGGTTCTAAGGTACGCTTCATGGACACCATGAGCCTTCACATGGCCATCTCTGGGCTGACTGGGTTCCAGCGCACATTGTGGATGGCCAATAAGCTGGGTAAAAGGAGGGGTCTTCAGGAGGTCAAGGCACATATTAAGAAAGCTGGACAGAAAAAGGAGGGCCCAATGGTTTGTGCCCTTTATTCACCATATTTCTGCTACAGCATGCGTTATTAGTGGCAATGTTGCAGCTTTTCTTTTGTTGAACCTCTCGGGATCTTTTTGTTGGATCAGTTGCTTGGCTTCTGTCATCAGCAAAACTCAATGTGGCATGATGTTTTTGCGTACAGATTGGCTCCTGGGACTGGGTGAATATTAGCAGCATTAATAACCTGGCTGATGTCCATGCTCTGTATGTGGGAGGGCCGCCACTGCAGAAAGAGGCCAGAGAGACCTTTGTGAAGGGCAGCATGATGGATGTCAGGAACAACTTCCAGGTCAAAAGCTCATGACAAATCCCGCGTCAGATTGTCTGCAATCATATACAGACAAATAATTTTGGCTTTGCTGGCCCCTACAGGAGTTAATGAGGTACTGCGCCATGGATGTTCAGGCCACACATCAAGTCTTCTCAGAACAACTACCCCTCTTCATGGAGAGGTCAGTAGCCTGCAACCCACAAATATTTTACGCTATATGTTACTATTGTCTAGCCAAGAATATTATATTGCTGTGTTCACAATGCTGCAAAATAACGTCATCTCTTTAACCTTCAATTAGGTGCCCTCATCCAGTGACGTTAGCAGGAATGCTGGAGATGGGTGTGAGCTACCTTCCCGTCAATCAAAACTGGGGGCGTTACCTGGAAGATTCTCAGGACGTTTACGAAGAGCTCCAGAGAGAGATGAAGAAGTCTCTCATGACTCTAGCGGATGATGCCTGCCAGCTGCTGCAGGATGACAGGTGAGAACATTACCAATTTATCACAATGTTCCTGACAAGCACATTTTTTAATTTTGGCCATATGTGTGTGATATGGTGAGAAAGATTATAGATTTATGCATAATTTATAGTTCCATAACTCCAAGGCATACAGCTTTTAAGTTGCTTTTGTATAAACACATCCCCATTTTGTATGTTTTATTTTTTTTTGCTTAAGATACAAAGAAGACCCCTGGCTTTGGGATCTTGAGTGGGATGTGCAGGAGTTCAAGCTGAAGAAAGTGGCAGCCAGCAAGAAGAAATGCTCCAAAAAAGCAGCTGAAACGCAAGTTGCTACTCCTCTTCCAGACTGGGAGGAAGGTAAATGCTCAGGTCCTGGGCCACATTTATAAAGCCAATGTTATTGCTATTTTTTTTTAAGATGGCTGTTTTTAGTTAAAACATCACAACGACAATGCAACAATGTGCTAAAAATAATAGGTGAGGTGATTCAGTTGAGCTGTTGTGATATTAGACCCAGGTCCACCCTCTGAAGAGGAGATGGCAAGCCCTTGGCCCAGCAGGCTGGCTGCGGAGAAGCTGAAGGAAACAGTGAAACGACTTCCTAAGAGAAGGCAACATCTGCCGGGACATCCAGGGTAAGATCACTCCCAAGCATCACAGGGTCAGCCGATATTTAATATGTTTCAATTTCTACTGAAATGAGTCCTTTTCCCCCCTTACTGTGTCCTTTAGGTGGTATCGGAAGCTGTGTGAGAAGATGTCCGAGGGGGACAGCTGGTCACCTGGAGCCGGCCTCATCAGTCTACAGATGAGAGTGACTCCTAAGCTCATGGGTCTGACGTGGGATGGTTTCCCCCTGCATTACACAGAGAAACATGGATGGGGCTACCTGGTACCTGGACGCAGGGAAAACCTGGTATCTCAGGAGGAAAATACAGGGCCTGTGTGCCCACACAGGTACTTAAAACACTGTGCTTACATCATCAAGGCATGAGATGTTGCTATGAGTTATTTAAACTTAGTTTCACAGCATAGGATGCGTGTGCGTTTATTAAAGCCTTGCTTTATCCTACAGAGTTATTGAGCGTGTTTACAGAGAGTATTGCGAGCAGAACAGCAAGGAGCAGCCTGAATATCTGGACAGGAAACCTTCGGAGGACCTCATGTGGACAGACAGCACAGTGTGGGAAAAGGTGCATACACTCATAATGTAATTTACCTCATTCTTGTAGTGTTTACAAAAAGCTCTCGTTTTCGTAAATAATACATGAATCCGCTGTTTAGAAATCATATAAAAGAGCAGTTTCTTTCAACTTTAGATTGGGCCTCAAAACCATAAAACAATTAAGTAATAGAGGTGATTTCACTGTACATACATTGTTAGAAACTAGTGCAAACAGGAACTGCTAGCAATTAATGCAGCATGACTTTCCATGGTGCAGATTCAACAAAATGTAATATTTTTTACGTTTGTGGTATAAAAAAAAGATTGAATCAGTGTTACTTTGGATCATTGATCAGGCCCACGGGCTCTAGTCTGGAACGATAGAATATGTATCATGACAGAGGTGTGTTTCTTAACCTCAACTCAAGGTGGAGGAGTTAAGTTCCCTGGAAAGTCTGACAGAGGAAAATGGAGTCAGAGTGACAAAAAATGGGAAGAGGAAGAAAACCGGGGTGAGTGAAATGGTCTTACAGATTCTTTGACTTTATGACTATGATGAACACTAGGGCCATGAACTCTGTATGGTATTGTTACATTTCTATATTTCCTTTATAGCCTTGTTAATATGGAACAGCCCTATCTGGTCTAATATGCAGTCTGTCCTGGTTTTATTTCTACATGTGTTTTTTTGTTTCACTGTGCCGAACTTGAACATTAGTTGTAGTGATCTGTATGACACATGCATAGTGCACATTCTGTATCACCAACAGCCTGAAGATCCACATTATGTCCCAGTGGAGAGTCACTGCCAGTATCACCATGGAAACGGTCCCTACAACGATGTAGATATCCCAGGGTGCTGGTTTTTCAAATTACCTCATAAGGTGAAGTTTCACTGTTTATCTAGAGTGTCCTGAATAACTAGCATTGGCACATTGTCACTTCACTGAGTTACTTTCATCATCTGACTGAATGTGTGTGTTTCAGGATGGTAATCACAACAATGTTGGCAGTCCTTTTTCAAAAGACTTCCTGTCCAAGATGGAGGATGGCACTCTCAGGGCAGGACGGGGTGGAACCAATGCTACACGAGCTCTGGAGATCAACAAAATGATCTCCTTCTGGAGGAATGCCCATAAACGCATAAGGTGCCCGTCGGTTTCATCATCAAGTTACTCATCTTTTTTGGGTGATCACAATTAGCTTTTCCAGTCATAAAGATGGTGATGGTTTTATTGTCTCCTCACAGCTCACAGATGGTGCTGTGGCTGCAAGAGGAAGAGCTTCCTTGTATTGTCAGCGGGTATGTCTGGTATATCAATAGCTATCATGTATTTATTGATCAGCCATGAGGTGGGGAAAGTCTTTGCTGTATATAACAATGTTTCTGACTCCCAAAGACACAAGGAGTTTGATAAAGAGGGCCAGTATGGTGCCATATTACCTCAGGTCATCACCGCTGGAACTGTAACACGTAGGGCTGTGGAACCAACATGGCTGACTGCCAGTAATGCACGGGTAAGAGGCTGAGCCGACAAAGAAAAACCTTACATCATATCGCAAGTCTGAGCCTACTGACTCAGCGGCCAGACTGAACTAAATTGCATTCTTCAGCCAGTAGAAAAATGTTGTATGTATGGACTGTTTTTTGTGTCCACAGCGGGATCGAGTTGGCAGTGAGCTAAAGGCCATGGTGCAGGTACCACCTGGATATCACCTGGTGGGAGCAGATGTAGACTCTCAAGAGTTGTGGATCGCTGCTGTGCTTGGAGAGGCTCACTTTGCCAGCATGCACGGTCAGATTTGTCCCTTTGAAATCTAGTTCTTCTCAAACACTATATTATTAAAGTTGTTTGAAGAGTTTTTTTTTTTTTTCATCCCTCATAGTCCGAAACAAAAAGCATCTGATGTTAACTGTGTTCGTCTTATGTCCCTGCTGGGTTCAGGTTGTACAGCGTTTGGCTGGATGACCCTGCAGGGAAAGAAGAGTCAGGGCACTGACCTGCACAGCCGCACTGCTGACACTGTGGGCATCAGCCGAGAGCACGCCAAGGTGTTCAACTATGGACGCATTTATGGTGCAGGGCAACCATTTGCTGAGAGGCTGCTATTGCAGTTCAATCACCGCCTCAATCAGACAGAAGCTGCCAGCAAGGCCAAGCAGATGTACGCCTTAACAAAAGGCATACGCAGGTACACTCAACAAGTTGAATAGTTTAATTATAATTATAATAGTTTACATTTAAGTCCAGATAAAATTTTTAGTAGGTTAGGTTTAGTTGTCTGTGGCAAAGTCATTAAGTTGAGCACTCGCGCTGCATGTTTGTGTTTGTTTTGTCAGCTACCATCTGACAGAGGAGGGTGAGTGGCTGGTCAATGAACTGGGTATAGAGGTGGAGAGAGGGGAAAATGGAAGCGTCACCCTGCAGGAGTTGCGGAGGATCAGTAGACTGGCCTCACAGTGGTGAGGGAGCGAGGAAAACGTCACACAAACATCCACAACCACTTGTCAGCGGCCTTTTAGTGTCAATACATGTTCTCCTACATCCTCTCAGTTGCTCTGTTCCTTCATTTCCTTATTTTCCTCAGCTCTCGGCGGAAGAGGTGGGATATGGTCGAAAAGCGTCTGTGGGCTGGAGGAACAGAGTCGGACATGTTCAACAAGCTGGAGAGCATTGCTCATTCAGCCCAGCCAGCCACTCCTGTTCTAGGCTGCAGGATTAGCAGAGCGCTGGAGCCCAAGGCAGTTAAGGATGAGGTGAGGCAGCGCTGATCAGTGGGACAGACCGACTCATGACATAAATCAACATATACATGCTATTTAACTAGCATGAACAGTCTACATCGAGAGCCTTGTGTACCAAAACCCTTTTTGTCATTAGTATCATTCTGAAAGAACACGGAGGCTCTGAACCGCAAAATAACCTCTTTGGCTTTAAAGTAAGATGTTGCCATATTTCATTTGTCAGTTTATCACAAGCAGAGTGAACTGGGTGGTCCAGAGCTCTGCAGTGGACTACCTACATCTGATGCTGGTGGCCATGAAGTGGCTCTTTGAGGAGCACGACATCGATGGCCGTTTCTGCATCAGCATCCACGATGAGGTGCGGTACCTTGTCTGCAGCGAAGACCGTTACCGAGCAACGCTGGCACTTCAGGTCACAAACCTGCTTACAAGGTCTGCTCACAATGTAATATTTATTCTTCCCTGTCAAAATATTCAATGTAGACTAGGCAATAAACTTGACAGCTTTTCTGCTCGTGCATTTCTGTCTCCTGCAGGAGTGTGTTCGCCCATGCATTAGGCATGCAGGACCTTCCCCAGTCAGTAGCTTTCTTCAGTTCAGTTGACATTGACAAGTGTCTGAGGAAGGAGGTCACCATGGACTGCGTGACCCCCTCCAACCCCGCAGGTCTGGAACGAAGATACAACCTACAACCTGGTGAGTTCTGCACACCATCATTTATTATAAAAAACAAAAGTATTATGAGGAAAATTATATGCGTTGTATAAATGTGATATAAAAAAGCTATTAAAATAATGTTGTGTTCATGAATTAAGTTTTTTCATGTGCACAAATGATTACCTTGAGGGCACATTAAAGTGATACAGGGCAGATGAATTAATCGTGCTAGAACCCCAAGTATGTCCACGTCTCAGTCAACAAACAAAATGAAAATATATAAAGCCAAGAAGCCATTTTACATTGTCAGTGAGCTTTCAGTTTATTTGTACTGCATTACCAGAGCCTCGTGTGACCTGGCCAGAGAAAAATAAAAAGGGGTACTGAAATAACTTACAATGCAGTTATTAATGTCAGGGAATTAATGACAGTTTTGTGCACACAAACTATCAACATTTTTACTCCTGCCAGGCTAAACATACCATGCAAGTCACAAAAAAAAAAGACTATAAACAATTTAAATGAACAGAATAAGAAAGAAAATAATATTTATTTCAAAACAAACAGCACTTGACAAAGCTAGGCTGAAAATCTCTCCAGGATGCATTCATGTGTATTGGAAACCATAGACTGATAAAGTAGGGCCATCACAGGTACTACTGTATGTAGCTATAATGGTACTATCTTTAAAATAAGAACTGTGGCCTGAGCAGCTTGTTCATCATGAAGTCATCCTGATGACGTGGAGGCATAAAGTCAAATTAGTCCTCGACAAATAATGTAAAATAGAAATTAAGGTTTTAATGTCAGTCAAAAAGAACCTTTACTGTGTTTAGAAATACATGTCATATACAAAATACACATTTCTTCTGAATAAAGTGAACTATAGGAGCACAATACAATTGTTAAACAATGTGTGCAAACCTTCCACAGGTGAGGCCTTGGACATCTACCAAATCATCGACATCACTAAAGGCTCTCTGGGCAAAGAAAGATAGCACTTTGTGGGTCGAGCTACTGTCATTTAGAACAGCGGTTCAAACACACAGCCGCCAGGAGGCCACTCAGCAGCTGGTCAAAGTTGAAGATCAGTGAGGAATTTGGAGGTGTGTTCATCAAACACGAGTCTTAGCTCACTGTTTCCTCTTCTTCTGTTTGGGTTCTTGTGTCTCCTCTGCGTCCTGTGACTCCGTCGTCTGAAAGGGATGGAAGAAGAAACAGACACTGAGATCTCAGCCAGCAGAAGCCTGCTGGAATATAGTATTCAAGGGAATTAAATGTTCAAAACGCATCACACATGGGGAAGAATTTCAACAAACAGCTCAACCTGCTTAGCTTTATTGCCTCGCGTAATCGTAAAGGGGTAGGAAAACAAACAATTGTACTATGAATGTGAGGAAAGACAGCGTGGACCTTTTATAGCTGCTCGTTATAGTATAAGATTGCACTCACCTCCTGACTGTCGTCCTGCTCCTGCAGGGCTGCGTCCAGAGTAGCAGGGTTGATGCGGAAGTCTCTTGAGGTGCTCAGCTTCATGTACTGCATCAGATTTACCTGGACAAACATACGCACAGATGTTGGTGCAACGCCGCCCCGAGTGGCCTAACTGATGACAGCGTTCAGGGAGCTTTCTGTGTTTTGCTCACTTTTCTGTTTTACACGTAGAATCATATTTTGTCAACTGCCTCAAGCAATCCAGTTCACACATACCTTTGATTTCTTTGAGAGTGTGATGAGGTATTTCTCATACTGTTCAATGCTGAAGATCAAGTTAGGGATGGCCTTTGTCTCACGCAGAAGTTTTGTCTACAGAGAGAAAAATCGAGAAACAATTTCTGAATAGATTCGTTCAAAACTGATTTGTTTGAGGGTCAGAAGTTTTTTTTCTTGATATAATAAAGAAAAACTGAAAATGTAAACGTGCTGTTGCTATAATCAATCACATGATTCTAGGAGATAAATGTCCTTACAGAGGCAGCGATGTTCACTTCATTCCTTTTCTTTTTCTTTTTGTCGTCTGTACTTCCACCACTAAATTCTCCACTCTAATAGAGAAAACACATTGTTTTCAAAACATCGACACTCCCTCTTTAGGCCATAGTTGCTTGTGTCAAGTCCATAGCAGAAAAAGCCAAACAGCACAGTCATGATAAGAGATTATTATTTGTCTGAAAACCTGGAGCTTTGGCGCGGACTAGTTATAAAACTGGTCTGAGCTGTACCTGTGCGTATGTGATGAAAGAGTAGCACTGTGGTGTTAGGTGGGAGCCCGACAGTTTCACCTACACCGGTGACACAGAAAACACTAGATTAGCATGATATCAGAAGTACTAGAAGATTCAAACAGAGAAACAATACCTCGGACTCACCAGCTTCTCAAAGCGTGCTGGCAGTGCACCAGGCTGGCTGGCACACACCTGGATGTACTAAAACGACACATGGAGAAAATACATGAATGTCACGCTAGCCAAACTTCACAAACTCTACATTCATACTGAGATCACAGAGTGAACAAATACGCACATATTTGACCAGGGTGGTGAGGATGGTGTATGTGCGAGTCACTTCTCTCAGCAGTGTAATGGTGCAGGTGCCAGGCAGCAGGGCCGTCTGGACCAGCTCATTTAATGCCGTCAATAGAGTACCGAGCTGCAGCGTCACCGCTTTCTCTATTGGATCCTGCTGGCCCGCAGTCTTGGTGGCCTCAACTACACGTCAGGAACATAACACAACAGAAGTTGTAGTGCCGTCCCCTGACAGAGATGCATCTCCTCCCTTGTCCACTCTCCACTCCAGCCATCAATCCAACCGAGCATCAGTGTGAAAAGACTTCTTACCAGAGCGAGATTTGTCAGAGGCCGCCTGGCTTTTCTTTCTGGCAACCAGCCAGTCCACTTCGTCAAGAACTCGGTCGACCTGAGACAGGACCAGCAGCTGGGGAAAGAGATTTAAGTGATGATGAAGAGGGTGAGCACACCGCCCAAACAGATTCTGAGATATTGGTGTCATGGAAAATTTAGAAGCTTCCCGTTATAAGAACAAACACTCACTGCTGCTGCCGTTGCAGTCTTCATGTTGACGATGGCAAAGTGAGACTGTTTTTCCACCTCCACATCCTGATCACACAGAACCAGTAAGAAACCAGGAAAACCACAGTAAGAAACGGTTCCGTTCAAAAAGTGGCCTGTTAATTTTGTCTGAATTGCTATTTTCATCAATTTGTTGTTTTAAATGTATTATTAGTACTGCAAAATGAAGGCCAAATGATAACTGCAGATTACTCTTAAAAAGTATTAGTCATGGGGTGATGAGTTTTAAAAAAGTACCTACAACAGCTGGCATCGTACTTGAATAAATACACATGGCCAATATCTACTAAGAAAAGTCACCTGCATTTAACATTGCGATCTACAATAACACAAACTGTAATTCTCTGTGTGCCATAATTAAATCGCTATAAATTGCTGGTATCCACAGCTGCCTTGCTATTGCTTTTGGAGGTATAATGCCAAATTGCTTGTGCTCAGAACAAGTGTGTTTGCGCGTACCTGATCGATATCTCCCAGTTGGCTGTGGATGTCTTGGCAGAGCTCCAGCAACAGGCTTACAGGACTCTTATAGAGAACATGCAGGTTGAAGAGAAGAGAGAGCAGGCCCTTGGAGAAAGCAGAATCCTCTGACAGAGAGAAATAAACAGATCTCAGAACACCTTACTCAGAACCTTACTGTACCTAACATGGGCACAAAGATTTAAGTAAACTCATGATACTCACCAAAACTGGTCTCCTTGCAGATTTTCACGACCCACGTGATCATCTGAACAAACTGTAGATGTATATTAGTGGGACAAGTACAATGGAATTTGTCCTATGACGTGCACTTAAGAGTCCACCTACCTGTTGGGAGGAGGGCTTTAGCTGGCGCGAGAGCACACTCAAGATGCTGACCAGCAGCTGAGCCTCTTTACTGTTAAATTCTTCCTCACCTCCACTTAGCTGTGTGAACAGCGCCCTCTGTTGACAAGCAGATAAAATTGGATTTTAGTGTAGATGCTCAGGTTGGGTGGACCAGTGCGTTCTACATTTAAAACATTAAACAGGTTTGTATCTGACATTAAATGGCTTCTGGTTGAAATGTTTTAGCCTGACACATCCTAAATGAACATGAAGCAATGGATAGGCATGACTTACACGTTTACATTAGAAAATAAACGTTTGGAAATAAGTAGTATAGATGCACCTGAAACTGTCGGATGTAAAAGAAGTTTATGTCTGTAACACTGCCATCGTCTGGCTCGGCATCGTCCTCTGAGATGTCTGCGAGAAACAGAAGAAAATTGATGTATTCCTTCGTACCAATCAAATGTAAAACCTAAAGTTCACAGCTTTTACAGTTTGAAAACTGTGCTTGTCTGACCCATGGTGGACAGGAGCTGGGTCATCCTGTCCGGATAGCGCTGCTGGCAGGTTGTGAAGATCCTGAGCAGACCTTCCAGACACAGCTGGGATAGGCTGGAGCGCTTCTCCTTCCTCCCTGCGTCCTCCACGACGCTAGGGATGTTGGTGTAACGCCACATCAGCACACTGGGACGACAAAGACAGATTCCTCATGGGCCAAACAATGTCATATAAAAACAACACCATGCACTCAGTCTACCTAAATGCTGTTATTTAGGCCAAGAGATGCCAACCTTGTCATGTCACAGAGGAAGCGGAAAGTTCTGTCTGTGTTCTGTCCATCCGGGCCGTCTGTGTGTCCAGTTTCCTCCAGCTGCTGGATCTTCTGTACAGCCACACTTACTACATAACGCACAAATTCTCCACTTGAGCGAAGCACTGAGAGAGCCTCCTCTCTGCTCTGAGTACTGTCTCTGGAAAACAAAAACAGGTGGCGTTTCATTCTAGAAATGATTCTGAATGTATTGGTGTTGTCAACCCTACTGTTGATTCAATGCACATTTAACACACACACACACACACATTTATAGAAATCAATTGATCTGTTAACGTAGTATTTCTGACTTTTAGCTCTTCAAGTCAGAGTTAGTTTCCTTAGTACTTGTCATTTTAATGAATGCTATACAAAGTGTATTTTTGTACTGGCTACAAATTGTTGCAGACAACATTCAATCCAGTCAATACATGTAAGAACCAAAAGGCTAAATACAGAATTTATGGACGCTGTTTATACAGGTGTTTACTGTAGATCATGATTTAATTTCATTAAACCTTTATATTTAGACTGAACCAGTAAGTGTAACAGTAACAATCCATGTAAACATAGCCACCGAAAGCATTTACCTGAAGAGCACAGTGAGGAGAGTTGATATGAAGCCCAACGAGAGTAAACTGCGGGGGATCTTGTGTGAGGGCACTCGACCCTTTACGGATTTCTCCTTCAGGATCTCAGACAGCTTGTGGTAGCGGCTGAACAGCTCCATGAGCTCCTCGAAGCGGCTTTTACTGCAACACACAAGCACACAAATGAAAAACTCCCCACTTTAACAACATTTATGCTACCCAACGTCCTGACCAGACAAAGAGAGGTGGTTGTTACCTGTAGTTGGCTTGGATGAAGTTGTACTCCATTAGGACCTCATACACTCCGATCACCAGCACAGCATAGATATTATTCTTCACCCCAACACTGGATCCCATGGAGAACTCAGCTGACTTGTCCTGATCAACAGACAGACAGTATACGGCTTAAGGTGTTGCTACCAGTGCCGCAACATTAATAAGTGGCGAGAGTAGGGACAAGCATGGACGCTGTAAGTGAGGAACAATACCAACAGAGCACAGCTGATTTACAATTCAAAAAGAAAATGTTCATGAATTCATTCTTAGGGACAGATGCTTATTTGCTTCCTGTTTGCACATCTCATAAGTTTTCCAATATTTTCTTCAACCAGACTACTAATTTGATTAAAATTACAAGTGGTTAGTGCTTCTCATCTTACAGCCGTGTGCAGGTCACTAAAACCCATAATTAGTAAGAGCAATAAAATGACATTGATGCCGATCGTGGGAAGGTTCCTCCTGCTGTTGACCAGAGAGTAGGGGAGTTACAGACTCAGCCTCTGAAAGCCATACGATGTAGTTCAGTGTATGTCCCTGTCCTGATATGCATACCAGTTCAAAGTCCTCCAGTTCACTCTTGATCATGCGTCTTGTTATGCTCTCTAGGATTGTCTGTAGTTCAGACTGGTATCCCTCCTCCTCCTCCTCATCATCATCATCATTGCTGTCGTCAGCGTTGGGGTTGGCTGATCGCCGCATGTTCTGAAGCCACACCAGGCAATGCACAGTACAGCTCACCAGATGGGCCTGACAGGGAACAAACACTTTTTATAGCAGACATTAACACAGTCATAAAAGTGCTACACTGCAGACAAAAGTACCAGTGGCTCCTGGAGGTAGACTTGGTCTCCGAGAGCTGTGATGCACGGTTGCAGTTTCACTGGGGGCAGGAGGTCTTGTTCAGGCTCGTAGCACCGCCTCAGCTAAGGATACAAAGACATGACATACAGCCCTCAGTGTTATAGATTACTTGACAAACAGGCCATTACACCTAACACAGCATGCACTTAGTACACACACATACTTGTGAGACGAGGGTCTGCATGATGGAGCTTGCAAGTTGCGAGTTGCGACGGAGAACATCATAGAAACCCTGAAAGAGACCAGAATTTGCTTTCTCAGTATAAAGCGTGTCTTTCCACACCCTAAATGTCATCCACTGCACCGATTAATCCCAGAAAGCATCATACTACAAACGTTGAAGGGTCTCTTCTAGAATTTTGACTGTAGTTGAAAGATATGTATAGAAGACGCTAAAAGGTGGAGTAAAAGAAAGCTTATCAAGACTATCAAAATTTTAATCAACTGATAAACATGGCATATTAAAGACAACTCTAACCTCATAGAGCATGAGGCGCACGTCAGCCTGCTGGCCGAGGCAGCGACGCAGGCTACTGAGGATCTCCAGACAGAACGCTTCATTGGCAGCAGAGTTGTAACGAGAATGAACGTCCACCTGGATCTATTCAGGGGTTCAGGCAGACTGTTACTATACGAAAGATTTGTTTAACATTGCACATATCTTCCGCAGCTGCAGATGTTTTCCAGCGCCTTTGCTGCACACGCATCTGTGGTAGGACCGCATACAGTCGAACTGGAGCCGTACCTGGCTAGAGGAGATTGCCTGGCTACACTGGCTCGACGCCAAGCTGCCAAACACTTTGAAGTTCTTCAGCAGCAACAAAAAGCCAGTCACTGCAGACTTCCTGCCGTCCAGTTGGCTAGCAGAGAGTCATACACGGAGGGGGAGAACAGTGTAAGGAATGATCTTTATTTATTTGAGGTGTTAAATTACCTGTGATAACCAAAGCATGATTCGTTAACTGTACTGATGAACCTTGTTAGATTAAGAGCAGAGCAGTACACACCTGGAAAACATGGCCTTGCGGAGAACTAGAATCAAAGCATCTTTCAAGGACATACTGACTTTGAGCAGGGGCTGGAGATTAAATCAGAATCAGAATCAGGCCAGGTATGTGTACACACACGGAATTTGACTCGGGTTTCACGTTAAACAGAGAAGATTGATTAAATAACCGAAACTTCTACAATGTGTGCAGGTGTGTATCTGTTTAGGTACCTGGACAGCTTTTAGTAGACCCTGAACAGTGGCCAAGGGCAGGAATGACAGGTGGTCAAATGTCTCTGTCACCTTGGGTAATGACTCCAGGAGGATCATGGGAGCAGAGGCCACAATGTCAGAGAAAAGGTCTGTTGATACAGAAACAAAAAAAAAAAGTCAAAATCTAGCCACTAACTAGAAAGCTGGGACTAATATCTAAATGTGGTTTTACCTAAGTAATGATTGACAGGTGAGGCTGTCTTTGTGACCAATCGATTCAACACCTGCTCCAGTATCTCGCCTCTGATAGGCTCATGCATCTGTTACAGAAGAAACACACATTCTCCAGTGAGAAAAAAAAAAACAATATAAACATTGACATTGTGATAACTCTAAAATAAAAAAACTAAT
This sequence comes from Coreoperca whiteheadi, assembly GCA_011952105.1. Classification (NCBI taxonomy): domain Eukaryota; kingdom Metazoa; phylum Chordata; class Actinopteri; order Centrarchiformes; family Sinipercidae; genus Coreoperca; species Coreoperca whiteheadi. The sequence continues at coordinate 18,643,915 of CM022474.1, read as the reverse complement.
GTTACCTTAAAGCCTTGCAAGAGCACCTGTCCTCCCAGCTTACATGCCTGCTGAGCCGGGGTCCGGGCTAAGGTAGCAGACCCTTCTGTGGTCTTGCCAAATGGTCCAGGTTTAGGTCCAAATGTATCCATAAGGAAGAAGCCCAGCTGCACCAGCCCCTGGGTCACATGATCCCAACCAAACACACTGCACAGGTGGAAGATTAGAATTCATGTGAGGACGAGATTTACTGAAAATGTTGTGTACATGATAGATGTGAGATGAGATGATAATGTAGCGTTTATTCACTTTACACGTCTCACTGAAAGAAAGTCTTAATGGTCATCACACAGCCGCAGGTTTATTTCACCCAAACAGCCATCTTTTACTATGTTTTTGCCAGTCACTCACAGTCAGGAAAGACAGAAAAGAGTGTAGAAATGGAAAAAGCTATACTTGTGGAGAAACCTGCTTTTTTTCTTTTAATGGTTTAACTGTTTTGATGTTCTGACCTGTTCTTGACTGTGTCCAGTATCATCTGAGCCACACTGCAATGTCCAGGCAGGAGGTCCTGCAGGAACTTTGAACCCTGCTGCAGCTGCTCATCCTTGAAGCTCTTGATGATTGCCCCCTTCAATAGGTCAAACACCTACCCAAACCAGGGAAAGGAGAGAGAAAATAAGCGAACGGAAGAGATAAACCAAAATAAGACTCAAATGAGTATAGGGAAAATAGTATAGATTTCTCACCTGCTCTTCATAGCGCTGGATGCGGGCCACGGAGAGCAACAGGGCGACACTAAAAGGGCACAGGTCCCCATAAGATGTCTGCAGAAAAGTCAGGATTTATGGCATACTCTAGATCACAAATGTAATCAGAACTAACTTCAATAACTGACAGATGAGTAATACATAACCTTAAAACTTTTAAGGAACTCTCTCCCGAGTTCATGGTCGAGTCGTATTGCAAAGACTATGTGGAGGATAGTGGTGCCCTCCACATGCCTTAACTGGTCCTGTGGGATGGACTGAACCTCTAGATCCAGGCTCCTGAGGAGCAGCAAAAAAAAAAACATTATGTAAATGGAAAGTAGGCAGCAATATTTAGAGTGAATAAAGTATATTACACTTTCACTGTACGAGCCACTCACTCTCCGTGTTTCTGCTCTTCTTCCTGGCGAACATCTTGCTCCTTAAAATAACTGATGATTCCATCCAGGACCTGTTTCTTACAACCCTAACAGACATAGTGCAGGGCAGGCATTTAGATCACTAGAAGAAAGAGGAAGACTGTTGAAAATCAACATGTTACACATGCACACCTTTGCAGATAAGAGCAGCAGCTGATAAACCAGTGGTGGGATCTCTTGCAGGTCCAGTTTGGTGAACATCCTCACTACTTTCTCCACCAAAAACCGCAGCTCCTCTGATGACAGGGGCACATCCCTAAAATTAGGCATTATGATATCATTGTGAAAGCAATGAAAATAAGGAAAAGACAAGGTACTGCGATACATTTTTATTATTCGGCGGGAAAGTGAATAGTATCTGACAACGTGATGGCGTGATGATCAAAAGGTGTTACCTGAACATGGTCGTCAAGTGGATAACACATTGCGGGTCCCATCTGCATGAAAAAAAAAGGACTAGATAAATACAAACATCCTGTTTGTTACTATTCCATATCTAATGGTTTGGGCTTTCATATTTCATCCCAGTGAGGGGAGTGGATGTGCCATTGTTATCATTTATGCTTGTGCAAAACACTGTCAAGAACTCCTTAAAAACTCCATGTAAAATTGCACAAACCTGAGATGCCCTCACCTGCTTGAGCAGAGGCTGTTGATCAGCTGTTTCTTGTATTCATCACCACTGAGTTCACCTAAGGTTATGATAAAATAAAAAGCAACCACAAGAGACAGAGATTCATCATCCTTTAACCTTTGCAACTTGTAGATGACTAAGTAAGATGTTGATGTTTTCGATAGAACATAAAATAACAAAGATACCAGGGCTAGTAATTTGCACTTACCTTTGCCATACGACAAGGCTTCACAGGCTGAAAGAGCAGTAAGCACAGTAGGAAATAGCTCCAGGGATTTCCCACTGCCCATTTTCCCCCCTTTAATGGCTTCAACAAAAAGAGACGCCAGTTGTGCAAGAGACGGCCCGGGCAGTGTGTGAGTCTGTGCACAACATTTAAGAGGCAAAATGGTTATTAGACAGATGTGTGAGTCCTGTGCTGGACATATGAACAAAGGAAAGGGACACAATATGTAAGGACATGTTTCAAATTGATGGGACAGCAACTCCGTAAAGGATGCTGTAAAAACCTTTTTTGGATTTAAAAAAAATAAGTTTAAAAAGTTAACACAAGATGACAAATCTAGCAGCCCCAAGAAATGTTTGCGCATTTCCCCTAGATGTTGTTTTAATTGTAAATTAGATTTGTAATAATATGTTGTTGATATATTGTCTCACATCCCAATATCCTGATAGTATTAGGCAGTGAAGTGAGCTCAAAACAGCCGTTAGCACTGACAGCTTTTTACTTAAGACGAATACATTTGAAGAGCAGTACAACCACAATCCTGCCAGTTTCAAGATATTACTTGACATTATAGACCTATCATTACTTGTTCCTCCCTTTTGACAGAAGAGCCGTTATTAGAAACAAAAGCCACTTCGAGTGGTGTCTTGTACAAATAGATCATCTAGAAAAAGCATCGTAATCAGACTTGTTTCGTTTTAAACCTCCAGCATCAGCAGTCCAATGACATCAGCTGCCACCTCAGCCTGAAGATCCCCGGACTCGCACAGAGGGATGCAGTGCTGATAAACAAGAAGTGTACGGTTTGACCCTTCAGTGGAATTGGGTGGAGAGCCTAAACAAAAGAGCACACACTTTACTTTTACTACACAGAATACCATGTGTGACATTAAAACCAAAGCAGGCCATATACACGTTTATTAATAACTGCCAGTGGATATATGACAGTGTAAGCCTGACAGCTGTGTTATAAGCTTTAACACCACTGACGTACTAACAGCGTAACTAACTTACTTACCTTTAAATATGCCTTTAATCATGGCACCGACCTTCCTACCCTTTAGTGCGCCATTGGTAATCACAGTGATTAGCTAGAAAGCAGGTAACCGAAAGAGAAGTAACGTTATTTATTAAGCCATCCGACAGGACTTTTGGCTTTTTTGTAACCTTATAGAGATTCTAAATGTGGTAGGCTAAGCTGACAAAATAGTTTAGCGTTACCTGGTCATTTGTAAGGGAGGACAGGTACTTCTGAAGCTCGGCGGTACTGTCGCCATCTGACAGTTTGACGATTTTATCCATTTCAGCCCTCATGGTCAACCTGAGTGGCTGGTCAACGTAACGTTAGAGATAGCAAGAAATCCCAGTTTGTTGTCAACCTCAGAAAGTGCACTAGGTGCACAAATAAAACGTTTACCCTTGCTTGTCGACTACTGAGCTAAATCTGGGCATCCAATTAAATTTAGTGAAGTAGTCCGTGAAAAAGCAAAGTCAAAGTCTTCAGTGTCTTTGGTAACGTTAACGCTTTCATAACATGTAACAAATTTCCCGCCAGCGCACACTTCCTGTTTTTCTTCGTGGTTGCCACGTTCGGCTCATAATATCCCACAATCACGACATTTGATATTCCTGTAAACATAGTATTCCTAACTAAAGTAAAATGTGTGTAAAAACATATTTTTAGTATAGTATAACGATTTAGTAACATAGCGCTACACCCGTATAATTGCCACTTAAAATACAACATTTGGTAGATACACCGGATTTCTACAGACCTGTCAACCCCGTTAACAAGGCACGCCTACAGACTATGTTCGAAACAGATCCCGGTTCGATTCCAGTCAGTGACCTTCGTAGACAAAAATCCCATCTGTCTCCCCGTTTCCTGTCTACCTCTTCATCTGTCCCTCTCAAGTAAAGGAAAACAATTTCCCCAAAAATAATCTAAAACAATAAAAACAATTACAGAATGTCCTGGAATCTCACGGCTCGGAGTCACTAATTTATTTAACTGGTAATAGTATAAATAGTATAAGTTCAGATACGCAACAATCCAAGGGTAGACTACTCTCCCTTAATAAGGAAAAGGGAAAAGTAACGAGCCAGCCAGGAGTCGAACCTAGAATCTTCTGATCCGTAGTCAGACGCGTTATCCATTGCGCCACTGGCCCGAGCTGTTGAATACTTGTACTACAGAAGCATTTAATCACAATTACTGTCCACTGTTGCCTATGTACATGTTGATAGAATGCGTGCTTATCGTCTATTAGCCCGTTTAGGAGTCAAACACAATCACGCCCATAATGAAAATACTAAACAAGCCCGCACTAGTGATTTTTAGAAGTCTGAGTAAGTGCCAACCCATCGAAGAACTGTGCATATTGCCAAGCGAGGCAGCTCTACAGACAAACCAACACTCCTTTTCACCCTTTTCCTTTACTTGATAGTGACAGGTGAAGCAGTGGAGAGGAAACATTGCGGTATTTGTATACGAAGGTCACTTGCTGGAATCGAACCGGCGTCTGTTGAGACCGTCCGGCCGTGTGCCTTGACGGACTTGACTGCTATTCCCTGTCACCTGCTGGTCCAGCAAATTCATCATGTGAGAGCCAATCGCGTTGCCTATCCCTACCAGAACGTCTACCAAGACTTGACCAATCAGATGCCGCGCCACTACCAAGAATTGTGAAAAACAATCACCTTTCGTTGCGACCAACAAGAAATAAATGTCATGAAGTGCTTCAAGCGCTAAGTCACGCACCTTTCTCCATTCATAACCGTAGTCCATAACCAAAAAACTAGCTCATATACAACCAAGTTAAGCTACGCCTTATTTTAGCCTGCTGATAACACTTAGATGTGTTAGCCTGTTTACTTTCACATGAAATCATGTACAGTTAATAACGGCCTGTCTATATAACATTGACGTTACCTAATCATACGTAAATTACAACATGGACACGCCATACTCCACAGTTTACCAACGTAAACTATGTTATTTATTTCTTTATTTGGATCCCCAGTTAGCAAAAATAGATATCTAAGGGTCAGTCAATGTAACTGAGTTGTTTGCTGAGTATGCTGATTTAGCCCCTGTGCATAGGAACTGTTTCAGCATGTTGTAACTTACAGGTTGTGACATGAGCAAAGCAGCTGAGCATAGCTAACGTTAGGGGAAATACATAGGTCCAGTAGTGTACTAAAGTGGTAACTGGTGATAAGATATTTAACTGTGAACAGCTTACGTAATTCATTGTTGGGAAACAGTATCACAGACAGATGTGGCAACCAAATGTTGCATAACCGCATTTGCATGAGAAGCAATAGACTTTAGACTTCAGTTTAATTTAATTTATTTTGGTTAGATGGGAGGTCAGGATACAAGAAAACAAGACAAGGCTGTATTTGTCATGCAGAAATAAACAAGTTATCAATGCGATGAAATTCTTAGTTTTCTGTAGGATCTCTACCCTGTAGTGAATTATAATAGAAATTAAGTATTTCAAGAGAATAAAAAAAATAAATATGAAATTAAAAAAGAAGATAGAAATTATAAGCAAATATGTACGGACTGAAAAAAAATATCTGTAAGGCAGATACAAATACACAAGTAACATTTTCTATGCAGGACTTTTACTTGTAACGGAGTATTTTACAGTGTGGTATTAGTAGCTTTTACTACTTTTACCAAGGAAATACTTCCTCCACCACGTACCGGTTGTGAGAGACAGCACACCCTTTCACACTTATTTTCTTGGTGGATGTCAACCATGTAACCTCTTCATTAACCTGCGTAACAATAACATACTGTGGGCTACATAACGAGTGCCGCTATTGAAAGGAGGCGAAGCAGAGGGGAGGCTGTACGCGCCTAACGTGCGCCGATGTGACGTCGGAAGAAATGTTCCTGCCCATGCTCGCAAGGGCAGGAGGAGATCTGCCCCACTGCAGCTGATAGATATGTTGTAGTGATGTAATGTTGCCCGTTTGGTGACTACGGATGGCTGTTTGTGCCAGGCTCTGCGGAGTGGGTCAGTCTCGGAGGTGCAGGAGGCGACAGCGGCATAACCAGCAGGATCAGGGTAGCGATTCCGACATGGACGAGGAAGAAGAGGAGCGGATCGTGGGCCAGAGGCAAGGCGGCGGCGGCGGCGGCGGCGGCGACGTCGGAGGCGGAGGCGGAGGCCCGGAGAGCGGCGTCGCCACTGCAGGGCCGAGTGACGCTTGTGAATATGGCAGCGGTCCTGCCAGCAGAGGAGGCTGCCTGGGTCGCAGAGGCACGGGACCGCCACACCCGCAATCATTAGCGGATTTGCCGCCGGAGCTTTTAGTGGAAATATTCTCCTTGCTTCCCGGAACCGCACTACCAATTGTTGCCCTCATTTGCAAGAAATTCAGACAAATCCTTAACACTGAAACCATCTGGAGAAGGCGATGTATGGAAGGTAAGTATAGCGATTACTGGACATAGAGGTAATTTAAACTCTTAACGACTGACATTAGACTGCTAAATAAAGAGTTAGGCACATATTAATAGCAGGTGTGTTGACCAGACTATACGGGATTCCTTCTTGTCGACAGGTTATTTTGTGTCAGCCTCGGTGCCCAGCCCTGGTTCCTCCATGTATTTCCTTAAACATTTCTATTGATCTGTACGGGAACCGTGAAGGACACGACCGTTGACCCAGTCGCCGCGTCCTCAGTCAGCGCTGTAATAAACAGACCGAGGCCTCTCACTGTTATTGGGCCCATGTCAGCCATTCTTTGCAGCGCCTAAGACTGTTGATGCAGGGCCGGACCTAGCCTTTTGGGGGCCTTGAGCATTATTTTGATCACCACCGCCACCCCGTGTTGTTAGTCAGGGGACTGCACTGTGGCAGGCTTGAACAAATATGTAACATAAAATGTAGCCTACATAATCACACACAAATACTATGGTAAAATATAAAGATATACACTGCCTGGTATTTGGCTGACTGTTGGTGAAACTTTATGTCAAGTTGTATTGCTGAAACAATTAGTCAGTTAGGCAATCTGTAGAAAAAGTGAATAAAGTTTTTATTTATTAATGACTTTTTGACGTTTAGAGTGACAACACAGAGTTTATCTGACTTTGGCCACTGTTAAGCGTGTTCATTTCACTGTAGAGCCGTCGTAATGCGGAACGCCGAGATTCACATTATGATATGGCGATATTTGATTGCAATGTTTAAAAATCTGACTGACTGCATACCCATTTCCATTACCACTAATACTGATACAGATATGTTGCACAGCCTTAATAAATCAACTTGAACATTAATCCTTCTCCCATTTCCCTTATGCGTTTTCCCTCTGCAGAGTTTGGTATGACGGAGGATCTGAGGAAGATGGAAGTGGGAGGAGTATCTAGCCGGGACCTCTATGTTAAACGTGAGTTTGACTGCTGATTAAACCGCTTTTATGTCACCAATAAATTGCTCCACTGAAGTATTTGGTTCATTCCTATTCCATCAGGTCCTTTAACATTTGGAACCTCATATTTTTTAGTGTGTACGTGGGATAGGTGTCCAGTCTACAGATCTCCTTAATGTAGTCTGTGATTTCCAGTAGATGGGAAACAGTCCCAGCACTTGCTTTTTTGAAATGAATGTGGTTTCTCTGTTCAACTTTACTGCTTATACAGTACAACTGTTGATTGTTGACTGTTGTTGTTAATGTAGTCTTTCCTGTCTTTCTTATTTGTTCATCAGCAGAGATATAGAGCTTATTTTGAATTTTGAAAATTCAGCCGCCACAAAACATGCCAGGCAAAGTGGTGGCACCTGTTGGCCCTTTGAATAGATTATTTTGGCGCATTCACTAGATGGCTGCGTTGGACTGGGCCCGCCTTGGTCCGTGGCTGCTCTACACATGCCTGTGTTGTGCCTGTCCAGGTGTCAACCCAAGGGTGAAGTCTGGGCGCTTTATGAAGCTTCTCCCAGACTACGAGCACATGGACTATAGAGACGTGTACACACACTGTATGTAAATGGGCCTCAGAGTGGATGGCTGCAGCATGAGGGGTCGTGTGAGTGGGACTCTTAACTTGTAAGCAAATAGTTGCAGCCCTGTTTATGCATCCTGTGTGAACAGTAGATGAGTTCATATTTCTCCTCAGCACTGTTTGCCATCCTATTATGTGTGAAATGGGAGGCTGGATAATTTGGTGTGCGGTGTGTGTTGTTTAGACTGACCAACAGGAATGTGGTCAGTTTACCGTTTCTTCCCTTTGGGTTTACAACTCCTAGAGTCCATCCTGACAGGCATTAAACAAAAAGTTGGGTCTGTGGATTTTAACGTCTCCTCTTGTGTTTTTAACCATGCACAGTTTAGCTCCTAGTAAAGTACAGTTTTAGCATTGCAGAAACTGATTAGTATGGTGTGATGTTGTGCTCTTGTGTTGCAGTGCTTCACCCATACAGACATATCTTGGGTTTATGGCAGCCTGACATAGGGCCTTATGGTGGATTGCTCAACGTTGTGGTAAGTCATTTTTTTCAGTCAAGACATTTGCATTAGGATGAGGAACAATGACTACAATTTATAGTTTGTTGACCTCTTTTGCATGAAACAATTGCAGAAAAACAAAGTACAATGCCGGTCATTTACGATGCGCCAATATTCAGCTGCTGATGCTTTGGCAGGAAACCGAAACATAATTTTAGGATAATTTCAATGGCCGATAAATTATTAAAAGTGTTTTTCATTCAGGTGGACGGGCTGTTCATTATTGGCTGGATGTATTTGCCACCTCATGACCCCCGTGTGGAGGATCCCATGAGAAGACGGCCGCTCTTCCGTATCCACATGTGGGAGAGCAAAAAGGCCACCGTGGAGTGTATGTACGGACACAAGGGTCCCCACAAAGGAGACATACAGGTACAGGGCTTACACAGCACAAAAGCTTCTCTGTGCACCAAAGAAATGAGCTCTACATAATTTGGATATTTGTTGACACAGATTACTGATTCTACTTTCATGTTGAGGTTAGAAGCTAAGAAGCTAATAAAAGTAGGTCATCCTTTAATATATGTCATAATCTTTTATTTTTAGACTGGGAAGAAGGATGAATTTTCAACAAAATGTAACCAGACGGATCATCACCGCATGCCAGGGGGCAGGCAGGAGGTGGGTCAAATCAGATAACAATAATAATAATGATTATAATAATACATGAGTATTCACTTATCTTGCTTGATTATGTTTTCAATGCACAAGTACTTTGATAATGTCGAAAAAGACTGTTATCAGCATTCTATAAATCCTGTCTGTGTGTGTGTGTGTGTGTGTTTATGTGTGTGTGTAGGAGTTCAGGACATGGTTGGAGGAAGAATGGGGTCGGACACTAGAAGAAATCTTCCATGAACACATGCAGGAGCTCATTCTGATGAAGTTCATTTATACTAGTCAATACGAGTACGAGTCTCTTCCTTTCATCACACATTCTCTGTAGCGGAAATCATGAGTGTCATGAGTGTAACGCCCTCAGTAGCTCTTATAGCTTAAAGAAGAATGATAAGAATGGCTTGTTATCTTAACCTTCCTGTTGTCCACTGGTCAATTTGACCCAGCAGGACAAAAAAGTCACTGTCGACGGGAAGAAAATACAAAGGCTAATGGTGGGGCAAACTAGAAAGTAAGCTGAATGTCGGTGGGCAAGTAATTTACCTGACCGACAAATCATGGCTGCAATAGTGGAATTCGCGGAAATTGACAAAAAGACGTGCATTTGATTAGAATTGCGTACCCCACCTTTAAGAGATGGTTCTGATTTCTCTTGTGGATTAATTAATTACCCGTCCCTGTAGTTCTGATGGCCTTGGCAGAGGCTCCGGTAAAGCTGTGACTTTCGTCTGTTTTCTTTCGACAGTAACTGCTTGACATACCGGAGGATCTACTTGCCTCCTAAGATGCCGTCTGACCTGCTGCAGCCAGGCCTCTTCAAAGGCACCTATGGCAGTCACGGCTTGGAGATTGTCATGTTCAGTTTCCACGAGACTTCTGCGAGAGCCACCAAGCTCACTGTAAGTTAGTGAACAATCAGTGTCAGAGGATGTGCTTGTCTTAAAAACAAGTTTTCTAACTACTGTAACAGAAATGACTCATATGCATGTCGGCCCTGCAGTATGAATTAATCGCAGGCAATTCTATGAACACGTTGATTTTCTCCGGAAAGACTGCTTCCTGTGAATCGTTTAATATAATGTCCCCTAACTCAAACTATTCAGCCAAAATTCCTGATGTAATCATCACTCAAGCATTTAACAGGCACTTCTAAAGTGCCAAGTGCCGTTGAATGGAACATTCTCACATTTTTGACCAAGAGGGTGTAACATTAACCCACCAAATTCATCTGTAATGTTAACTCCTTCCTGCAGGGAGACCCCAATGTTCCTGCAGGGCAACTCACTCTGGATGTTGACCTGAACCGGCCTGTGGTCCTCCCAGACTTGGAGCACCAGCGCAACATAGAGGAGCTTTCCCGGCTGGTACTGGGGGTACATGAGGAAGTACAGAGAGAAGCAGAACAACAGGTCAAGGGCACTTCTGCCACAGTCAGAGGTGTAGCCGAAGGGGCCTGCGGTAGTGCCAGCACAGCAGAGGGGGTGGAGGCAGACCATGGTGCCTGTTCGGACAGCTGCCAGCCTGGCACCAGCACCAACACCGATCCTCCTGAAGCCCAACCCTTCGTCCTGCCTCTGGGGGTTATGGCTCGCAACGAGGTGTACCCTCGCTCCTGCAGGAAATGGTAAGAACTCAGATACAAGGGCATGGAAAATACATACTGTGTTAGACACAGTGCACCGATCATTCTTGAGCCGCTATAATTTGCTGTGTTGTTGAAAGTTCATGGCCAACAGGCTATAATCATATCGACCTCTAATGAATGCTTGTCAGTATGTGTATTGAATGTTGGCTGAGCAACTATTGTGAGAAACCAGTTGTCTTGAACCATAGAAATCATGTTTTATAGATAAGGAAATTTAATTTACCATATAAAATGACTATGGTGATTTTGGCTTCCAAAATTAATTAAATTGGTTATGGTGCAAAATGGATTGATGGGCAGAGTACCTGCTCTGGTGCGTCAAATTAATGTAAATTGTTTGGTCATTGTCTTTAACCATAGTGTAGTCTCTTGTAACTGCATGAATGTTTTTTTTTTATTATTTGGTTACTGGCTTTTATCACAGCAAAAGTAAATCTGCTTTAATCCATTTGGAGTTTGCTACAAAGATTTATGGAAAATAATATTCAGCAACTATTATAACCTATTAATTGTTAAAGTCAAATACTGCAGTCTTAACCATTACCTGTTATTATTTTCTGTTTGTTAGAACAGAGTCTACAATATATTGAATTTGATATCCATCAAAATATTGTTGAATTGATGTTCCTCCATTTCAGCTTCTATGGGACGGGCCTGATCGCTGGGCATGGCTTTACAAGTCCAGAGCGCACCCCGGGGCTCTTTGTGCTGTTTGATGAGGACCGTTTTGGTTTCATCTGGCTGGAGTTGAAGTCTTTCAGTATGTACAGTCGCCTGACGGACAACCTGGCCCACGCTCATGCCCCAAATATGGAGCGATTTGAGGCCATGCTGCACAACATGCAGTCCTGGACATCCTGATGCACCACGCTTTAAGCTTCCTCTCACAATACAATGCATAATAACAACCATTATACACAAATCACCTCTGTCCTCTGCTGACAACGTTACTATCACGTTAGCTCATGACTCTCCAGGTTCTATCTATGTCTATTTCACAAACATTGGGTTTTACTGTCTAATTAAGCTTGTTATATCACCCCAAGCACTTTGAAAGCCCCCCCAAATCACCGTTTATCACCTCACTTCAGTATGACCTCAGTCCTCCAGTGCAGCATGATAACAGGTCAAATTAAAGTTTTTTTATTTATTTATTTATTCCCTGCAGGAGAAAAGGAATGATATTTCATACCACGTATTATGGATCAACCTGTACGTGCCTCAGATTCTAAAACCATGTCTGTACTTGGTCGTGCTTGAAAAGGATAAAGGTGCCCACTGTATTCTACTATATAGTATTATACTAATTTCAGTGCCCAACATATTGAACTGCATGCTGCGTTTTATTTAGATCTAATCGCATTACACTCATAACCATTATCTGATGTTTAATTTTCATTAAGCAGCATGCCTTGCTTTTTGTTTTGTTTTTTGCTTTAGAGACATCAGAATTAAAAAACAAAACAAGACAGCATCTCAGGTGTTTTTCTCCTTGCCACATGTCAGTGAAAACAGTATTTATGTGTACAACAAAAATGTATGAAGTTACATTCATTTTATTAACTTGTCCAATAGAAATACAGAGTGAGTTTTACAACTGGGCAATTTTCTAATCATTGACGAGAGGATTTGCTGTCTTATCAAACACTGTAGCTACATCAGCCAGTCTTGGGCAGAGTGATATGTTTTTGCCTATTGAACTTAAGTGATATCTTTTTCAGTGATATGCTTTGGCTCATGGTCCGACATCATACACTTTTAATGTCGCCACACCTTACGTGATATTATGTGAGTTGGAAAGAAGTATTGTACTGCAATAGAATAACATAACCTATACATAAGCTGGGTTTAATCAAAGTATCAAAATTATACAGTTTACGCACTTATATAATTATGATCTGAAACAGAAACTTCTCTTACCTTTTGAAATGTATTGCGTTTGTTTAAATGGCTGACGTGACGTTTGCCTGGCTTCATACCTGCAAAGCTTTTCCCTCCAGTTTTCCAATTTATTTCGAACTTGAGACCAGGCTAGCTGAATATTATACAAACTAACAGCTCAAAGTGCATCTCAAAGTACCAAGTAAGTGTCTGTATGTCTCATTACGGCCTGATGGTGATGCCCAGTAGCTTTCCTACTCCAAGTGCACTTTTCTGGGCAGTATAGTGAATCATTCAAAACCACTGGCCAGCACTTTTATATCAGACTGCAGCTTTACTAACATTTGCACACAAAAAAAGTGTCTGCTTAAGCATCATTGACTTAATTTTATCCCATTTTATTAACTTCCTCTCAAATTTAGTGCATTTGTTTTTATATATTCTCCTACCTGTAAGCTTTCTGCACACAGCTATTTGAATGATTTGCCTTTGAAAAGTGTTGCTTTGTACTATTTTCAATGCCATACGCCTGATTTTGTGGAAAACAAACTAAGTTTGACCTATTGAACTGATTGGACTTCAGGGAGCTTTTCAGCTTAAGCGCTCTTCTCAGTAATAAAATTCAAAACTGAAAAGAACTTTGTCAAATCTGTTTATTTTTTCTATGGTTTTTATGTGTATCTCATTGCTGTAATGCAAGTAAACTGTTCTCAACTATCACCGATAATGATTGTCTCCTTTCATTGCTGTTTTACTGAAGTGCCACAGTAGATTATAATGTAATAAAATGTGTAAAGCTTCACACAACTGTGCTATATTACACCAGCCCTGTGAAATAGGAAAACAATATAGCAAACAGACAAACTACTGTAGAGCGGTCAGCGCCCCCGCCTCCCAATAAGGAGATTGTGGGTTCGAATCCCGGACCAGAGCACGATCTCCCTGGGTGGAGTCTGCATGTCCTCCCCGTGTTACCGTGGGTTTTCTCCGGGTTCTCCGGCTTCCTCCCACCGTCCAAAGACATGCATGTTTAGGTTAATTGATGACTCCAAATTGGCCCTAGTGGATGAATGTTAGTGTGAATGGTTGTCTGTCTATGTGTCAGCCCTGCGACGAGTTGGCCACTGTCCAGGGTGTACCCCGCCTAAGGCCCAAAGTCACTGGGATAGGCTCCAGTCACCCGCGACCCCGAACAGGAACAAGCGGTAGAAAATGACTGACTGACAAACTACTGTTGTCAGTATAAATTACCCATGTTCACCTTTCATACCAAAGTGCTGGACCTATTAAAAACCTTGGTTACAAGTTGGCTGTAGACGTGGGTCTGGTAACCCATGTTAACCCTTTCACAGCAGCACACTGTGTGTGTTTGTCTATGTGAATGGGGAAGGAAATTGTTGAACAATATTCAGTCAGGGATACAAACAAAACATAACTGAATAGTACAACATTTCACATAGCATCAAAAGATTTTTATTTCATATTGGAATCCAGAACATTAAGGAGATATTAAATACGTAGGCAAACACAGTAGGGGTATCCCGTTTCTTAAAGTGCCCTGCTACTACAGATTTCCTCTTGGGATTTTAGATTATATAGAAGTATTCCCTGAAGTTAACTGCCTTGGATTTAAGCTGATGTTCAACATACACAGTGGTTAAAAAAAAGTATTCACCCCACTATAAGTTTTAAAATACCCTACAACATATACAACTTTCCATTGTAGAATTTGAAAATCTTATGAAGATACATTTTGAAAGAATCTCCTTACCAAATGTCATTATCCATTTGTATAGGCTACAAAATGTACTAAAAAAGTACTTTAGTTTGTTAAAATATAATCTCATTAGCTTAACAAATGTCTCACAGTATGTCTATTGCATTCTCGGCTGACTTCTTTGTGGTTAAAGAAGGAAGCAATACAAAAAATGGATGGAATAGAGAAAGGAGAGGTGGCTGTTCTACAGCTCGCTGCGCTCCATCTTCTCTTTATGTTGACGGACCTTCTCTGGGAGGGTCTGAGTCAGCAAGACAAACCGGTCCTTCTTCAGGTACTGACGAGTTACCTGCTCCTTTAAACCAATTTCCAAGTAGTCTTCTTCTGCTCCATACTTTGGCCAGTGGACAAGGCCACCCCCATTGGGAGACCTACACACACACACACACACACACGTTATAAACAAGACTCTCTTATCTCCATGTGTATTATAATGAGGCTTAATTCCTACCCTGTGTGAGCAAAGTTGCCCCAGTAGCTCATCATGGTTTTGCTCAACTGTTCCTCCTCTTCAGAGCATGCATCTAGAAGAATAGGAATCTGGTAAAACACTTTGCACTCAGAGAAAACACACATCTCTGGTGGTCTGTTGAAATAATGATTTTTATATTGCACTTACCTCCTAATTTATGCGTAGTTGTGAAGCAGAATCCTAATACTGTAAAGATCTCATCTCCATGGTCACTCCCAACAAAGCTTGGCCTTTTTGCCTGCAGGAATTTGGGAGGATGCTGGTACTCATACAGAAAAACAGGGGCGCCTGCATCTAGTAGTAGACAAAGGAGTGTGATATATCTTGTTTATGAAAGTGTGTGCCAGTAAATATTCAACAATGGTTGTCAAATGGATTTGCATAATCTTGTGTAAATAAAATACCTCTGTGGGCTTTAGCAGCCTTAATGGCTGGAATGTTGAACAACATATCCCCAAGCACCTCCGTGAACACATCTCTATTTTTCACACGATTTTCACCGGTTCCAATATACTCATCTACCACCAAATCTCTCAAGGTTGCATCTTTGGGCTTGAGAAAAAGAGCAACACATCTGTCAGAGAAGTTTGAGTGTGACGCAACAGAGTAATGTTGTAATGCCATGCAGGTTCTGTCTTACATCAGGGTAGAATATGGAAATAATGTTCACAATCTGCTCCCGATCTATTCCCTCTGTCCAGTTTGGAGGCGCAAAGAACTAAGGGAACACGCAGTATGCACAAAAGCAAAACCAAACCATTTTTGTCAAGGGCTCATCTGAAAATCGTTAAGCTCTTCAATCACACAAATGTCAGTAATAATTTAGCATTCAAACTTACATCAGCAAGTAACCAGCCGCCTTCATTATTATTAACACCAGTCATGAATGGCACTGTGAGAAGTTCATGTTTATGGAACAGCTCAGCCACAGGTTTTGTCAGGAAGAGTCCATCAACATTTACAGGAAATCTGAATCTTTCATCCTTGAGATAAAATAAATAAAAAGAAAGAGTTGATGACAACATAAAAACAGCAACGAGTGAGTCCATATCAGATTTGCATACAATATCTCACCTGCCCAATAGTCACAATAGTTTTAATATCGAGGTCTCTCATGCAATCAGCGATCTTCTCTGTGCTTTCGAGGCTACAGCCAGATACATTTGCTACCACCTGGGGACAGATATGTGCGATCCATCTCAACAATTTAGAAAAGCAAAGATGATGTGTTGTGATATTCTCAATACTGGGCACTGAAGAAAGTTTACACACAAAAATAAAACACACAATGATAATCAACCTGCGTTACTGGTAGAGGATCATTTGCAATGACTACATCCATTGCGGCAGTGCCACTCTCAGCAATGGCATGGTGAAGCAGGCCCTCAGACAATGGCGAGAGAAGCTGTTGATTGAAGCAACAGTAAAATGTAAAGGTCCTGTGGACAGTAGTAACTTTGCAGTGACATAACTGTCACTCTCAAAAAGAGGGAGTTTGTTTAAAGTGCTTTATCTGCAGACCGATCCGTTACCAGGAGGGATACGCTCACTCCACCAGCAGACTCCCCAAATGTGGTAACTAAATCTGGGTTTCCTCCAAAGTTGTGAATGTGCTGCTGGATCCACCTCAGAGCTTGTATCTGGTCCAGCAGGCCAAAGCTCCCGGACATGTGCTCATCTCCAGTGCTGGATAGAACATACAATTATAGTCGACCAGGCTACGTTTACACCAGCTGGTAAAAGTGACCCAATTTTGATCAAACATAATAGAACAAAATCATAGTATGTTCAGTCTAACTGTGCCTAATGACTTTCAGTGACTAGTATTTTTACCTGAGAAAGCCCAGAAGTCCCAAGCGGTACTGGATCAGAACCACAACCACATCCTGATAAGCAGCCAGGGCGGAGCCATCATACATTGAAGCTGACCCCAAAGTAAACCCTCCACCATGGATCCAGACCATGACCTGGTAAACCACAAAGGACATTTTTACTTTATTCTAACTGAGCTCATAAGAATCTCAATCAAACTACACAAAGACTTTAATCTGACTCGAACAGGACAACATCAGTTTAGGTGTTTAGAGGTAATCCCTTAGCAGTCTGGATCTAAATATGGCAATCATTATTTATTCTGCCATTATGGATTCTTCAAAAGCAAATCAAGCCAGCTTCTCCAAGACCACTATCCAAAGTTATCTAAAGCTGAATGTCACTAACTGAGCAATAACAAAGGGTTCTTACTGGGAGCTTGGCATTGTGAGCTCTATTTGCAGGAGTGTAAATGTTGAGGTAAAGGCAGTCTTCTGAAATGTCCGGGACATCTATCAAAATGCCGAGTTTGTCAAGCAGATCTAAAACTAACTGTTTATGTTGAACACACCTGGAAAAAGAGACATGTTCTAATCAACGAGTATTGGACATCATTTCTCCAAGTCTGGTATACAGCAACTGAAGCACATGAATGCCTTACATGGGTGGCTGCTGGGTGGCGTCTCTCACTCCTTCCCATCCCTCTACAGGCTGAGGTGCAGCCAGTCTCAGAGCAGGGCCTACGGGTGGCTTTGCAAATGGGACACCCAGGAAGGCATCGACCCCAGTCTCCTTCCCCTTTACACTCACATACTCACCTCTCAGGCTCCCGAGCTTTGTGTGGACTTCAGGTGCTGTCAGGAGATTAGGACTGAGTCAGAATCACAACGTAACACTCAACAATTTATCAATTCAATTTCCAGGGTAACTTTATAGCTAAGTAACAAATATAATTCCTCCAAACATGAAACATCTGGTTGTTGGTTGGTTGTAGTTTACGTTGCAACTGACAAGTTGAGGTCAACTTGATTATTTTAGCCATGTCCAGTCACCCATTCAAACTGGTGGTGTGCTGGTCAGGTTGCAGAGCTACACCCTGGTTCAGCTTAGGCCCACTGAATGCAGTTTGGCATTCATGGATGATTGAAACATACATTTTGAGTGTGTTAGCATTCTATCTGCAAATAAGAGGTTTAAATAATAATTTGACTAAATTGTGCGCTGGGTATTTATTTAAAACAGGTCTACAATTAACCTGGCTAAAACTAAAATGACCAATGACCATGGTTGTAAAGAAGAAGAAGGAAAATGAGATTTCCCCTTTAGGAAGATGATGCATCACATTGCTCCATTCTGGCATGTTTGCACCACACTGAGTGTGGTATTTGTTTCTACACTACTACACCCATATTCATATTATCCTTAATCAGCATGAAGCCTGCAAAAGAAAAGATTAGCCTGAATAATCGAAACTCGCACCCTGCTCGGGATAGGATTTTCACCTTTGGGCACAATAAGCATCGACAGTATGTAGGTAAAAGGTCCCTTAGGATTCCTTAGCTTTGTATGCTGTGCTGGGCTTCAATCAGACTAGTTTTTTGATGCACTTATGCTTTTTGTTACCTTGTGTTGTTATAATTGCTTCCATTGTCTTCCTCATATGTAAGTTGCTTTGGATAAAAGCGTCTGTTAAATGACTAAATGTAAATGTAAATGCCCCATGGGAGATACTTCAGATATCAGATAGCTAGGGTGTTATTCAGATTAACAGTGTAATCAGATCTACATCTAAAAGCAATGCATGCTAATAGTTGTGGCCGATGTAATTGCGCAAATAAACTAGTTTTCTCCTACTTACCATGTAGGTCTGCAGCGACCGTGAGAAATAACACAGCCGTTAGTAAGAATACAGTTTGCTCTGCACGGGACTTCATGATGTCGTCTCTGTGTGGTTTGCGCAACCCAGTGTCGTATAAAACCGACTAGGTTGGGTTTGCGACACTCTGCTGCTTGTGCAAATAGGAAGCGCAGATTTTAAATACCGCCTCCTATGAAGCTTTGTCCTTTGTCCTAAATTTAACGGTGTAGTGGGGCACTTAATATTACGTGCACGATATATATGACGGGACGGTTTTACACCAGCAACAGGTCGCTGAACAGAAAGCAGACGTTCTCCGCCCCCTAACCACCTCCTGTTCCCCGGACCTCCATAGCTCAAAGCACTTTCTTTCATCTGTCTTTCTGAAAACCTAAAACATGCTATTGGACTTGTCTGTGCATATTCTAGCCTAGATAAGCATCACAGGCTTGCAAAATTGTAAGGCTGTCATTTTAACCAAGATTAAAGTACAATTATTTTGTTTGCACTACAGAAAAAACAGCTCCCATGAGCCACACTGACACAGTGGCGCTGTCACACGGCCTCTTGGGAACAATAGTTGTTCAGAGTAAATGAGCATAGCAGTTGCACCTGACAAGAGAAACCAAGAGAACCACACCATTACAGTTCATGGTTCCACCAAAGGTCTGCTCAGAAGAACTAGGATATGGTTAAGCTATGTTTTTTTTCAGTATTGAAAATCTTGGGTACTGGGTTAAGACATCCAAGGCTAAAAAAACCCGTTGAAAACTGTACTGCCAGAGTCGCTTTTACCATGACAGCTTCACTATCTTGTAGATTAAGTGGCCATTTTGTTGTTAAAGCCCATCTGCTCTAACAAATATGCTAAAACTCTCCGTTCCGTTTTATTGCCATTTAATTCCCTCCTTGAACAATATTGGAATCATCATGTAGAAATCAAAAATAAATGTAATACTTGAATTGCTATAACAGTTGTAGATACACAGTATGTATGATCATTTTACAACACATGGTTGTATAACAAGATTTTGATTGTAGTTCCATTTATGCTACTCAAAAACAAATAGTATGTACAAAAATGATATACAGAGACAAAGAATAATATAAAAATCAACATTACAGCATGCTTCCACCTTCTCGCTCTACTCTCTCTTTATAAGGGAGATCCCTAACCAGAAAAGCCCCCCTCAAAGCCAAACCTTATAAGGAAACGTTTGTATAGCACGCAATTTTTTTTATGTTTAGTATTTATTGCTCTTCAATAGTCATGATGTCCTACATTTTGTTTTTTTAGCTGTGACCCAGCCACGCTCACCCACTCGACTATGTCCATTGAGGCAGCCACAGGGCCCTCACCCACCCCTCTGTGTCCAGTGAGCCGGATGACAGCACACTGCTGGCAGAGGCAACTAGGTTGGAGGAGGCACATGTGACACACACGTTTATACGAAATATTTATTACTGCAAAATTTGCTGGTCTGTGGGTGGTACTGATGATGTTCATTTATTTTCTTTTTTCTTTTTTTCTTTTGTTTTTATTTACTTTTCAGAAGATTAACAAGTTTCCTTTCCTGGGAAAATAAAATAAAGTGATGCTGTAGTAAAGATGCCTATATTCTTGTATTTTGGTCTCTTCCTTTCCCACCCTTTCCTATTCACTAATTGGCTCTTGTTTTTACCCCTCATTTACCTGATTGAGTTCACCTGATCACTCCTTATTTAAAGACCGCACTCCTGTGCACTTTCTCATGGGGCTGCAGTTCTTGTAAGAGGAGTTTATAGTAGGGTTTATATCCTATGCTGTGTCAATGTTAGTTTAACTAATAATCTTATTTATCCTCATTACCTTAAGATTGGAAGGTGAAACTAACTTGTGTTATGTTTAATCTTGTATTTGTTCTTTCTATTTCAACAGCCCATGTATGTTTGTCCTCCCATTAAGATCCTGAATGCAATTTCTTCGAGTTTCAGGAAACAATAAACCTTGTTCAGAGGATTTCAGTTTCCTGGCTTCATTCTATGCATTCTCATTGGATGCCCATGGTAGTCTACGTATCATTCTAAACCTCCTAGATATAAGAGGTGAAGTAAAGTGAATTAGCATTTGCTAGTGTATATATTTCCTTGTTTTTTTGTTTTTGTTTTTTCCAGCATGACAAGTCTGTCTTCCAGCTGGCTGGATACACACCTTATCTGATCTGGACCAGAGGTAGCTAGCACAGCAGCATCCTGAGCTGGACAGCACAGGGGCATCCTGGAGGTGGACGAACTTTGGTGGAATCCTCCACATTTGCCACTAAGGACCAGTAAATCTCCTCTATTGTAAAATTTCTTTGGCCATCCCCTGCTCCTGGATGCTGCAAAAACAGTGGCAAGTCAAGCTGACCTGTCTGCATCCAGACTGTCAAAGAACATCTGACCTCAGCTGGCCTGCATCAGAAGATCTGGCAGGTGGTGACCTTGAGGGAGATGTACTTTGTGGCATCTGAGTACCAGGCCTGCTCAAGATGCAAGCAGAACATTATCATTTGGAGCCATGGCATCATTTCCCAGCTTGCATGAGATGTCAAAGGTGGCAACTTTGATGCGAGGGCAGAGAAACGGCAGCAGCCAGATCCAGCAGAAACTCCAGGAGCGTCTTGCTGAGGTGCAGAACACAGTCCAGTACCTGACCAATTGCCAGTGCTGTGACATTTGAACCGGCACCTGCCATGCCTCCTGTTCCCAAGCACCAGTGGCTGAGGCAGGTGTATGCCAAGGATGTCCTGCAAAGGATGGATGAGATCAAGGCCACATCCTTATTGTTTATTTATTTATTTTTTTTAAATATGGTCAGATCTGAAAGATGGATTCCACAAAAAAGATGGCCCGAAAGCTTGCAGGCTGCAGCTAAGGCACTGCTACCTGGCCAACCAATGTTGGTAATGAGCATGGACAGGTGCTCGTGTGTGCTCAGAGCCAGTGACAGTTTTGATCTCGCACAGATGATTGTGTTACAGTGGCTGGGGTGGCTCCTCCTGTCGCTAGACTGCTGTGGCAACAATCTGAAGAGGATGTTTGAAGTGAGCCCCAACAAAATGTGTGCAAATTACAACAGGATACATTAATCTAAGATTGAGTGTAAGGATCACATTTTGAAAGCAATGTTTTTATTCTATCTTTTTTTTTTTAATTAAATGAATGCTATTGTTAAAATTACTATTATCTTGCGTAATGTTTTGGACCCCAGGAAGATAAGCTTGTCAAAAGGATCCTCTTGAATAAATTTAACTAAACAAAGCTAGAGATATTTCAGCTAGTTAAAAAGTTTAGACAATCAATTGCTTAACTTAACCTACCTTTTGGTGCCCTCCAAACTGGTCTCCTTGGTGACACTGAAACATCCCTGTTGTAAGGTGGTTTGTTGAAATGGTCCTCTTATCATACACTCCCAACATCTGCCACGGAGGCATGAATGGATACCATGTCGGACTACAGGCTCAAAGATTCCATCTTTGACTCATGGCTGGCTTGTTAGAGCTTTTTGTGTTGACTGCCAAATCTGGCCAACACGCCCACTGCTTTGATTGGCTCATGTGGTACAAGACTGAGCTTTTTCTTCATCTCTACTCTTTAAAATTGACTTTTATTTGTTTCATTTTCAACTGAAACAACTTTTCTGCAGATGTATTTCTGTGGGCGTTCCACTCATGTCAGGAACGCCTGTTGTGGTAGGTATATCAAATCCAGGGTTACCATAAGGTTAGGGCAAAGACTGTATAAACAGAATGCATTACAAGCTGTGCCAATGATATGGAAGTGTATACACTTCCTGTCTTCCAAGTGGGCATGGTCGCCTTCCCCCCACCTCATTTGGAAGGGTTGTGAAAATCCTGTGGTTTAATGAAAGCATACTGAGTTGTGTGTGTGCATGATATCTGTAGATGTCAAACTTTAATATAACTTTATGATTTACTTGTACAACTGAGAAATTCCATTTTAGTTTCAGAATGTTCAAAAGATATGTGGCGTGTGAAAAATTGGTCCAATATTTACTTTGACTATTGGGCTAAAGATTTGTTTATAATCTGCTTCACTTGTCCCTTTGCATTGAAGAGACTCAGGACAGACCACTAGTCTCCGAAAGGCCAGTGATGAAACGCACGTGACACAAATGCAGGAAATTACTCAAGTGAACCGTCTCTCTAAGAATAGCGTCCTCAGCTTAACAGCCCTTTACAAATAGTTTGCAAAATACCTTACGTCTCATTTTCCAGATCCAAGATAATGAAGTGAAATAAATAATAGCAGCACATGGCTAATCTGTCATGGTGGACTGGCATCTGATTTAATTGGGGGGGGTCCTTTGCAGTTAAACTTGTGTGGCATGCCAGACACAGCAGCAACACACACATCCTCACAGACAAGTTACAATATGAAAAAACAAAGGTTTCCTATCATTTTTTTATCTAGGGAACAACAAATAAGGTGGTACGTAAATAGAACAGCAGATGTCTGTTGGGTTTACTCCCTAAGCAATAATCACGCTCCCCTCAGACACACAGGCCTCTCTCCAGGGGCAGACACCTGCGCTGCTGATCACCATCATCAGGAACATTTCCCCGATCCTCTCCATCCTCCTTGTGACGGTCCTCCTCTCTCTCCTCCTCCAGGATATCACTTGTCCAAAGTCCTCAGGAAGATATCTAGCAGCAGATTTTTAGCATGCCGAAGGCACGCTGAACAATGTTCTGGTAGCTGTGGCTGTGGCTGTGGCTTTCTTGGCATCCTTGATGGATATTACTATTGTCCTGTGTTTAATGTTACTTACTTGTACATGTATGTATTTCTCCATGTGTTATGCTACTCATTTCCTATTACACTCCTGGTCATCCTGGTTGGGGGGGGGTCCTTATTTGAATTACCATTCTGCGGCATGTAATGGGCTTTACAAATTAACTAAACTTGAGTCATTGGACAAAGCTTATCAGACTTGTTTTATCTCCAAATGTGAGTGTGAACATTGTTTGATATAGGGTAAGTGTGCAGAGTGTATAGTAATTTAATTTCCTCAAATATATCAAGTCTATGCTATTCCATTTCCCTACTCTCCATTGATTGCACAGTAATATAATATGTTCTCGCAAAAAAACGACACGAATTAGACCAACTAGACGGAGGAGCCTCTCAAACTGTCAGCAGCGTCCTGTGTGCTCGTGAACTTGCGTGATCATTCTTCAAAGACCAAGCAAGACCGAAACCCGTGAGAGTGCGTGATCTGATCTGCACATGCGCAAAATAGCTCGTAAATATAATATTCTGATATAATATCAGAGTATACAAAAAATACTTCAGCAAATTCCCTATAAGATAACTATTACATTTCCATTGATTAAAAACAACTGTGTTATCTTGATTTGAAGGTTTTTGTTTTTGTATTTTGAACAGGCACATTTGCGGTTACCTTCTTGGACTGACCTGTTGTGCGCATGTGCAGATCGGATCGCGCAGCCGGTACGGATCGGGCACTCATACTGACATTCCCCTTCCACGGAACAGACACGGGCTCTTGATAGCGCCGTTCGCGACTTTCGCGGCCACCGTAGTTTCTGGAAGGGTGATTCGAGCGGTAGTCAAATGGTTGCAAACTGCAATTTCACCGCTAGATGTCACTAAATCCTACACACTGCACAATTTCAAAGTGCTCAGTCACATTAAAACTACATCCATAAAGACAGGATAAAGATCCAGGCTCTAGGGTGTATTTACATTTTTTTTTTTATCTCAGATGATTTACTTTTGACATACAAAAGTAAAATCGCAACATTTTTACACACCTGCCAAGTTACTTTTCCCCATACGTGGTGGGGCAGAATAGGTGATCTGTGGGACCTGAGAAAAAAAAAATCACGACTCATTTACTACCCCTTATTTCTGACACACAACTAAGCCAAATTAAAAAACAATGTCAACACTTTAAACGTCGAACGACTTATATTTACTCCTGGATACTCCAAGTTTCTTTTCCAACCACCCACAGTGGACAACCCGGGACAACTAACTTTACTGCTTGAATGCCCAAATAAGCCCAGATATCTGTGACTATATAGTCAGAGATATTTGTGGCGTTGCCACATGTACCAATTCTTCTGGGGTACCTTAACATCCAGAATGACTATCAAGTAACGTTAACCCTAAACAATAAAATAACCCCTTAAAGCGACCCACCCAGAAACAAAAAGCAGCTGTGGAAGTCATTGTTAGGTTATTTAATACTGAACAACTTAAACCATCTCAGTGTGACGGTTTCCTGTTGTTAGAATTAACCGAGACATACAGTAGTTCACGTTAAATCTGCCAATGACTACGGCGGCAGGCTGTTTGGCAGCGGGCCTCTGCTCCCCCGAATGGGTGAGTGACAGTTAACCCTGCAACGAGAGCAACGCGCGGAGGCACGGGCTCATCTCTCGCGAGGAACGACGCCGTTATCGGAATCTCTACAAACAACACGAGAATTCATCATTCACACGGTAATATAACCCAATCTTACACGGTACATGTGTTGTGTGCCAGCAGTGGCGGAATGAAGCCGAATCCAAAACACATTTTATTGTTATTTCTTCCAATAGTTTAACGCTCTTGCATTACCTTTTGGCGGCCTTTAGGCCCAACTAGCATGCTAAACGCCACGCTAGCTTAAACAGCGACTAATTTGTATTGCTTCAGCTTTAACGTTAGCACGCAAGCTTGCAAATTATATTGTAGTGCCAGCTAACATAAGCTAGTCGCAGGCTAGGTAGTAGCTAGGTAACGTTAGTTAGCCGAAATGCAGTTGTACTAAGGTTACCGAGGATACATTTAATGAAATTACATAGATGCATAGCCATCTAACACACCAAGTTGGTCAATTTCCCCAGGTTGTTTTATTTTGCCAATAACGTTACTTCACGTCGTCAAGAGACCGCCGCCCAATTAGCTAACTGTTACGTAGTTAGCCAGGGTAGCAAGAATTTACAAAATGTATCCTCGCTATGTGATATATTCATGGTCGTCGTAGCTTAGGAGATAGCAGGATCTAACGTCAGATGAGCAGGGCTTTTCCCAGAACAGCTGTAACATTACCATACCCTGCTCCCCCAACTACCAGAGCTAACTAACGTTAGCTAATATCCCCTGTCAGTTGTGCTAGCGCGTTTTGCAGTTTCAAAACAGTTAACGTTGTCATTGATAAAGACATGCTTTTCAATATCATCACGCTATTGCCCATATGTATTTATACTGGATTGAAATTCGCCCATTAATATAAAACAAGACCCAGGAAAAGGCTGGCACATCCTGTGTCTTCCCTCTCACACTCGGTCACCCACTTGTGTCTGGTTCTGTCTCTTCTGATGAGGAGACATAACGTGACCCCTGTACAATGCATGCTTTACAAATATACAATCAATGAATTTAAGTGACTAATAGAGTTAAAAATGCATCGTTACATTTATTCCCTTAACTGTACAGTAATGTTTTTGACGGCCCTGGCATTCATCATCATTCATGTTTTTGTAAGAAGTCGATCATGAGTGAATATTTTTGCAATGGGCTATTGATGTTGCCTGCTCCACTTTTCGAAGCTGTAAAATTCAACTTAATATTTTAGGTCATAAGATGCAAATGTGGTCAGTTGAAAGCCTAAATAAATCCATAGTAGACTTAAATATGTCGAAAATGCCAAATAAATTGAACTTTGTTTTATGGAGTGATGCACAGAAATGAACAATTACTCATGTTTGTGTTTTATTAAAACTTTAATTCGTAGATGTCCGTACAGTCATGTTAGCACACAAAATAGCAATTTCATGATCATAACCAGATGAAGTAAAACGCATAGAGGCTTAAATAAGATTGGCATTACATATAGCCTAGCATGCAACTTGTATATAGCCTCGACACACAGATGGTCAGAGCATCAACATCTCAATGGTCTAGAAACAGAAACAAGTCCTGTGTAGACACGTTATAATCTGAAATCGTACTGTTGTTAACTGTTGTTACAACTGCCTTTACTTGTCTTCAAAGGAAAGTTGTACCTGGTTTAAATTTGTCTTTGCAACTACATGGACATACAGATTTTTCTGTGTAATAAGGTCATATATTCTCATGATGTTATTAGTGTAATTGCTAAATAGGGGATTTTTACATGAATGTGATGCTCTTGAGTTTGACAAACCTTTTTTTCTTGATCAGGTGTGCTCTTCTGGGTCAGAAGTAACTTAATCCTGTAAGAAACACTTTCTTAAACGTCCCTGAATCGTACAAGCAAGTGAAATACCGTGTATGAGTTTGAGATAACTTAAATTGTTCTACAAACTGGTCATATATTAAGTGCATAATCTCCAGTGATGCAGAGGCAGCAGCAGACACAGCAGAAAGATATTCTGCCTTATAATAGCATGTCAGTAAAGAAATAT
The DNA here is from genome assembly GCA_011952105.1 of Coreoperca whiteheadi. NCBI lineage: Eukaryota > Metazoa > Chordata > Actinopteri > Centrarchiformes > Sinipercidae > Coreoperca > Coreoperca whiteheadi. The sequence continues at coordinate 18,616,855 of CM022474.1, read as the reverse complement.
CTTGGTGTTTTGTCAAGTTAACCAAGTTTTCCTATTAACTTATTTCAGTTGTGGACAATGTCTGAACAAGAGTTGGATGAAATTGTGCAGATAACAGTGGAGGACTTTAACCAGGATGACCGTACAGGTAAGGCATTCCTAATCAGAGTATAATGAATTGCTGGATATTGACATTCTCTACTCGTTCGCCCAGATTTTTGGGCAATTAATTTGACTAATTTTCATGTAACTGAAGTTTTAATGTTAGCTTACTTAAAATGAGTGTGTGCTGTGCAACTGTATTATTTAAAGTATGTATAATAAACACTGCATATGGGATTGGGACTTGGTATCCACAGATACTCAATGCTATTACCTTGGATTGGAGCACGAGCACACCTTCAATCTGGGCATTCCATAGTGAAACCTAACAAGAAGGCTGTCATGTGTTGTTTTGAGGGTGTCTCTATATTTGATTCATGCCAGACATGCTGGACAATCATGACGATGATGAAGAAAAGCCTCAGAAGAAAAAGAGGAAATTAAGCAGCAGCCAGGAGAATAACCAAGACATGTCTTTTATTAAGGTACCAGCTCTGTGTAATGGACACTGTAAAAAGGTCTTTTATTTTTTATGTATTAATAATAAGTGGGTAGGATTTATACATTTTTAGAATTTGAGGATCATTTACACATACTACATCTTACTATTTCTATTTGTGTTTCCAGAACCTTTTGGTCTCATTCACTGCATCAATCAGCCAACGACTGGAGGGAATTGAATCGAAGTTACAGTCTCTGGACGCTACATGCAAAGCCCTTGGACGCAAACTGGACAGCATGGTGCCCTGTGCAAAGAGTCCTATCCAGGTTCCTATGGTTGCAGGGTCTCCTCAGGGGGCTACTCAAACTTGGAACAAAGTGCGATGGTAAGTGCAATTTGCACCAATCTAACATTGTCTCCATTCAGGCCTAGAATGCAGTCAAATGGAGATCAATTCAAATTCTCAGGCCAAAGTAGGTGCAGTCTTTTATAATGCAGAAATATTGTCCTTTTAGTCCTTTTACAATGCTGTATTGTGATTACAGGAGCTAGCAGAACCACATTACTTATTAATACACTTATTTTAGGCTGCAGAACATGCATACATGTGCCAGTTAACCCATGTGGTTTGAAATTCTCCTTCAGTGTTGTTCCACAAACAAATGTTATAGTGAGCAGTGAACACCCGAAAGCCACTAGCCAAGAAGACACCCCTCTGGAGAACCTGCTTAGCAAGTGAGTGGCTCACATTCACACTATATGTCTAGTGTGAACTGAAGTCAGAAATGTGCAAATCCTTCCTAACACAGTGCCTCATAAACAATGTTACCTTATTGGAAAACAGTAATCAAAAGTACCTTCCCCCAGTTTTCAGTCCAGGCAATAGAGGACTGTATAGAATCTGAAATCTTAATACAAAGTGGCCACTGCCATGATCTGTATGTATGTTAGACCTATTGATTGCAAATTTGCGTTTCTTTTTAGCACGGTGGCCAGGAGGCGGCAGAACACAATCCTGGTGAAGGTGCCGGGCCCTGAGGAGAGTCAGGAAGAACAAGAGAGCGGCTCAGAGGCCAGTGACTCTGTTTCTAATGGTGGCCAGTCCAGCAATGCGCAAAATGGCCAAAATGTCACACTCATCACACTCAATTCAGAAGGTATGACTTCCCACTGCTGATGTAAACACAGAAGTTGATAGGTAGTAATCACTGTCCCTGTGGTTCTGTCAGAATGTATTGATGAATGGTCATTCATGTTTTCAGTAGCTTTGCTCAGTGGGTCTGGCTGAGCCTGAGAGAGAATAGTTCATTTCTAATTGTGCAAACCTAAATTAAGTCCACATTGTTGTTATATTTGCAGGGATTAATGGTTTGGTTATTTCAGTGGACTTGGGAAGTTCTTGGTTATGTTCAAAGGAAAACTATTATTCACTTATTTGCAGCTGTGGGTTACCATGGTAAAACTGTGTTAGTCAGCATTAGCTAGATGGTACCATGTGGTATTCAGAGCCATGTGTCTCGTGCTTTGTTTGCGTGTTTGTTTGTGTGGTAGATTTAACAGCTAACATACGCTGTGAGAAAACAGCCAAACCACATATTCTGCTTTTTAATATATTAAATAATAACACAGTTTTGCCCACAACTCACCTACTTCTCCTTTACTGCCACATGGGTGTGCTATTGTATTACATCAAGTGTCTCAGTGGCTCCATACCAGTATAGTATTTGTAAGTACAGTTTATAGTTTGGATATGTTTTTCTTTTCTTCATACTGCCCCAGATCTCTGTATTATTATTATTATTATTATTATTATTATTTGGTTGTGTAGCTGTGTTTAAGTAACAGTTCCTTCTGTTCTGTTTCCTCTAGATGATTACCCAGCAGGCACCTGGTTGGGGGATGAGAACAACCCAGAGATGCGAGTTCGTTGCCCAGTGTCTCCAGCTGACATGCTCCATATCACCACAAACTGCCGCACAGCAGAGAAAATGGCACTGACACTGTTGGACTACCTGTTCCATCGGGAGATCCAGGCCATGTCAAACCTCTCTGGCCAGGGCAAACATGGCAAGAAGCAGCTGGACCCGCTCATGATTTATGGCATTCGCTGTGAGTCCTCATGCGTTAACATCATAGCCATCTAGTATTGAGAAGTGTATCAATTTCATGCCACCTGCTTCACTTTGTGATATGTTTTTAACAAAGTGGTGGGAGACCTGGTGGTAAACCTTATTCCATGAAAAGCCAGTTTATAAATAAAAGCGTCTTTTTATGTACTGGCTGCTGGCACTGACAGACCCCATTAAGCCTGGGAAGTGAATCCAGAAAGAAAATATACCCTTATAAATATGCATAGGAGGTGACATTTTTGCTGTCCTGACCCTCCAGCATATCTTCTTGTCAAGTGTTTCTGAGCTGTTTGAACTTGCCAGTTAGTGATAACTTCATTGGCAAAATTACCCACGTTTAACTGCCAAGGCGGTGTCTTGTAACCACTGTTTATCTCATGATTATTACATGATTTCTGCATAGTTTAAATTATATTAATACATGTCACTCAGCCAGGGTTTAAATCCTTGCCCCCGCACAGCAATACATGAACTCTCTGAGACCTTCCCACATTTCATCCCCGTTCCATTACGAAGCGGCACTGAATTGAACACAGAAATAGACTGCAGTCTGTATTCACAAGGCGGGTTACAACAACATGCATTCATCAGTGCACACACGCATAAATGTGCAACACATTTTATAACATACCAGACTCTAAATGACAAGCACATGTCTGGTAGAAAGATCCTAATGGAGTCTCTCTCAATTCAGTGAACTCTTTGATTCACGATTAAGCAGAGTCAGGGTTATTATGGTAGACAGAGGGATATTTATGAAAGTCCTGTGGCTGTATACTATATTATATGGTTCATAAGGTATGTTACAGTTTAAAGACGGGCTCTGTAAGCTGTAGCTTTTTCTTCAGAGTACAGCTTGTGCCCCCTGCAGGAGGTTTTAGTAAATATCCCTCATGGTATATGTGAGTGTTTGTATACTTGGTTACCTGTACTTCCTCGTAGCAGTGTGGATGTTTGTAGTTACATGCAGATTTGACCTGACATTATAGAGGAATGCAGAGGTTGGAGCAGGGCCAGGTGACTTTTTAGTGACTCATTCGCCTGCCTGAAAAAAAATGAAGGAACAGCTGCCCTGCCTGCCTGTACAGGACCCATCAGGTGTGAACGGGCTGCTTCCATCCCACTATCCGCAGATACCCCCGAGTCCCCCCTTTGTCTCATTTTCTGTCCTCAGGCTATAGCTGTGTTGTTCATTTATGTAGAAATGAGCTGTCAAGCAGCTCACCCCCTTTAAACAGTTCATAACACTGAGGTACGCTGCCACTAAATACAGCTGCATCCAGTCTCACCTGCACATATCTCCACCGAGGGAGGGATGAGGGACAGGCTCCTGTTAACACTGCTTGTCAAACGGTGTGGAGTAGAAGTAAACAGACTCAGGACAGTTGTTTCCTTCATTTTTCATAAAGTTAAGTGGCCCTATTATAAACACATGATCCTGTAGCCAATTAGACAGGTTAATTATGTCCAGCTTTTGTTTATTCTAGAGCAGTAGTCTGTTTTCATTTGCTGTGACAGTTAGCATTAAATCTCCAATTTTTGCATTCTGCAAGTATTATTGCAAAGATTGTATTTAGGCTATAGGACTGTATGCTGACAGTTTGGGATTAGATGTACCAACAAGCCTACTACATGCACCCAACCTTCAAATTTAAATGTAAAACAATGTTTCACCTACACCTACATGTGCAGCTGACATTGTCAGACTGTGATATTCTTGCTCGTGAATTATCCTGGCTACTATGCTACTTTAATGTTTCTGCTGATGTTGCCTTCAGGTTTAGGTGAGGGCATAGAAAATTCACTTGTTTCCTCCACTAAAGCTCAAAGCAGACTATTTAGTTTCCTGCACTACTGAAAAGAAAGGAAGCGGCAAAATAAAGGAGGGAGCATTTCCTGGGCAAAAGGACATCGAAAAACTGAAAAGAAGATAGCCTAGGGAAGGATCAATTTAGTGATACGATACACCCATTCACGACCAAGCCAGCAATATTTGATTATTTATGCAGTATGTAATGACCTTTGACCTCTCCATGTCCCTACAGGCCACTTGTTCCACAAATTTGGCATCACTGAGTCAGACTGGTACCGCATCAAGCAAAGCATCGACTCAAAATGTCGCACCGCCTGGAGACGCAAGCAGCGTGGCCAGAGTCTGGCTGTCAAGAGCTTCTCCAAACGCACACCTCGTAGTACAGCCGGAGGTAAAATACAGATTATTATCAGGGGGCTGTAAAGCATGGGTTTGTCTGTTCTGCTAAAGTGTTGCAGATAAGAAGGCATGTGCTACTTAGACTTATAAGACATTCCCAGATCTGTATAAAGTCTCGTGTATCATGACCATGGCACATGCTATCTAGGATGTGGTCGTGTTTGTGTGTGTGCGCGTAGTATGTGTAAATGCGTTGCTGTGAACACAATTCCTCAAGAAAAATAATAGCAACTTCATATTTACATCCCACGTACCCTTGCTTTATTAAAGAACAATAGTAAATATGCAAAAGAGAAAATAAGACAGGTGTCTCAAAATGAACACTCAATTTTAATTTGTTGCTCAAATTGCATACAGTAATATTATTTGTCAAAACTTAACCTATTTAGTGCAATTACGTGCCATATTATCTGTGTTTTAAAGAAAACATGTTCTGAAATGCAGAAACAAACACATTTTGCTTTAAAAACTTATATATACTTAAAAAAGTATTTGGTGGAAAAACTACTCAAGTACTGCGTGACTGTGCCTTTTTCTTTTTTAGAAAAATGTAATCAGACCATCTTGACTATTCAAAATTTGCAATAGTTGGTAGCTAACGTTAATTCACTCATCCAAAGAAAACGTATTGTGGTCTGCTTAGCTTATGGCACCATCTAATGAAATGTTTAACACTAAAACGGACGGCATCTTTCTGGCAAAAATAAAGCATAGAATATCTAGAATAAATGTAAAAAAGAAAGAAAAGTAATGAGTCGAGTGTAGCCTAGTGTAGGGGACTAAGAGCAGCGTTTCTTCTTCACAAATCTACTCAAGTAAAAGTAGAAAGTATGGTGCGGTTAAACTTCTCTTAGAAGTACATTTCTTTTCTAAACAGCAGTAAGTGTAACAGAGTAAATGTAACTCGTTACTACCCACCTCTGTTTGTAGGAGGCAAAAACAGGTGAACAGGAACTGTGACTTTGTAATAATAACATGGCTCTCACAATCTGACTGCAGCATTTTATTTTCTGTGGTTATTTTCTTGAGCAAAACCTAGCCGCCATATTGATTTACGTAACTACCCGTTACATATAACATTAGTCATTCATTACTAGCCATTCACTACTGACAAGGAATCTTGCAGATGTGTACTCACTGAAGTGAATTCCAACAAGTTACACACCAGATGACATTTTAAAAACCCCATTCAAGTCAACCTTTGAAGCTTGTGAATCTTTGTATTTAAGAAATCAAAGTACTTTGGAATCTTTTGACACCTTTCTTGTGAAATGCTTTGGGAGCGAACACATTAACATTATCTCTATAGTCTGAGAAAACTAATACCTGCCTGGCTCCACTCTCAAATCTTTATCAGCTGATAACGTTGCTACGTTTCTGCAGTTGTTTTCTAATCTAACAAGGTTCACAATTGTGAGAATCAAATGCAGACCCCAAAAAGAGAGACATCGGCTGCTGTTTCTTTTGCTTACAGGCCAGTGACACCACCACTGGTTGTCAGTTTGTGTTGGTGTCACTGGAGTGGAATGTTACATTAGATGTCTTATAATTTGTCCACGTAACTTTTTTTCCCCACTTGCCCCCTTTTCTTTTTTTCACGGATGTGTTTCTCGAGTACCATTTAGTATGGCAATACACAGTATCTGCAGTATAAAGTGCCGTGCACTTATACTGATATGCTGAAGTTACTGATGTGGAGGCGGAGTAACAATAGGTGCACTTCGTCTGGTTGGCTTTCTGCCAGAAAGGCCTGAAGGCAAACTTCTCCCACGTGCGGTTAACACAGAGTGCATGTAACACAGAATATGTGTTCACTAAAGTGTTGAGCGCTTGCTGTAAAAGTCAAGTCTCTGGATGTCCTTCTTTTATATACCAAGTCCTCCGGTCCCATGAAGTTATAAAAGTATGGATGATCATGGATAAAATATGCTAGGGTGGCAAAGGAACTCATTAACTTTGTAGTGTCAGCAAAAAACAAGTGTTTTTGTCCCCCACTTTGAACTGTGAAACTGCTGCTCAATCAGTTTGAAAGGAATGACGAAGTATTTTCTTTCTGCAAACTTTAAAGAAGTTCTCAGTTAAGTCTTATCGGCCTCTTAATTTTATCATCTTGACAGCAAAAGCTTTCTCATGGTTCAGACCACAATTTACCATGGATAGCTACCGATGAATAGTCATTTCTATAAAATGTTCCTGCGTAGTCCACCTAGAGGCTTTCCATTAGTATTATGCTGGGTGTAAATTTATTTGTTGCAAATTTTCGGTTGGTCAATTTTGGCGTTGATCTAACAAGTTACATAATTCATTTGTGCCTTTCTGTCATTGATTGGCTTCTTTACACCAAAAGACACATTTTTTAAATTTCCCTTTTTCGATTTCACTTCCTATTCTATTACGTTTGTGCAGGAAAATTACTGTATGCAAATAGTCAAGAAACACAGTCACACAGTGAACTCAGACAGGTCTTACTTCATCAGCTATATGAAAGCTATTTTAAGACCTGAACCCAAATGCCGATACAGTGTGTATTGCTGCAGATGGTTGTAATCTGCACACAATGCCTGCTGTCCTTCCATCCCTGTGAGCCACCACCTCTCACCTCTGACCAAGGAAAAGTAAGACTGTAGGGGAAACACAAATATCCTGTGAGCACACACTAGGGGTGGATTGTCAGGCCCTGCCTTTTCAGGCCACACACACCCAAGAGTGTACAACACAAATACAAGTTCAGATGGTCCATGCAAAGTCAAACATGCCAAAAACAGTCATTCCTTCCTTAATCAGATTACGTGTTAATGGACAGCAAAGAGGCAATTCTTCTGCTTTTAAAACATTATTTATCAGTGAACCAGCAAATAGAGCTCAGACCAAAACCGTAGTTTTCACAAGCCACCTGGCTCTTGCTTCTTCGTCTGGCAAACAAAAGTACTGAGGATTTTTTACACAACACAGTATAGCAATAATAACGAAAGATGGGAGACAGCCTTACTTTTCAGAGCAAAACACACAAAACAGATCTTTTGAGGTGTATGTGATATGTACAGTTTGTTTTGTCATTTAATGCTACACTCCCTGATTTTACTTTATTTTTTCATACTCAGAAAAGTAGTCAGACTTCCTTTCTCAGCACTACTGCAAGAACTTTTACAAGAAATGACCTCAAATCCTTCCAGCCCTCATTTCTCCCAAATGGTCTTTTTATTGCTGCATATTTTGATGTCTTACAAGAGAAGGTGGGATTTTGTTTATTTTGTAGCCTGTGGTGTAGACTTCACTATCACTGAACGCTCTACTGTCTTTGATTGCTGATATGGTGTCTTGATGTCTTTGGGTTGGTTTGGAGCTGCGAAGGGTACTTGCAGGGGTTTCAGACTGCTGGTGTCATAGCGGGTGTTTAGACTGAGGCCTGGAGTTTTTGTTTGGATGGCTAGCTGGCGAGTCCTTGCTGTGTATTTAGGCGTTTGATAAAATATAAACACGACATCATGCAGCAGATGGCCTGGGAATTAGCCAGGTTTTTTGCAAGAGGTTTTCTAAGGCCCCTTGGATGATCATGTGCGCATGTGTGTCTGTCTGTGTCTTCGAGCCCTCATTTTTATTTCTTGTGCTGGAATCATTTGCATTGTATTCCTGACCTATTTCCACTGTACACATGAGCGCTCCAATGACCATACTGCTTGTCCTCCTAACCAGAGGGAGGCCTTGCAGAAGAAACAGCCCACATTGAGACTGCCACCCAGCAGACCTTGCACTACACACTGGCTAATCAACAGGTCCAGTTCCACCGTATTGGCGAGGATGGACAAGTTCAGGTGGTGAGTGTCAGACATTTCATCCCTCAATCTTTCTCTGAATCCCTAAGTAAACATTTATATTTAAAGACACACAACAAACAACAAAGTATTCTCTAACAGTAAGACTATGAGTCTTTATGTTCCTTTCTCACAATATTTATCAGCCGTGTACCTTACAGTTACCTCCCTTTTTCTGCTACTGATTTGTCAGATTTCTTTTCTTGCTGCTGTCATATGATGGTCTCATAGAGCAGGGTTTGTAGTGCAGGGGGCAGATCATACCACCCACCACAGTGACACATACAGCATTCTGCAGAAATATAGTGCAGCTTATGTCCATGAAGGAGTTTCCCATGCTCAAGGATTGGAGGAACTTGTACAGCTGCTGTGGTCAATGGTCACAGTCAGGCCCATGACATCTTTATGGGTGGGCTGACAAAGAGGAAGTGACTGGACCTCTCATATTTTGTCTGGTTTTTGCCCTGAAATCACCCAAAATACCTGATTTTAAGGGACAAGGGAGGAACTGGTCACTTTTTAAACTCTGTGGCCCATTAGAGGTCTTTAAGGTCATACTGCGTCTGTGGTCAGTCAGTCAGTCATTTTCTACCGCTTGTTCCCATTGGGGGTCGCGGGTGACTGGAGCCTATCCCAGTGACTTTGGGCCGTAGGCGGGGTACACCCTGGACAGTGGCCAACTCGTCACAGACAGACAACCATTCTCTCTCACATGCATCCACTAGGGACAATTTAGAGTTACCAATTAACCTACACATGCATGTCTTTGGACGGTGGGAGGAAGCCAGAGAACCCGGAGAAAACCCACGGTAACACGGGGAGGACATGCAGACTCCACCCAGGGAGATTGTGTTCTGGTCCGGGATTCGAACCCTAGATCTCCTTAATGGGAGGCAGGAGCGCTAACCGCTCTGCCACCGTGCACTGCGTCTGTGGTATTGATCAAATTAATTAAGTGCCAGGTATTAGTTCAAGGTTTATCATTGAGGTTACAATCATTAATTAAGTGAGTTCAGCTTGGCACAGTCTTGTTCACTTGCTGTGTATTCAAACAGCCACAGATACACATAAACTGTGAAATGTGTGAAACAAAAAAATGTGATTGTAATTATAACACATGATCTGATAATGCTAAGTGAACATTAGAGAAGTAGTTTTCATTCTTCTGTGAGGCCCCACCTCTACCCATTGGTACACCCACTGTATGTAATGACGGTGCTTCAAAGATACCTCATAATTTACAGTGTTGAGTATTTCTGCTGTTAATAGGTTGCTACATGATGCATGGGTTTGGAAGTACTGATGATAGATGACTCGCCTGAGAAAGTAAGGAACAGGCATAAAAGATGGAGGGCGGACAGGCAGGAAGAGAAGGTGGAAGAGTGGGAGAGAATGATTGTGAGGAGCTCACTGTGCAGTTATTACCCTCCCGACACTGCAGAGTATTAAAGGGTGCAGCTGAATCTGAAATTTAGGAGTGCTGTTAATAGACCAGAGGAAATCAAATAAGCTGTGATTCAGCGCTGCAACCATTATCTGATAATTACAGAACAAAATTTGTATTGTGTTGTTGCCAGATTAGGCTTACTACACTAGGGCTGCTTAGTTAATTATTTTCAATCACATTCGGTGCATTGCAGCTGAAATTACGCTTAAAGGATAGCTTCACTATTTTTCAAGTCTGTCTAAAAAAATGTGCCTCGTGCCCATATGAACATCTTAACAGGTTTGGCATGCTGTAATTATTCCTCCAGTTCATACTAGCCAATAAGAGGTCCACAGTCCTTCCCTAAAAAATGTATTTAAAAGTTTATCTGAAGCTAATCAATCAAGTGGATGTCTTCCAAAGTTACAGGGAATTTTGTACTAAAAAGTACTTCATTTTGGAATATATCCATTTGATTTGTTCAACTCAGGCTGCTGAACTTCAAATTAGTTTCAGATAAACTCTAAACACATTTTTTCACAAAACGAGAACTATGGAGTTTGTTCCCCATCCCTTACATTAGATATGCCAATATGAACAGGAGGAACAATTACAGCAAGCAAAACCTGTTTTAATCTTCGTGTAGTTTCCTGACTATTGTTTTAAGACAGACTTGAACATTTGTGAACCTATCCTTTAAGCGCAATTTATCATTGCATGATAATCATACGTAGATTTCATTGTAGCTGAAAATGGTGTTTACGATTAAAGCAAAACTTGCCTTTGTAAATTTCTTGATTTGTTGATCATATTTGTGTGTTCTGGCTTCAGCTGTCTCTCATCCTTCATCTGTGTCTGTCAGATTCCACAGGGTCAATTGCACATTGCCCAGGTGCCACAGGGAGAGGAGGTGCAGATCACACAGGACAGTGAGGTAAGTACGAAAGAGAGAGAGAAAAGAGAAACAGTCAGCCTTTTCTTGAGTCATTCTTCCAGGTAATATTAAATTTCTTAGCAAACACGTCAGTCAGGAGAATTTGTCTCTAAACCGAATATAATTCTTACAGTGAACTCATGCTTGAGAAATAAGTGCTGTGAAGAAAAATAATGTTGTCTACTTTAGAGTGGAAATGTCAGTATGTCAGGAGACTCTAGTTTCTTAGGAACTATTTAGGACAATAATGAGAACGGCTGTCCAGCTCCTTTCTCTACCATGCTACAGTATCCTTTGAGGCTCTCTGTCACGTTGAAAGCTCGCCAAGTGTTTCTTCAGAAAATTAGGGTTGATCCCCCTTCAGCTATGTGGAAGAAGAATTATTAAATTTTTTAGCTGAATCCATTTCCATTTGTGATTGCACAACTCACGTTATGGAGACTATACGGAAGAGCCATTTAATATAGCAAACTATTCTTTTTTTTATTTGTCAAATAAGTTTGGTAAGAATCATCAAACATGCAAGTGTTTTTTGAGCCCTGTATGTTATATTGGCCCATGCAAATAGGCATCCCAGTGAAGCATAATGCACCTGAGCAATAACTGACAACATTTAAGTCATTAGTGAATTTTAGCAAAAGCAGATGTTTAGAGCTTCTTAATGTTTATCTCTTAATGTTTATATATCTGCCTGCTTACGCATGGGGTTATGACTTTAGTTTCCACATAATGCCCAGATGTCTCATATACCCCACCAGACATGCGCTCTACAAGCGCACACAGTTTTGGCCTGCCAGTTTAAATAAAAATCTAACTCCAAACCACACCGGCTGCTGAAGAAGAATTTCCGCATCAGCATCATTGTCCATCATTGTGATTTTTCGAGAATGTGGGAGAGAGATTCATTTCAAGGCGCCAGTCTTTGTACACACATACACATGTAATCACATACTCTATATAAAACGTGCCACACATGCATGACAGCATGACATTTATGAAAAAGCAATAGACACCTTGACCAAGTGTTTTTCTCATTTCCTATTCAGTTGTGCAATAGGACACTCCGAGGAAGTAATGCACGATGGAGTGAGAGAGACAGAGTGAACTGGAGGCAGAAAAGCTCTAAAGCCTTTCCTGCTCTTTGTGGCTGAGCCCAGATTTTTTTCTTCTCTCTCCTTCCTATTCCATGATATTGTTTGTTTTTTGGAGTTCAAAGCTTAGCAACAAAATCCCACTTTACTCAACTGCCACTCATGGAATATGTTTTCATTAGGAAAGGGCCCCTTTCATCAAAGATATTGGTTTTAGCGTGCTTGAAAAGGAAATGAGCTGTTTGAGAGATTACACTGCTTTCTGGCCATATGGCAGCTCAGACAGCACATGATATATACATGAAATACAATTAGCAAGAGAAAACAGCTGTAACTTGGGGTTGGCTAAATATGGCTTATATGATGTCCTCTCTCATGTGGTCTTGTTAACATCACTGTGGGTGTTCACTTCATGATGGTCATTGCATCTTGATGAGACAACGATGGGCTTGTGCCTCTGTGAATAGGCATCTGTTTTTGTTTACAGGAGACTCAGTGTAGCCAGAAATGACAGAATAGCTGAGGTATATACCGTTTCAGCATTGACATCGCGATGTGCGCATGTGCAATTATCACATTGCAGGATGCACGATGTCAAGTAAATTTGTAACATGTAAAGCACTTTGCAATTTTGATTATTAAAAGTGCTGTATAAATAAAGTTTATTGTTATTATATAAGTAAGGCAAATTAACTCAACCACATCAAGCCTCAATTTTTTTGCTGCTTGATACAAAAGGAAAACCGAGGTTCTTATTTTCCATGACTAATTCACAAGAAAAGTCAGTCTGATGGTACATTATTTAGTCCGATTTAAGGGTTCTTGGATACATGGAGTTTAATCAGTTCCCAATTTGCTCTGGTGAAGGGGTGCACTTCATCAATTTATCAAACAACCAAAGCAGGCCCCACTAGTCACCTACAAACTGAAAATGAGCGCTGCCTGTTTTTGTTTGGTGAACTGATCAAGTTCACCCTTTCACCATAGCAAACTAACTGCTGTGCATGCAGAGTATGCGTATCACCTGCCCGTAAACATGCCCACGACGCGGATATTGTCACAGGTAATGGCGACTATAATGTCTATTGGTACCTACACTTAAATAAATCTGTTTGATGCTTGAGTTTGAGTATTACCAACCTCAGCCACACCAGGAGGCCTGTTTATCTTCCACCACGCAGATTAGCATACATTTGAACATCGTTAGAAATGGCAGATTACATGTAAATAACACCACTGCGACACACAAGTCCATTTGTAAAGTTTATTAAGAAACGTGTTGTTTTTCCCAAGCACCTCTCCACCTGTTACTCTCCACTTGTCCATACTGGTGTCAGAGTTGCATCCAAGCTGATTCCTGGAGGAGTGGCAGAGGGCTGAACCATGTGTGGTAGAAGTAGGAGTAGCGTTTTGTTTTGTTAGAAGGGGATAGACTCTTAAAGTACCCAAATTATGTATATCTGTACATGAATATCACAATGTATCTGTATCTGCATGTATCTGGGGAATTGTCCTGTATTTTTTTTCATATCGCAATATATATTGTGGAATAAAATTATACCACGTCTTTTTTTTTTGTTTTTTTTTCCATATCGTGCAGCCCCAATACAAGGACATTCGCTTCTCACTCATATGTCATCATATATATGCTTCTCTGCTAAAACCTGTATGAATCCTGTAAAAACAGTTCTGACAGCAATAATAATAATAATAATGATAATAATAATACATTTATTTTGTAAAGTGCCTTTAAAAGTTGCTTTCTCAAAGCACTTTACAGCAAAATCAAACACAACAATATATATTAAAACACATTAAGTACAAAGCAAACACACAGTAAAGAAAAATGAAATAACAATGAATACAAAATAATCAGTTAAAATGCAATAATGCCAAAACAGAGGTTGTATGGACACCAACCCCAGCCCCGGACAGAATTCTAGCTGCAGAATTGTGCAGATATTGAAGTTTGTTAATACAAGGTTTGGAAACTCCAATGAGAATAGTCTATGCATGAGAAAACAAAAGCGTTAATCAACCTTTCAGCAATGTATTTGAAGATATTGACACTGTCACGCCACACGTTGCATGTTGATCACGAGAGCTCAGTTTAGCACTGTTTAATGGCTTGAATCACCTTGTGACAATGCAGGTTTTTACTAATCTGTAATCCACTCCGGTTAAAGCAAATATGGCATCAAGCTTTTGGCATGACATGTCACTTCTCTATTTCAGGGAAATCTCCAGATCCACCAGGTACATGTTGGTCAGGATGGACAGGTAAGACCACATTTACAGTTAACTAAATAGGAGTTAAAATACACCAAATATTCCATGCTGTAGATGATAAACCACATATCTGCATCACTTTTACTTTTGTGCATAAAGTACAAATCCTTCAAAAACATAAGTCTGGATAACAGCAGTGGTGGATATGTGTGGTTTTGTGCTTTTTTTTTTTTAAATGGTAGTGCACCAATCCTCAGTTAATTGTATACTTTAGTCATCATCAGATCTTTCACAAATGATCAATGTGTATAATGGCCCCAAACCCAAAGAGTTGTCTGAGCAGACTCTTTGTATTTCTAATTCTGCAAATATGCCCTGTCCTTACCCAAACTGTTAATGACACAAAATGGCAGCCACTTATTGATGTTTCCGTACCAGGATTCCAATGATCTCCCTAAACTGCAGTGATCCTTTATCTTTGCCTCTCTTCATACATCACAGTGGTGTGTGCCTTATTTTTTTTTGCTGGAACTATTTGCACAGTGATTGCGCAACAGCTGTTTAATATTTTATCCATGTTTTTGATGTTTGTTTTTCCAAGTGACTGCACCTGGCAGATGCTGAATCTTTGTGTTTTTATCATTCGGGTAGTGAACCTTGACTTCTGTTCTCGGTGATGTCACTGGTGTTGTACTGTCGCTGTGAGTGTCGTGACCCTGACGTGGCTGTGTTTTTTATTTATTTATTTATTTATATGAATTATTTTACAAGTTTGACCAATGCAGCGTGATGGCCATGTTCACCTAACATTAGACCTATGTCCATCTTCCCCTTTTATTTTGAGGACCTCTAGATAGGACTCATAGAAAGAGACAGATGGTGAAATAAAATGCAATAGAAGCCAGAAGTACATACAGAACAAATCAAACCATTCAAATACTATCTATTGCACTAAGAAATAAAAGCTCACTATTCAGTCAGGCGGAGAATATAACGTACTTTTGTTAGAATTAGGTATTTAAAGGTGCCCTGTGGAGTTTTCCTGTAAACAAACAAAAGTTATGTTTACATTCAGCGTTACTCACCAAAACGCATTGTGTTTATCCTTGAGCCTCTAACAAATGAATTGAATGCATTTCCTTAATAAAACATTTACCAAGGCGATTTTAAAAAAGTATTTTAAATCCAATATTGTTTACATCTATACTAGCTAGCAGTCTTCTTCTTCCTTGCCTTTGTGGTTGCTTTGCTGCATATCTTGGCGTGTTATACTGACATGTGACTTTTTCTACTGTAACACTGATTTGTAGTCGCCAGGAAGTCTAAAGGCTTTTTTTAATGTATTGCTAGGTAAATCTAGGTAATTGTGTAGAATTTTGATCTTGGTTTTTGGATGTATTGCCCAGGCTTAACCATGTACAGTAGTTAGTAAAGATGTCTAACTTTTATAAAGTCAGGATATACATTCAAAATAGAGGGACAGACAAACATTATTATAATGTGATTGGCCAAAGCCAATTAATAAATTAATTAGTCTGCTTTTATGTTGTGAAGTGGACAAGTGCATCCAAACAAACACAAACATCTCTCAACAGCAGATTATGTAGAGCATTTCAGTAGCACACAGAGAGGGTTTCCAACAATGGTAATTTCTTTTTTTTTTTTTGCCATTCAAAAACATCACAGTCTACCATATAGTTGGACACAATAATGATATACTAATCGGAAACACACAGCTCTGGCAACACACACACACACACGCACACACATAGATGTTTTTAATGTCCTCTCAGTGTCTATGTCTCCCCTCCTCCATCTCTGTCTTGGATGTTTTGGACCGAGGGCCCTTCCTGTTTCTCTGTTCTTTCCTCTGAGATCCAGGCGAGACAGGATCAAAGCAGAGCCGGCCTGTGTATGACCATTGCAGACCACATATGGACGCTTGAAGACCAACACATAATTTCACATTCATGACTTCATCATGTTTGTCTAGAAGCAAGGCTTAAGGGAAGGAAGTTCTTTCTCATGCTGCCCATCTGGTGCTTTAACTGTTTTGTGTTCATTAATTAGGACAGGTGTTTCTATGTAACAGCTAATAGAGGGTATTAGCAAAGAGAAAACATGTTGACTGTTGGTGTCGTTACTAGAAAATTACAAATTATGATTAACTTTTTTAAAAATGCAATGAATTCCACATGAGCCCCTAAGAAAAGTAGCGACACGATTCATTACATTACTTTTGAGTTATGCCCTAAAACAATTGTGATACTTAGATTTATTGGGTCACTAAATGTTTTAGAGATAAGGCTATGTTCAAACAGAAGTATAAAATTTTTCATCATAGTATTATAAACCACTGTGCAGTGTTTTGGCATCTGATAAGCTTCCAAACTCATGGAACTATTACTCAAACCAGCCTTATTGGATTATATTTCATCGTCTCACCAGTACCTTAAACAACACGCCCCTACCAATGCAGCCCATTGTGTTTGAAGACCCAGTAATACCAAATTACTTCTTACTTCCAAGGTTTGTAGTAAAATTAGTTTACAGCCTCAAATTCATACTTTCTGAGATGGATTTGCCCTCGGTTGGCTCAGTCATATGCACTCTGCTCATATTCCCGAAATTTATGGCATGAATTGAAGGCAGAATAAGATGGAGATTTTTCCATAGATATTATGCCAAAGAAGAGACTTAAGAGGCTTAAGAATGTAATGCAAATAACAACCTATTTGTTCATTCAGTAAGTAATACCTCTTTTTGTTCCAATTCAGTAAGTAGTAATGTTATTACAATAACATTACTTTCTAAGGAATTACTGGACCTCCAAGACTGCACTTGAAAACTAAGACAATCTATGTATTTCTATGTAATAATTTCCTTATTCGAATCGAGGGTCTAAGGACAGAGGGTGTTGTATGTTTTACAGGTTGTAAAGCCCTTTGAGGCAAAATGTGATTTGTGAAGAAGGAGTTACAAGTTGGGCTGCAGCAAGTACGGTCGTTGACGTAATCGATGTCTTTGATGCTTTGATTCAATATCACTTAGGACTTGCTGTGTCATGACGACAGCATGGTGGTCCGGGCGTGTTTATTTGTGCTTTAGAACATAACCACTGGAACAATAGGAAAATAATGTAAACGTTTCATTTCCATGATTTACCAACCACAGCTGTCTCTCTCTCTCTCTCTCTCTCTCTCTCTCTCTCTCTCTCTCTCTCTCTCTCTCTCTCTCTCTCTCCCCTCTCTCTTCCTTCTTTTTTTCTCTCTCCCTCTCTCTCTTTCTCTCTCCCT
>CM022474.1:18454662-18598061 GCA_011952105.1 Coreoperca whiteheadi | reverse complement strand
TTTGTCTCTCTCTCTCTCTCTCTCTCTCTCTCTCTCTCTCTCTCTCTCTCTCTCTCTCTCTCTCTCTCTCTCTCTCTCTCTCTCTCTCTCTCTCTCTGTGTGATCTTGGAACACGTTTTGGCTTTCATTTTGGTTTAGATTTTGCACCAAAACACACATTTCCAGAATTTATCCATATCAGTTCACAGACAACGTGAACTGTTTTTGCAGATTTCCATCCGCTTTATCATAGTTAGCTGTTCTACTGGGTATGTGTAACACCATACGCAACATGCATTAACAAAAGCACTATTTTAAACGGCAGTGTGGACTACATATAGGCTTTAGTTCCTTGCAGATAGACATCAAAGCGTCCAAGGACACAAGAACAAAAAAAGTGCACAAAGGCCTTTATTCTCATGGCAGTGTCTGGGAGCCTAGTCCAATAAAAAGCTCTTTTATTTTCCCTTTCTTTAAGGGCTCATTGTTTGATTGGGTCTGTAAAATGATATGAGTGTAGTGCCAAAACAAACACACAGTGACTTATTCTTCAAACCTCATGTTGCAGGTCGAGCTTTTCACACACATGCAGCGGTACGTTACAGTGGCAGCGTCTCCTCACTTGTATATTCTCATTGAGCGGAGGGCGGGTGACTCTTAGGTCAGCTCTTAAATCTGCTGAATCCCAGAAAGAACATAAAGACACCCAAGGGAAGCAGGGCAGCAAGTCTTAGTGATAGCACTTATTCAAGGAGATAAATCACTGACCAGATATGGTTGCATACAAATGACATGTGTCTTCATCATGATTGGTATAGTGTATCTTGGACTGGAATTTGATAAGAACCTCAGACAAAGACAATACAGATAAGACTTAAGCCTGATGTGTGCTTTCCTTAATGTCTAATATGTGTGTTTACAGAGAGGCCTACATCAAATAGGCTATGTATGATGTCACTGTTTTTGTAATCTGTCAGAGTAGTGCTGAGGCTGTGTTAGTGTAACCTAGCATACACAATTTATTACACAAGAGCTTGCTCTCGCTTTCGCTCTCTGGGGCGATTTTCCTCCCCTACCCGTCTCACTGTCTCTTCTTTTCATCTTGCCTGTACCATGTAGCTGTGGTTACACCTGTCTTTTAAAGGCCACCTGCTGCATCCAGTCACTCCAGGTCACATTAACTGTCAGATGTTTACACTCTAAAGGCAAATCATGACTTTTGACATGATTTTTACAGAAATAAAGACAAGTTTCGGACAGATGTTTTTGCACTCTGTGGCTCCATCAGGGTCTCTTAATTTATGCTTGTGTTTTCTATGGCTGTCTGCACCTTGCTCATTTTCTCTCTTGTCTCTCTGCAGTATCTGTCCCATTGAGAATCATTATCAAATCCACTGTCTGGCCACAGTCTGAATGCTAAAAGCATCACTCATTTACTGGACAAAATTTCAAATTTAGGTGTCATGTTGAATTGAGAAGATGAGTCTAAATCTGGCCTTGGAAGCTTCATTATGGAAACAGTTTAGTATTTCCCCCTGCTGATTACTTTCCCACTCCACTAGGGATGGATGCGGGTTATGGATCATTTAATTACTTTTGTACATACCAAATCAATCTTTTTTTTGTTTTTGTTTGTTCATTTTTTAAGAAATAACATATTGTGAGTTCTCTCGTCAAAATTGTCAATAGATTGTTAACAGACTATGCTGCCTGTCCCTAGAACATATGGATACGCTAGTTTTTCTCAACAACAATGACTTTATATCAGGGAAAATACAAATTGATACGCAATTCTGCTTGGGGAGTTGTTTTAGTTGTTTATAAGGATGCTGTTCTAGTCAATGTTCTATAATGTTCTACACGGGCCTGTTCCATACTGCGGTTGTGATGCACTTTTCTGTTGCCCAACGTGTCTTTACTTTCTCATAAATCACATTTCTGACTTGAGAATAAAATTAATTTGTTTATTGGCAATATACTTAGCATTGAGACTGGCAACAATCAGTGTTTAAGTAAATCGCGTAAGATAACCAGTATTAAGCATGCGTTGCTTACTGTTAATGCTCAGAAACAAACTTTAACAAGATTTTTTCAATAAGAGATAAGTGAGAGGATTCAGGGCCTTGTTAAAGGCTAAGGGGTTTGACCCCTCTTCAGCTTTACTGAAAAAAGAAATTGAGCTGCCTTGAGGTGATGGGATGTGTTAATGACTGCAGACTGACCCCTCTGTCTGCCCTCTCTCCACCCATCTTGCTCTATTTTGTCACTGAATATTTACTGCATGCAACAGGACTCCAGACTAATCCATACAACGAGCAGCGCAGTGTGCTAAACACATCTCACTATTCATTTTTGTTTGTTTGTCTGGCTGCCCATGCACACATCAAGTCTGTGTAGTTTGGCTGGAAATGTTTGTGTATCCTGTTTCATGTCCGTCTATGCCAACTTATCCCTAAACTCAGTGCAACTTTGCCAGCTGAAAGTCTGAACAAAACTGGATCCCAAGTTCTGTGCCTGCCTATAAAAACCCTCTCATGCAGACGGAAGAGAAGGCAGACTCATAAAACTATAAAATAACTCGTCTTTTACTGCGCTCTCTGTCTGTCATAGCCTCTTATCTAGTGCCCTTCTCTCTCTGTGCTCTGATCTTACCCTGTACTGATGCAGACCAAATGGAGGATTGGAAGATGAAAGGAGCGACTGATGAGGGGGGAAAGGAAAAAATATGGGGAGAGGAAAGCCAAACGGGGAGACCGTCTGGAAGAGATGTTGTGTCCTATTCATGATTGAAAAATGAGACCAGTTGGGCTGTGAATCGGACAAAAACACACTCTGTTAAACAGGTGCCACATAAAAAAAACCAATTAAAGTGGGTGGTGCCCTCGGCTAGCTTAAATGACTTAGGCAAATACAATGTGCCCACGGATGCCCCCCTTTTATCCTTACTCATCTTTGCTGTCACTCTCGTTTGTAAATATGTGAAAGCAGAAAAAAAAGCTACAGAAGAAAGAGCAGCAACTGTTGAGTGAGCTCACAGTTTTTTGAGGACTCTCCCTGTCAGATAACTGTAAACCCATGCCGTGTCAGTCTGAAAAATCCAGCACATCTCAAGAGACCGCTATAAAGCTTTACCAAATTTACTGATCCTGTCATCCGCCTGCGTCATTTACCAATGATGGACCTGAATGCCGCCCATTGGGGGCTTTAGATGTGATTGAGAGTCTAAACCCAACCTCACTTCCTCCCACTAGTTGAACCTCTGCCATCCTTCCTGTCAGCACATATTGCGGTGCATCTGTTGGACCCTCCCAAGCGGCATTGTTCATGGTCAGTGTGGGAACTGGGTCTCAGAACACAGAGTCCAGCTCAGCATTGGTCCCTCGCTCCGTGCTGCCAGGACCTGTAAACATAGAACCAGTTCAGAACCAGGAAAAATACAGGCAGTACATATTGTGTTCGAGTGGTAGTGCAGAGAAGGAGAAGGATGTGTGGAGGTGTTCATTAAGGAGAGGATGAGGAAAAAGAGGGCCAAACAAGGAAAAGGGAGAGAATGAAGTGAGGTAATGAAGAAGAGATAAAGAGGAAACAGATGAATCACTGTGTTTTGACTTCAACTCCTCTGAACTCATGTTGTACCGCAAGTGCTGATGTTCTTACAGTTGTGTGCCTAAGTGTGTTCGTGCCAGAGGCATCAGCCACTTGGATGCCTGTTGTCATTTAGCTTCGGTAACGATCTGGCGTTCTAGGACAGTGTCTCTTGATTTGTCATTTCTACATGCAAAGCAGGTGGTTGAACAATCTGTAGGGTTAACATTGCAGAATCAGGGTGTGATTTGTGCTGGAATCAAACTGCTGGCCCGTGGCCCAAGTTACTCAGTTGTCCTTTTCTCAAGAATGTTGTTTCTAGTGGGTAAGGGGTTGTTGAGTATCCTATGATTCACAACAAGATGGGGGGATAGAAATGAGATTAAAAGATACAAACAAGATGTTTTATGACCAATGTTTAGTGGGATGTACGTAAGCAGTCAGGGATTTAGAGGTCTAGTGGTGGATCCTGTTTCAAAGGAGTAGTGGTCTGCTTTGTGTCCTTGTGGCATCACGGCCTGGAGATAAAGGGCCACAGATTGGGGAATCCTTAGTTCAGAATGTGTGTGGGGGTGTGTGTTTATAGCTCAGCATTTCGGAGCAGTGCAGAGAAGGGTACCCTCAGTGGTGTTTTCTTTTGTCTTTGTGGGCAGAGCCCAGGGTCGCTGGCTGTGTGAGTAAGAGGGACCAGATGTTTTAGATGTATTTCAGGGTGACTCACCATCTGCACAGGCCTGGTGCAGCCCTGCCTCACTAGTCCCAGGCCTACAGTGATGCAGAAAGAAACAAAATAAAGGCTTAACACAAAACAAACAATGGCTGGTATTAAGTGGGATGCTTTCAAGACCTTTTAAGGGGACACATAATTAGTTATACCTCATCCAAATCTAGAGAATTGCACCAGAAAAGAAAGCGGTTTGAAGCCAGGATACAAACTTCTCAAGAACAGGTATTTAGGAAAGGAACTGCAGTAGAAAAAGGAGCTATTTCTGTTAGGAGCAAAGTATAATACATTGTCTGCAGATAGGGCAATATACTCAGGCTTAACCAGTCATTTTATGACTGGAAACCTTTAGCGTAGCAGATTAAACTACTAGAAAAAAACAAAAAAGTAACTTCAGTGCTAAACAACAACATTGATACAATAGTAGATCCTATTGAAAGAAGGAATTTAGAAAATATGAGAATCTATACAAATCCCAAGTCAAATCTGATCTGCATGCCCAAAATACAATAATGGATAAATTGAATATTCCAGCTATCTCTGACAAGTTCATAGAGAAGCTGAAGGCAGAACTTAAAGAGGAGGAAATAGGCATAGCTATTGATGGCATGAAATCTGGTAAAACGGCAGGACCAGATGGCCTCCCAATAGACCTGTATACATTTTTTAAAACAAAAGTACTGAAACTACTATTGGAAATGTTTCTGGAAGCATTCCATAATGATTGTCTACTTAAATTGATGACAGGACCATTAATCGTATTGTCACAAAAACCAGGAAGGTCCAGCAACAGATGTGAAAACATGAGACCAATAAATCTATTAAATTCTGACCT
Source organism: Coreoperca whiteheadi (assembly GCA_011952105.1). NCBI lineage: Eukaryota > Metazoa > Chordata > Actinopteri > Centrarchiformes > Sinipercidae > Coreoperca > Coreoperca whiteheadi. Next base: position 18,592,938 of record CM022474.1, on the reverse strand, counting down.
CAAAATCCTGTGTAAAATGTTAGCAAGACAGCTCCCTGAACCCAGGGAAGTGCATAGGGATCAAAATGGGTTCATCTTAGGAAGCCAAGGATTCCATAATGTTAGAAGGGTTCTTAATATCATTCAACGTTTGAAGGACACTTCAGATAAAGCCCTCCTATCCTTAGACGCAGAAAAGGCTTTTGATAGGGTGGAATGTCCTTATGTTTTTAATGTCTTGGAACGATTTGGATGTGGGAATACATTCCTAAAATGTGTTCAGTTACTATATTTATATCCGACGGTAGAAATATTAACAAACAGAAATATATCAAAACCAATAGTAATCAAAAGAGGATGCTGTCAGAGATGGCCCTTATTCCCACTGTTATTTACTTATGCATTTGACCCATTCGCAATAGCTATACGGACACTTGTGGCAATGGCTGGAATAAAAATTGGACAAGTAGGACATTATATACGGATTATGTTATTTTGTGTACCTTGTTTAACAGAACTATCCCTGCTTTGCTAGAGTTAATAAAATTGTTTGGTGATATCTCAGGATATGCAATCAATAACACCAAGTCTTCTGTTTTCTTACTTGATGAGAAGGAAAGGGAGAATCCACTTCTAAGCCTCCCTAAGTAGTAGATCAGTTAACATATTTGGGAATACAAATACATACATACATTGTGTCAAATTTAGCTATGATTGTTAAAACTGACTATTACCTTTTAATGTAGGAAATAATGGAATAAACTAATAGATGGATGTCCCTGCCTCTGTCCTTGACTGACAGAATTAACATTCTAAAAATGAACACACTCCTTTATTTCAGATTATATAATTAGTTCTGACCAAGCAATGTGATTGGTAAGATAAAATCTTTTTGGGAGGAGGTTAAAAAAGCAATAGTAAAGATTATCTCAAATCAAAGATTATTTTAGAGCTATACCCAAATGACCACAAGTATGCCAAAAGTGAACAATACTGATAAATATGTGTCTCCTGCATGCGAAAAGATTGAGCACAATGTTTTGGAAAAAGACTAACAGACAAACTATGACACATTGGGTTATGCAAATGCTACTAACTTTTCCTTTAGAAAGAGACACGTTAAATGAAATGAAATATGTTTGAAAAGCCCTGGGGACCATTTACTGTTTTTTTTAAATGTATGGATCTATCAGATAATGAAGAAGAGGAATGAGTACTGCCTGATGGAAACCTTGCAATTTGGTTAATCTGAGCACAATTTTGTGAATATAATGAAATACTTTTAATTTGAACATGCTTTTAGGATTTACGTATGGCTCCGTGTCTAAGAAGCTGTTCTTTGTGACTTTTGTGCATTTGTGCCTCAGTGTGTGCTTTGGTTGAGGAGGCACCCGTTTGTGTGTTTGTTGCTGTATACATATGTAGACATGTATGTAAAAGAAAAATTTCTAATAAACGGGTCGGTTTTAGGTCATCTGGACATGTTTAGTCTTAAAATCTACTTTCCAAAGCATTTTAATTTGTTTTGGATATTTAAAGGGCAGTGACAGAACTAAAAACAGAATAAGATGTATCACTTAAGTTGTGTCGGAAAAATGACATTTGATTCAAGAAACGTCTTGGCTTTCATCAAAGTGCCATTCTAGATTAAATGACTTGTTAAGATGGGTATTTAGTGTGGTGTGATATTTTGTTGGTTGAGTTTTACAACCTGTGTATATCATCTCCTCTGGCTCCATTGAATTAAACAGGATAATTGGAAACATGATAGAGTCATCATCTTAAATCATGAAATTTACCGACACTGTAAAAATGCCTTTGTCAATTAGGCAGGCCAAGTTTGGATTTGCGCTCGAGAACAGAGAAAACCTTCAGTGGAATTTTCTTTTTTAAGGGGCCTGACTCTTAATTACGGCTGTTATTTTTGTCAACAGTCCCCTTTTGATTTGCTGGTTCTGGATCAGAATTCAAGTCAAGCTGGTTTTGTCATAAAACCTCTCTGAGCCCGGTCTGAATCTGACTCCCAGTCTGCTGGTGGGAGTTTTGGAGCTGCGAGGGACGGTTTGAGTGGATGCAGGTGTTGAGCTCTGTGTGTTGAAACAGTGTCAGGGTGTGGGTGGAGATGGGAAACAGTGGGCCAGGTTACAAGGTCAGGGGTCTTGCAGGACAAAGATTTATAATAAGGAAGTATTTCAAGGAATAATGTGTAGACAGGAGATTGATATATCAGTAATGTATGGTAATATCACTTGTCAAAAATCTGAACATGCAACTGCAAATAAGTGAGAGAGTTTACAAATCACAGAGGAACAAAGCATGATACTTTTTGGCTTTTATTTCAACTTATGTCATTTTTTTTATTTGTATCACAAGCTCACGGTTGTCTATTGAATCATATTATGAGCTGAGGCCCAACTGAAATTAGAATGGTCCTCAGACTCAGAGGAAAAATAAAAGGGATACGTAACTAAGGGTTAATGACTGCAGTGAGACATGTTATTTCGGCCAGTGTGTTCATTTTCCCAGTGCACACTTAACACGCACTCAGAGCACTGTCTATGGGCATCTCTACAGCCAAGTCGCAGCCAGCCCCCCCCCACCCATCCTGCTCCACTCCCTCCACCCCATCTACCCACCCGGAGATAGTGTTTCTGCTTGGACATCTGTCCAGAGTTGGCAGTTGCAGATGTTGTTGACGGCTGTGAAGCTGAGAGGAAGTTCCAGCCACTCCAAAGTCCAAATGTTTCTTTTTTCGTTTCCCTGTTTTGTTTAGTTTTTTTCCCCAGATCTGTAAGAAGAGGAGGTATTCCTTTGGGGATGATAGGAACCAGACTTGTGTGGCTTTCTTTTCTTAGAGCACAGAAAAACCTGTCTTATGTGTATGGATTTTTGTTTCTTCTAAAAAGAGGATCTTGTGTAGTGGGGGGTTCCAACGTACTTTGATTACAGCGAGGGTGAAGCAAAATGTTTAAAAGCATACTCAGACACAAACACACACATGCACACTAAGCAGGTGACTCATACTGTAGCATCGTCCGATGCACAGCTGAGTTTAACTGAGACCTCCTGTCAGCCTGGGAATTGATGCCAGCCTGCACCAAGTAAGTGCATCGTGGAAGCTTATTGATGCATTGCTCTGAGACTGTTACCATGGATAGAGATGGAAATTCAGAGGCGTTGTTGTATTTCTGAACAATCCATGTGTTCTTAAAGCCCTTTTTATTCAAGTTTAAAATCATCAGAGAAGCACAGATGAAGGCTGGGTAGCAGAATCTTGTTTATCCAGTTGTTTATTGTCATTCACTCATTTTTTGCATTAAGCTGCTGGTGTTGTTCATTTTTGTGTCTTTCCTCTCCCATTGCTGTATTTCTTTAGCGTCCTGGATCCATTACTGAAAGCATTACAGCATCAGCAAACGATTTATTTTTTTCTTTCCCTTTTTTGTCAAGGCCATTGCAGCTAGCAAAGCCTGCAAAAGAGAATTTAAGATGTTCTTGATTGTTCAGTGCTCTTCACTCCAGTACTGTGCTGCAGTATCATAGCCCTTTAATGCTGCTCTTTGGACATCCAGCATGGGGTTGGCCAGCCAGCCAGCCAGCCAGCCAGCCAGCCAGCCAGCAAGCACTGATTATTTATGAGTCCCAATCCCTAAAACTTTGAGGTCAACAGTATCTAATACACTTAGGATCTGCTGATGGCCCCTGTATCTCACAAATTGAGCTCGCTATGTCAAATCTAATATATTGGGCTGCATTTTAAGTGAGTCATCCCAGCTCTTAGTTGGAAACTGATGCAGTTATGCATTGTTCTCCAAGAAAGCCCTATCAAAATTTTCTCAGCATGTTGTCTAATGTATTACTTTCTACTAACAATCTTGATTTGTTATTGATTCAACCTAATCTCCAAACAGAATCATTTTCTACATCATAAAACCTTTCCTTTATACAGTTTTGTAATTATTTATGTTTTTGCGTCATTGCCAACCACTTTAATGATGATTATATCCTATTAGCTGATGGAGAGGTAATTATCATCAGAACTCCCAGAATTACCTAATAATGCACAAGAGTGTTTTATATAAACTTGCAACCTTGTGGTAATCATAGACAACAAATAAATAATGTATGCTAATAGGTGAAAAAAATATTATACAAGACTGAAATGTAGCTTCTGAATACACTTTCTGGCCATCTTCTGTGAAGTGGATGCACATCTCTTGAGCGTAGATTTAGTTTTTGATTGGGTTCGACTGAGTCATACTTTAAAGCCAAGCATGACAGTATTACACCCAAATACTGGAGACGAGTTGTTCTGACGAAGTGAGTCGTGGGACAGGATGCGGACCCGAGAAGTTCCTGTGTAATCGCTGCAGAGATCTCACACACCGTTCCAACTCTGTAAATGGTTTTGTGAGCCTCTGTGTGCTGCTCCTCACAGCTGAGAATGCAAACTGCTCTCAAATGGAGGTTGAGAATCTAATTGAGTGAGACAAGGGTTTACGAACTCAAGTATCAACCGTAGCAACTCTTGAACTCCGGTAATTATAAACTTAGATACACTAGTTGGACAGTATAGACTCATCATCATGTTTACACACACACACACACACACACACACACACACACGACTGCAGACAGATGAGAAACTGGCAGAAGGCATGTTTGATTCCTAATAAGAAGATGGTGCGATGAAGTGTGGGGATATGGATGGATCTCTATAGATGTCTGCCATGAAGAAACACTTAAACAGCTGGCTGTGCGTTTGGTTTCTCACTGTTCTCAATGAGCTGGCTGAGCAATGTTGGCATGGATTTAGTCTCTGTGGGATAATGCCTACATCAAGTTATGTAGATGCGCCTTGAAAGAATAGTTTGACATTTTGGGAAATGCGCTCATTCACTTGTGCCAGGAGACTTTAACTTAGCTTAGACAGAGACAAGATAGCTGTTTCCGCCTGCTCCCAGTCTTTATGCTAAGCTAAGCTAACTGACTGCTGGCTCCGTCTTCATATTTAGTGCACAGACACAGGAGTAGTATCGATCTTCTCTTCTGACTCTCTGCAAGAAAGCGAAAAGGCATATTTCCCAACATCTCGAACTATTCCTTTAAATGTCTGATTACTATTTACGCCAACTCTCCAGTCTAATGCTCTAATTGATCAGGAATGTTTTATGGGTCATCAAACACTGTGATTCATTTGACCCATCTCTCACAGTCTTCTGCTATAATAAGAGTCTAGCTCACTCAGCCTTAATCCATGTCTGTCCTTGAAGCATCCTGGTTGTCTGATCGGGTGAGTCAGGAAGACTTCTTACACTAATAGCTTCCATCGGGCTGGCCTGCCCTGGCACATTATGCTGATGAGGCGGCAGATTTTGTGGTGAAACTGGCAAAGTCTCTTAGATGACTAGGCAAGCTGGTGGGTTGGGGGGGTGGGTTAACAGAACCTTTGGGGCCTGACACTATTTAGAACTTCAAAGCAAAGGTTGGACTGGGGGTTGGGAGGCAGCGTGGGACTCTGGGATTGGAAGGGTTAGGGGGCAACAAACATCATCTGTAATTGAGGTTTGTGCAGTTTGGGTTTTTCTGCAGACTTGCATATTCTCCCTTAAATTTTTCGCGTCTGTTGAGCAAGTCCCAGCCAGTCCCAGCACCAAGTGCAGCTGGAAGAAGACTGAGCTGGAGACTGTGATCTAACATAACATTACAGAGAAAGTACACAAAGACAACATACATATGAAATCTTCCAGACAGGAGACACTGAAAGAGGCCTGTGTTCAGTTCAAGGCTGTGAAACTAGGAAAAATATAATTGAGACCATGCTGTCAGTTCATGTAGGAATGCCTTTTATTTCCGATCAATAACCCCCCTTCTAAGAAACATGCTGTTGGAAAGCTTTGGGCCACACTGGAGGGTGGTAGTGTGGTCTCTGACCTCTGTCTGATTAAAATGAACATGCACAAAGCTGAGTGAATGTTTCCCCCCATCCATCTTTCTTTGTGTCTGTGTTGACAGGATGATTGTATGTTAATTTGTATGTCTATTGTCACATGGGAGTTATGCTGTCCAAATTAACAGCAGTGCTCTGCTAATCCCTTAGCGTGTGTGTGTGTATACACTTGTAGGAGGTCACACAGGCACACATACACATGCTATCCTCTGTGTGTTTGTGGTCACAGTCTATCTATAGGAATACCCTCATCAAACTATAGGAAAACCCAACAACACTCCAGCTGCACTGCCCTGCTCTGTAATAAGTGCATCGAAACCACAGAGCTCTAATGTCGCCTGGCTGACTGTCAACACTGTGGGAGATTAGGATCCCCCTGTGATGTCTCTCCCTCCATTCTCTGCCAATTCCTTTTCTTTTTTTGTCTAAACATGGCTTAAATGAAATGAGCCCAAATAAAAATGAATCCTAACCAGCATATCATGTTATGGAGCCCGGGAAATAAGTAAACTTGTAAAAAATATAATTGAATTGAATGGACCATAAAGTCCCTCTCCAACTTGATGTATAAACAGAGGGCGGGGCGAGAAGGAGTGAGAACAGCAGGACTGAAATGTTTATTTACGTCACCCAGATACCACCGCGTGACTCTTTCCTTGCCGCAAAGTTACTTTGTGTGTTTGTGTGACACTGTGCTTGTACACACTGATGGCTGTAATCAATAAAGGAACATAAACACATCAGATAGGACATAAATGAGGCTTTCTGTTGTTTGTTTATTATTTTATTCGGTTTCTTGTTTCCAAGTGTGTGCTGTAGACCAATGCCCAGCCAGATTGTTGCACTTCAAACTCAGCTGAATGAAACTGAAGGGGGGGGATCTGTTACACTTTTATGTGGAAATGGGAGCAGATTGATTGACTGATGGTAATATGGAGAATGGACTGAAAATGTCAGTTATGTTTGACTATTCTTCTGTCCTCGCCCTCCTTGTCTGTCCCAGGTGCTGCGTGGGGCTCAGCTCATAGCGGTGGCGTCAGCTGATGGCGGGGCCACGGCAGTAGAGGGCTCCCCCCTCCCCCCTGACATCCAAGTGCAGTACGTTCAACTAGCCCCCGTTGCAGATCACACAGCTGCCGTACAGGTAAAACAACACACACACACAAACTCTTCGAGGCTCTGTACACATGTACACAGATTGTTTGTAACTGGGTAGCCTTCCAAGTGCTGGAGTGTGCAACTATCGTCTGAGGTGAAACAGACGCTAGTACTCTAAGTCAGTCCCACTACACATGTTTGTTTTTTAAAGAAAGCTATAATAAATAACTGTGCTCCACAGACCTCTTTTCCTCAATCTGAAGTACATAGATCAGTTATCAGTCCTTCAGTGATGCCATTAATCTGTGCTGTATACGCAGTAGAAGGCCAGAAGATACAAATCCCAGGATCTGGCGTATTTTAGTATTCTGACGTGTAGAAGTCAGAGCAATAAACTGAAGTTTACAGTCAGTGCTTTTGTTCGTCTTTTTTTCATTCTATACAAAGACATGTGTAAAATCCGCCAGAAAAGGTGCTAGGAAGTTGGAGGAGGGGTTCATTTTGGAAGAATCCTTTTCTGATGTAAATGTGGATTTGAAAGTTTCCTTTTCAAAGTAACTTCAATTTTATTCAAATACGGGAGTCTTCTGAATAATTTCATGATACTATAGGGTTAAGTTTTAACCCATCTGTTATAAATATTTTGCTATAAAGTGCTATAAATGATATGCTTTCTTCCTCGCTAGTCAGATTTTGTTTTGTCAAATGGAACTAAATACACAGTACTTATGAGCCTCATCAGCTGTTAATGGTAAAGATGGCCGTCAGATTAACAAAATTACATTTACAGCTAATTCAAAACACTATCATTCCAAACAAACAACAAAACACCACACCACCTCAAGTCATAAACTACTGATACAAATACATTTAATTCAACTTGATGAAGCCTGATGAACTTGATGAATCCTGCAAAGCTTAGCCTCTAACATCAACCTTTCAGTAGTGGCACAGGAAACTGATTGCTAAGCTTATTTTCTTGCTGCAGTGCTCTTTGGAACGAGTTTCATAAACAGTCTTGTGCCTTTGACTTTTTTTCAGTTGAACAGAGTTGCTAATAGGTTGACTCAACAAGGAGAATATCAGGCACCTGCATGTGTTGGAAATGTTTCAATGGACAGTAACCTCACATTGCCTGTGCTGCAGTATATGTTAAGAAAATATGTATGAACAATCTAATCTAAAAAAAAAAAAAGTCACAGTTTCATAAATAGACATAGAATTGATGATAAAGTGAAAAATATATTCTCTCAAAAGCTAAAAATGCATGTTCTTTTAGAGGAGTGGCCAATAGTTCATTGTGTTTATATAGTGTTTATGCTCCATCCACCTAAAAATGTAAACAGAACTCATTTTTTCCTGTCCTTTAGTCCATATTTGCCAATTTTAGGAATCCACACGTCTTCTTCCCTTGTGTAATTTTTCATTTCTTCTTTTTTGTGTGCTGACTAGCAGCCAGTGTTACTGGTTGTTGGGGCTAACACCTGTCTTCTTTTGAGCTATAATGGTTTGATCAGCTTCATAATGAGCCAGAATATATCCTGTGATATTTCAGTCAAAATTATTGTAATGTTGAAATAGAAATATGAGTGTAATTTCTGCAATTTCGCCAAACTAGTTACAGGTTCAATAGGTCTGCTTTTCCCCTGTTGTCATACTTTTGCTTCAATAAAATGTACTACGCTTTCAATCAATTCTGACAGGTGTTTGGACAAACAGTGATATAAAAAATTAAAGTGGAGTGGATAGTGTTACAAGTAGAAGAGTAGTAATTAGTAGATATGCCTAAAACCCCTTGATGATTGAGCTTGTTGAGCAACAGCCACATGTGGAATCAGGATGGTGCACAGGCACACAGCACGGTGGCCCTTGAAGTGGTCAGTTTAACTCTGCGAGGAATATAAAAGAACAGCACTTTTCCATTGTTCTCTCTGCTTTTAGTTTTCCCCAAATATGTTGAATATCACATTTTCTCCTTACTGCTTCTTTCCGTCAAGACACATGCTAAAGTGGGCACCATCGAGTCCTGTTGTGACTCAAGTCTGCGTTGTGTTGTATAAACAGACAGAACTTCAAATGATTTATGGCTGTGTAAAATACCCGTCCAATCCTGATATGGGTCTCCCTGCAGACCTTGCAGTATGATTGATCATATTCGCCTCCCTGCAACACATGCAGAGTGTCATCAAATCAAATGTGGGGACCAGTCACAGTTTTGGGGATTTTTGGGTTTAGTTAAAACTTTGCCCTCTCAGTAAGACTCTGTCTTGTTGTCCTTTTGTTGTCTGAAGTTGTCTTGGTAATTGGTCCCTTGCCCCTGTAAGCATAGAGGTGATTAAAGCATTCTATATTTATTAATTTTTTGGGTGTGGATCATACGCAAGCTCTGAAACGCTATTTATTTGTGTATTTACAAGCAAACAAAATGATTGCCACACCATGCACTGTATTCCAATGCCTGTGCTCCATGTTGCTTGGCGGAGCGAGCAATCATACTGTTTGTTTACTCAACTGATTTGTTTGAATGGATTTTTAGGTCTAAAAAGAGCTCATTTTTCCCTAATGTTTGATTGTACACAGATCTCGACAGAAATCAACAAAGTTGACAGAGGTCTGATCAGTCATCAGTTTTCTGTTCAGTGGAGTTTGGGTTCAGTAAGGGTGCATGGACATTCATAAGGACAGAATGAAACAGAATGAAACTGCTTCGTAGAGTGGTGTCTATTGATCAAACAATACTTAAACTCGTCAAAAGCAGATTTTCATTAGACTTTAGTCCCAAAATGCGCCAGGAAAATAGGTTGGTGTTAAGATATATCCAGTCTATTATCTTTTGTAAACTTTCCTTATTTTAAGCATTCTTTAAAGGACTTTACAGAGGAAAAACCTACTAGATCTATATGAAATATGTAATGCATAAAATTAAAGGAAAGAAAGCAAAAGACACGGAATAGCTTTGACGAAATTCCATCTGCAAATAATAACTGCAAAAAAAGTGCACTGTAAAAACACAAATGGTGCTTTTCCACTACACAGTACCAGCTCGCCTCGGCTCGGCTCGACTCGACTCGCCTTTGTTTGGTTTTCCTCTGTGTAAAAGTTGTACCTGTACCTGCCTCCAGGTACTTTTTTTCATACCACCTCGGGCGAGGTTCTGAGCGAGCTGAGGCGATACTAAAATATCACGTGAAAACATGGCAGACTGCTGATTGGTCAGAGAGAATCGTCACTATTCACTGCGTCATCATTCCACGCGCCAGACGGAGTATCCTGAATAACCCCGCCATTTTTAAATAGTTTGGCCAGAGATTGCGGGATCTACTCATTACTATTATGGCAACTCGGGAGAATATGCCGCGGTCAAACAAAGTTTGTCTTCTTGCTGTGAGAAACAGCCACGTCCCGAGGATCAAAAACAGCATACCCTCGATTTCCTCCATTGTCCTGTGTGTTTGGGTAGCGGGTGTGTGTCGTGGCAGTTTCCTGCGGCGTCGCTATGACGACCAGGTAATATTGTGGAGGTACTATCTGCAATGGAAAACGGAGCGAATAACGAGCCGAGTCGAGTCGAGCTGAGCTGGTGCTGGTAATGGAAAAGCGCCAAAAGAATCACTGTGTCACGTAGCCTACCTGGGAGCATAGGTACATGGCCTGGCCTGTCTGTTACAGCATGGGTTATCATCACAGTTGGGATTTGCTGTCCTGGAGTGTAAACATTGCTGACTTTCAGTTCAAAGTTCAGAGGAAGGTTAGTACTGTTCTTTTTCCCCCTTTCTGAAAAGTGTTGATTTGAGAGAATTGCTCTCATTCGTTTCCAGACATATGGTAGCATTTATACAAGTTCTTGAAAAATTACTTAGGCTTTTGTATTTATTTATCTGTATGCATTTTTCCTCTCTCTCTATTTAATAGTTTCCATTACACGAACTATATAAAGCAGGGGCCAACATACAGAGAGATTTTTGCAGTCCAAGGGGCTTTTCTGCAAGTTGGTGATGATTTCACCAATGTAGCTGATTTCTGAAGCAACATGGGTCTAAGTCGGGAATACAGAATACCAACAGCCTGGCTTAAGCGCACTTCTTTCAAAAATGCCAGAACCGTTTCAGATACATTCAATTCAACGCAATGGATCCATTACTAATCAGTATTTCCAAATGGAGAACAAATCGCATACTATGATAGTTCAACATCTTTCAAATGCTCAGTGAAAGTCATGGAGCCATGAGTTTTACTTGGACTCTTTACCGCAAGTGCTTACAGTGTGTCAGCCTCATGTGTTGTTGAACTGTGTGTGCAGCTGTGCTCCATTCAATGCTGTTGTCTTGACAGCATGCTGGGGTGGAGAGAGGATTAAATGCTGCAGGTGTGTTTGAGGGAACCTTTGGCGTGCATTTCGAGGAAGGAGTGAGTCACTCTTCATGGTCATCATCCCGGACTGAGTCATGAACCTCTCATCTTTTAAGGGGTTTTTACCCTCACAATACCTCGCTCTGTCTGACACCGAGCATAGACAGACAGACCGAGAGCATTAAAGTACAAATAGCTCATCTCTTGTCAAGTCTCTCTCCACCTGTCACTCTGCTTCTTTTCTCATCCCTTCCACCAACTCTCTTGCTCTTTCTTCTCTCTGATATATCTCCTCTCTAATCTGTCTCGTCATTCTTCCACGCCTTCTGTCTTTGGTCCATTCACTGTGGTTGTCTCCCACAATGACACAGGGGCAGGGGCTACAGTATGGCTGGGTCTCCATCTGTTAGTTCACGGGAAACACACTAAAAATTACACTTACTAGCTGAAGCAGGATGCTACATAACTAGTGAATGTTTCACATGTAGGATCTCACCGTCCTCCCGTTCATCACCTCTTCTCTCTCCTCTCTTTCATGTGTTCCAGGCTGCTGAGCTGGCCCCGGCCCTGCAGGCGGACATGGAGGTGAAAGAAGCCATCCAGGGTGCCATCCAGGGAGAGAACGGGGAGGTGGTGCAGATTGTCACCTCTGTGGCTACCTGAGAGCCCTGTCTGGTTCAGGACAGCCCAGAACTCTGCTCTACTGCGTGGTGACAATTCTCAATGGAACATCAGAGGTCAACAAATGCACACAGTCTGACAAGCAATCGAGTCAGAAAGCCTTTTTAACAAATACTGAAGGTCACTGATGAAACACAGGGAAGAAGCATTTTTCTGTTTTTTAGTTTTCTCCTGCAAACTGCTCAATTCATTCCAACCAGATGTCTGGATGTGGAAGTGTTCACCGGGAACTTGAAAAGACCATGATACTCCAAAATCTACTGTGGTCCTTCTGGTGTTTTCATCACCAGAAGGACCTGGCCCACCGCAGAATACACAGTGGGATTATTGTCTATCCAGGGAGGATGCTGCTTATGCAGACCATCACCCTGCCACTTCATCAGCACACACCCTTGTTTACATCAGCTTTGGAAAATAGTGAAATTATTTGGAGTTAAGCCGCTTGGCTAACCCCAAAGCCCCATGATGGTTTGTAAAACTCCTGAATCCCACCTCAAACAACTAGAACTGTGCTCCCTTTCTCGTCATTTCTTGTCACAGTGGACTGCAGTGGAAAGTAGATTTAGCTGAGGACAGCATACTTGGTTGTGATTAATTTGGTTTCCTGTCACTCTCCATGATTCAGTCCATACTATTTCCCCCGGCTCAGAGCCCTGCGTTCCTTTACTATTCTCAGCTTGTTTTCATATTTCTTTAGCCGCACAGCTTTGTTTGTTTGATTTATCTAATTGTAACATGCCGAACGTTTTGAGGAGCTTTAATTTTGGAGGTAGAAGATCATGAAATAGAAGAGGTGGTGCCAGTTGTAGAGAGTACAAGTTGCTAGCAGAAAACCAAGGAAAGCTTGAAGTTGTTTATTTCCCTCAGTTCTGTCTCTGTGAAAGAAACATTCATGTGAATAAAACATGTTTGTGGTTGCCATAAAAGTGTGTTTTTATTTTGGTTTTGTTTTTGAATTTTGTCTTTTACTTCCATCAACCGTGGTCATCAAAATGCCTTCGAATATTTCCAAGGCATGACTTTGCTTTCATCCACTACACATAGACAATTGAAGAGAGCGAGAAATGATAGTTTGGTTTTGAGGTCTTGTTTCATGTAGAGCTAATTTATTTGCAATTTTTGAAGTAAATATGTATCATGTCAACTACAATAACCATAGGATTAGGCTACTGAATTGTCAGCAATCCTGAGAAAATAAGCTTTTACTTGGTCTCAACAAGGTTTTTGTCAAAAGACTGTAATTAATATGTTGGCCTCATTAACAGATTCTGAACTGTAATTTCATTTCTTCAGACACCACTTTGTGCCCACTGCATGGTTGTGTTTTTCTGTCTGTAAGGGCACGGGGAATGTGTTGTTCTGTTATGTTGGAGTGATGCTCCGCTAATGATGAATATCTCTGCAGTCAGCAATAAAAGAGATAAGCGAGGCACTCTGAGGCTGTCTGTTGGTTCGGGGAAGTTTCCCATGCTCAGTGTGATGTAATAGTGTATTTTGGAGTAGGGGAACGAACCAGGCGACAATATGAACTTGATAAAACAACATCCACGGTCTTGGCTGCTTCCTCTTGTTTCCTTTCAGTCTGTTGTTGCTGTCTCTGACCCCCTTTACACTGCCTCTTCATCTTGTCCATTCCCTTCACCGGCTCTCTTACTCATTCCTCTTCTCCCACTCAGCTTGTGTTTTCCTCTTTCTCCTTTGGAAGCCATGTTAAAGTCCTTTTACTTAAAAATTATACACTGGGCTAAATTTTAGTGGGATAGACCATCCCTTTGAAATAGTCTTGATGTAGCTGAGTTCAAATGTTGGCTTGGACAACTGTCTCCCCCCAGTGACCCTTCCATTAAATCTTGGACTTGGAAGGGAACAGACCCTGTTCGTTACAGCCTTTTTCTCTTTATTTTTACAACCCTGGGCTCCATCCAGGAGCTGGAGTGGTTACCATAGCAATGGGCCCTCTCTCAGGCTGCCCCTAAGATAACCTGCTGAAAACCGAAATGAATGATAGATGGAGAGATGAGATTGTTTGGAAGCAGAATGCATGTTTGAGGAGGAGGAGTGGAGTGATGGACAGAGACCAGGCGGTGTAGCTTTCCCTTCAGTCTCTCAGCAGCCCTGTGTTCTCCTGCAGCGACGGCGGCTCTGCTGGCATCTGCTGCAACCCGCAAGTACCAACCTCTGCTACTCGCCTGGCTTTTATTTTGGCTACTGCTCCTGCCCCTGCTCTGCCCCTTTGTACAAGGCTGGAGAAGTTATGTCCAAAGATGAGGGAACATATTTGTTGGAGCAAACATATCCAAACACAATATGTGTCTCCAGGATGATAAATCAGCAATTGTTAATCTCGTGGAAACAAACCTCCCCACAGACAGGCTTGATCTTTCTTGTGCCAAAGGGGAGATTACGCCAGAGCAGTGGTGTCACAGTTTGCAGCATACACACAATTAGTTTTATATTTCTCACTTGCTGAATATTCCAAAACCTGCGTAAGGCATGCAAACTTTGCCTATTGAAATATATCTGTCCTTTGATTGAGTTTCCTTTTGCATGTGAGCACAGAGTATTTAATGGGGATTCTGAATGTATGTGTGACTCTATTCTTAAATCAGCAAGTCTTGGACCAGAGTCAGGGGAAGCTTAGCACCACGGCTGTTGTTACATGCATCATAAAATGTCTAGGGCTGCTGGATGTCAGTTTTTGGGAGGTTGTACCTCCAAAAATTGTAGCTATAGTCAATAACGTAGCTGCCAATAAAACTCATTGCTCAATAAAGGATGAAATGTTGCAAAAAAGATCTTCCTTGATCATCTTCTTTTTTTTTTTTTGCACATTACTTGAGCTATTACATAAATACTCTGCATTTTACATTAGTAAATATCTAAATATCAGCAGTACAAATAATATTAAAGATACTATAGGAGGGTGAAGAATGAACCCACTGATCTGAAAACTTCAGGTCATCTTTTCAGTCTTTCAATATATGTGGAATTTCCATCCTAAATCAGGATTAATTATTACAAGAATATTTTACAGTTTAGTTTATATTTTACTGGAAAATGTATTTCTTCTAGTCTAGAAATCAGGCAACCAAGACCTAAGTGTAGTGATTTTTATGGAGCGCCCCTGACAGCACTGAGACTGATTTTATGAATTGGACATAAGGTATCAGCAAAATTATCAATTTACCGACCCCTATAGATAACAGGTTCGGAAAACTAAACATGTTAGTTTGTTGGTTATTGTTACCAGTGGTAGAACAAGTGCACATATGTAAAAACTGTATGCTGTAGTGGCGTAGTACACAGATGTAAATATACTGTAGTGTAGTAGTAGTATTATAACTTTGAACACCTAAGTATTAGAAAATGACAATAGGCTACTGGAGCAAAGTAAAATGCTAAGTTACTTTTCACCACTGGTAATCACAACTTAGGCTACTGAGTTTATCGCATTTATGCATAAACTACCTATCTTATGTTGATTAAAGGGGATACATCCATCTAATAACACAAACCACACAGGCTCGCAAAGCGGGGGACACATTTGTTTGTGAGGAATGGGTATATTTGCAGGACTTCCAATGAAGACATTACATTTAAGTGCTGTGTTATGATTTCTCTGATTTGTCCAATCGCCACATTGTTTTACCTAGTAGGAACTCTTAATTGGGCCCATATATCTGCTGCATTTCCTAATACACATTTGTATACGTTCCGCATGGTATTTTCTCTCCTCTTTGGCTGTCTTGTCATTTTTATCAACTCTGACGTTACTCAGCCCTGCACTGGCACGAGGCTTATTCAAGAGCTGCGCACGCGCTGCATGTTGGCTAGCCTATGCCACCTGTGAGCAGCGCGCTGGAAGACGCATAGCGCCATCCATTTAGTTTCTTTTAAATGGAGCTTCACAAGCTACGAACGATAATTCGATCAGCACCAGCGGGGAATTCCTTGACTCATAAAAAGTAGTAACAACTGTGAGAAGTGGGTACGCTGAGTTCAGCTGAAGCCGCGTGCATGGGAGGTACTCCTGCAGTTTAGGGACCAGATGTGAGAGAGAGGAGGGGTACACACGCGTCCAGACATCGGCTACAACATGCTTCCTGGTGTTTGTTAACAACAAACTGCATAAGTTGACTGCTCGGACCTTCGATTGAATGCTTCTAATTTTTGGCGTCGAAGGTAAGTTGAAAATGTAGCGCTGGCCGTTATTGTTAATTGAAATGCGCATTACGTCGATGAACTGAAGGTGAACTTAAGACGTGATGACGTGAGGGGGGTAACTGCTCTTGACGGGCTCACGAGGCGCTCACTGATCTGCTTCTCTGCTGCTCTCCTTATGATGTTTACTTGGATTTGCCCGCCGGTGTTAACATTAAAGCCAATCCGACCCAGTCCCACTGCTGTGGTAGGTTTGTGGTAAGCTTTTCAAGGACCCCTAACCATGTAATGATACGTAAACGAAACGTTTAAAGATTCCAATAAAAGTGATTTAGACTACTGGATTACAATTGATATCTTACAGGTAATGAGTTAAAGGCAGAAAGGTGAGACCTACAATCATAATGGTTTAATGTTTTGACCATAAAAACCCATTCAACCTCACTGAAGGTGGCCATCCTTCCAACAGGAGGTGGGGGCTTCCCTTCCCTTTTTTTTTTTATAACTTCCAAACTAGACATCATATGATTTATTTGACGGAGATATGATCAGTGTTTAGTGTGTGTGTTGTGGTGTTAATATGGGTGGGTGGGTGGGTGGCTTGCAAGAGATCATGTCTGGGATAGTTAGGAGGCCATGCTGGTTTATGAGCCACAGTGCCATGAACATCAGATCTTACTCGCAGATATTAAGTGTCTGAACCAGAGGCATTTATGCAATGAGCACTGTGGTCTGTTTGAACAAGTGACCGTAATACATTATATTAGCATCAAATTTCATTATAAGTTATTGAGTGCCTACTGTTTACTGTAAGCCGCAGGAAATGTAATTAGATCAACACCGCCTCTGTCCATATAGCTACATTCCTGGAAGACTTTCATACAGTACAATATTTTTGCGGGTTAGTAATGAGTAGTAAGCTACATTTTGCAGCCAGTACATTGACCTGGTTGTCAGCACCTGGAACACAGTACCTGACCTCAGCTATTTCTCTTTCCTTTTCGTGGAATGCTCTTTAGCAAATGGCAGATGGCAACTCATTGAATCCAGATTGATAACGTCTGTAAATGTGCATCAGGGTATGGACAACTTCAGTTTAAAAGACATGTATTGTTCTTACAATATAGGTCAGAGACGGAAATTACTGCATTTTGTGGCATGCGTGTATTTTTGTTCACACTGAGTTTTAAAATGCCAGAATGGTCCTTTGTTTTCAGAGACATTAGGGACTGAGAGAGGTCATCCAGTTTGGACCGAGGCCGACTCTGATTCCATGGGAGAACGACTGCTTGTTTGTTAACGCCAGAAAGCTCTCACGTGATGAAAGGAAACTGCAATTTGCTTTTCATTGAGCAGAAGTGTAAGTACTCTTAGAGAGGCTGTGTTTGATTTACCTCCTCTTATCTTTGTTATGGTTATAAATATGATTATGCCAGATGTTGCATGCGGTACTAAGTCTTTGTCTGGAGCCATAAATGGCTGATATCTCAGAGAATGTTTTCCTCCGGTCCAACCGTACCAGGAGCTCAGCCCAGGAAAACAGGGACTCAGAGGTTTCTGGATCTGTTGAACGGCAGTGTCTGACACTGCATCCCACTATCTCTGCTTATGTTCACACATGACCCTATCAAGATTTCAAGAGTGTCACTCCGTGTGTGTGTGTGTGTGTGTGTGTGTTTGTGTGTGCGTGGCTGATTGGCTGACATTCATTTACAGTGTGTTTGTGTATGTAGGGAGAGAGACATGTTTTTATTGTGTTTATAAGGCTTCATAAAGTGAGGTCCTTGCCTCCTATTTGTGTATTAGCATATAGCAGAAAGTCTCCTTGTCTGATTCTGCGGATGTGCCCTTTACTAAAGGCACAGAGTCTAAGACCAAGCCATTCACTGGCTCACCTAATCCCAGTCTGCACAAGACAGCCTGCCACCAAAGTCACTAGAGGACAAGAAACAGAAAAGCCTTTTTCTGTCTTTAAACGCATCTCTGGATAGACTGGCTGGATAAATGACAGCAGCATAGAGAGATAATGAGTTTTCACTTTCAGAGAACGCCAAGACATGGAGAGATCAACAGGATTGGACTTATTCAGCATGTATGACTCAAGCAGTGTTAGGTGGAGATAAAGAGCCTTTTCTGACATTGCAGTGGGCTGGGGAGTAAACAAGAGGATCTTTGGATGGAAAGATGGATTAAGAAAGATTTTAATGGGGTTAAAGAATTGTACACTGAGAATGGGAAGAGTAGGAGGACAGCTAAATATGTGCAACATGGATTCCAGTTAAAGAGTAATCAAAGGCCCAGCAACCATCACAAAACCTTCATGTATACTAGTGATGGCAGGTGTTTACTTAAAAATTGACAGATGTTTAGTACAGACATAGTTTCGTAACAGCAAATCTAGCATTACAATTCTCTGCTATATTAATGTAGGTCTCTGACAACTAATTCATATTTCAAATATTAAGATAATTTATACATCGCTGTTAATTTTTGCGTCTTTACTGTTAATTTTTGCGTCTTTAACGCATCATTGGGTCAGCCTAGTCTTTTTTCTTTTCAAGTCAATTTCTTACCACAGGAGATAGTAAAGAGTGGAAAATGAGATGAGTGATGGGAGGGAGAGTGGGAGTGACAGATAAAAATGATACATTGGAATAGTCTTAGAAGAAGGAATATATTGCATAGGCCTGATATAATGTGACTTTCCGGACATTATGTTTGAAAAAGTGGGGTCATATGGGGGTTATAATGAGCAGGCTTTTACCTTTCACAACAGCATGTTCACTTTTAATGGTGTGAGTACTGGCTCGTGTTACAGAGTGATCCTTTTGCATTATGGGTTGTTTGTAGTCTTAACAGTGCTATGCTAGCAGATTTCTCTCTTTCTGGCTACACTGAAGTCTCCAGTAAGCCCAGTTTCATCCACTGGAATTGTTCGCCGGCTCACGTTATGTGACGTGCTGTCACAGAGGAAAGAGTGGTCGCGTCTTTACTGAGTAATGGGTTCGACACATTCTTTAGTAACGGAATATTTTGTTCGAAAACGGTGAGCCCAAAAGACAGTTAGAGAGAATCTTTCTGTGGTACCAGATCCCCCTGCTTTTACCAGCGGCATGTGTGTGTATATTTCTTTGTATCACACTAAAAAGGCAGCCCTGGGGCATAACCTGCCCAACAGACCTTTTTCATGGGGGACATTTTGACTTGTCATAGAAGAAAAAGCACAGGTGAAACAAATCTTGTTAAGGTTGGCCACAGAAACCACACTGCAGAACACATTGCAGGAGCTAATTTTACCGGTATCTAGTCCTCTGAATAATACACCTCTTCACCAGCAGTAAACAAACATCAATTTAAAACATCTGTCTTGAGAAACAAAAGGTTTGAAGTTTGGTTAATCCGGTATGGGTGAATTAACAGTGGTTAAGATCTTAACTATTCTGAAATTGGTAACAGTTTTCTGTTAGCAACCTGTAACGTAGGGTACAGGTCATTAGTAGGACTGGATGTAACTGGTAGCTGTAGCGGAGGAGTTCAAAAAAACAGAACACCTATATGGCCGGGCTGCAGACCCGTTGTCTGAAGCTGTTATAATGATGTATATTTGAGCACTGCTGTGCTATAAAAAAGTCATGGGAGCTGTTGTTTAACTTTGTGTAGTGGCATGTTTTTAGCTCTCTTTGTGTCTCTGGATGGATGGAGACGACAGATTTCTTTAGGTACTGAACGCACTTCCTAAAGCACTAGCATAGGAATAATCTGTTTAAGGTCATTTGAAATCCTGGTTTTAGCACCAACTGCTGTGCTGTTTTGCATAGCAATTTACAGAGGCCATTTCACCATTTTCACTTTACTGTGAATTTCTGTTGATGATGGTTTTGGTCGGCCTAGCTGTGGTGACTCTCATTGCTCATGCTAATTACTATGTTGTTCATCTCCTCTCTATTAAATAGAATCACTTCTCCACACCCAAGCGATTTCTCCTGAGAAAGACCTACGGCATGTGACAGAGGATGTTTAAACATCAAATGTAACGACTTTCATGAACCAGATAAAGGTTATATGTAGGATTATCAGTTGGTGGTATGTGGCATAATGGAGATGTATTCATATGAAATTGTTTAGGATCATGAGTTTAAAATCATAGTCAGTCACAAGAGTGGGTTTCTATAGGTGATGTCTAACACATACTGCCCATTTCTTAGCACCTTCATGCCTCTTCTGCAGCCCGTCACGTCAGGTCATTCTTTTTGTTTTCCTTAATGACCTGAAATCGTGTGGCAAAACCCAGAGAAGAGAACATTAGAAGCAGATCCTCATTAAATCTCTCACACTGAAACAAATCGCATGCACCGTTTTAGCTATAAAAGACAGGAGTCACAAGGAGGAGGATGTGATGTGAACCTCTCAGTTCAGGCCCTCTTTTGAGTGAGCTGTTGGTGTTCAGTCCAATCAGGGTCCTCTAGTGTAAGACAGACAGTGGTTCGGGGTTGTGCCATGGTTATGACGCAAGTGAAGAAAGGGGAGTGGGGAAAAGGCAGAGGGCTCCATTGCCTTCCAGCTCTAACAATTATCTTTGCAATCAGGGCTGAACAAGAACCTTTTCATTTCAAGGATCCACCCTGCCTGCACCACTCAGCTCAACCGTACTCAACCGTAGGAGAACGAGGTGAATGTTGTTGTACCCAGCTGTGTCTTGGCTCAGCAATAGTTTAGTGCAATTAGAGACTGAGAGACAAGATCAGGAAACACCCAAAGGCCGTGTTGTCACTGCTAAGTAACATGATGAAGTGAGTGTGGCTGGCAGTGGCCCTCAGAAGGCCCAGGGAGAAATCTGATGTAAACTTGAAGGATTAGCACAACTCCAGAGCCTGCACTGAGTGAACTCACAAAACCAGAACCAGCAGAAACATGCATACTGGCCACAGGCTGTTGTTGTATACCTGCATCTGTGAACGCAATACATTTGATTGGATTGTATATTTGTGAACTATAAAGAGAATATAGTGTTGGTTATCAAAGATTAGTGTGGTAATATATTGTATTACTGTAGTGTTAAAGCTCTGTAGTACATGACTTTGGTGATACCATAGGTGTTTGTTGTTTTTGTTTATTGTTGTTGTTGTTGTCGGTGTGTGTGTGTGTGTGTGTGTGTGTGTGAGACTCAAGAGAGAGCATTCATTCTCTACCATCTGGTTCAGCTCTTCTCTTGATCACATGATCAGTAGGTAGAGGAGTTTGGTTACAATAAACACGCACACACAGACACATTCCTAAAGGTCACATTTAAGATTTCCTGTTAACCAAGCTTGAAAGCCAGCCAAACATATTTTATTGGGTTTTTTTTGGTTTAGAAATATTGGTTGAAGCACTTTCTCCCATCCATACATTTTTCTCTACCATTCTTGTTTTCACTTATTTGCAGGATATTGTTACCTGCAAAACTGGTTTAAAATGCACAGAATTAAGTCACATCTCATAACAACACAAGACAGAAGTATTCTGAATCATGTTGATTTATCATGTCAAAGATATTCAACAATACTTATTTCTTCCCACACTGGAGAAGTCTTAGTCATATTGAATCTATTAAAGATCCTCTCGATTGAACCTCATATATCAGACCAATATCTTTATTAACTCATATTTCCAACTGTGGTACTACATGGACCATGATCTATCCGTCATCACGCATCCTGCCTTCTCTAATCCACAACAGTGCTCTACACAAAGGCAAAAAAACTTCAGTGATTAACGACTTGCCTTTAAAGTTATGATGGATAAATCGCGCGGTAGAATCAGAAGGTGGTAAATTATTCATTCAGGCTGTAATTGCTGAACTAATTTCTAAAAATTGGGTCACAAAGCTGTTATTGGTGTTAAGATCAATTGCTGTCGAGTAGTAACTGCGTGCGTGAGGTGAATGAGGAGCGAAGATTACTGAACTGGCTCTTTTTGTCTTTTGGCTCAGAAACATTCCTAGCTTATGATGCAGCGAGTGCTACCTGAAGATATATTGACAGAACCATGACGTTGGATTCCTGAGAATGCATGTGTGTGCGCGCATTGTACTGTGTGTTGGAGGTATTGACTGTCTATATTACTTGTGTGTCATTTTACATCATTTGTTTCTATAATGAAAGTATTGCATTTTTGGGAGAAAGAGAAAAAGCCCACGGTCCCTGTGCCTGAGGCCTCAACATCGGCAGATGGTCATTGGAGCATGACTGTTCCAACATATGAAGTTTACAAAGTTAACGGTGGCAGAGTTACCACTCGAAATTCTTTTTTAAACAATGGGTCCTTGATTTCAGACAGAAGTAAACAAAAGCAGGCCTCTCGTTTCTGGCCACAGACCATCGAATTTGTCAAATTTGAAATGACGATTGTCACTAGCAGATGTTATCATAGAACTGGTCTGGTGAAGTATTTCTTAATCCTGTGCATAACTGGATAAATACAGATAATATGATGTGATGTCATGGTATTTCCACTGAAACTACAATCAATCAAAAGGCAAAGAAACAGCTTGCTCAAAAATCTTGTATTTTAACAGCTTGCCATAGTGTCAAGGTGCGCATGAGCGAGTGGTGCATACTGTATGCTGATGGGAACAAAGCCTAGAAATAAGATGATTGATTTAGGATGTAGTCTTACAGTATAGCTGTTCTTATCTATGGAAAAGATGAAATACTTTTTAGATTAGAGGCTATTTCAAATCTGAAATTCTCAGAGAGGGAAGGCAATTGACTTAGAATAGTGTTTACTCTCCCCACTGTACTATATATACTGTACTATAATCTCCTTTGCTCAGTACTGTATGTTGCTCAGATTTATCTAATTTCAAACCACTAACAGATCTGCTTGTCGAAAGCAAATCCATCTGAATCCCTTATCAATCTCATATCAGTCTTTATATTTTGTGATAAAGCTATTTGCTTTCTTGCCAAGAGTTAGATGAGAGGACTGATAATACTCTCATGTCTGTCCCTTAAATATAAGGCTACAGGTAGCAGATAGTTATCTTAGCTTAGCCTAAAGACTGGAAAGAGGAGGAAACCGCTAGCCTGGCTCCTTCCAAAGGTAACAAAATCCACCTGCCTCTGAAGTTATCTCATTTTGTTTAGCTAATGCATACAAAAAACTTCAGAACAGGTGGATTTACCTTCTGTTTCCCCTTGTTACTAGCCTTTATGCTAAGCTAAGATAACCACCTGCTGACTGCAGTGTCCTATTAATCCTCCAGACTTAAGAGCATTTAACTCTTGGCAAGAAAGCGAAAAAGCATGTTTCCCAAAATGTAACTTTAAATGCAACAACATCTATACTACTATTTACTTTTGAAGGCAAAAAAAGAAGAAACAAATTTCATTTTTTTCCAGATAGGTAACACATTTGCTGTTTGTGTGAAGTGTCTGAACGTTTGGTCCATTCCTCTTCTGTTAATAAAAAAGAATGAGAAGATGAGGAGTCTGGGTATTTTATCAACCTGGAACCAAATTAAAAATGGAACTAGCTATCCCAACCCAACCCTGTTTACCTCAGTATAATGATCCGTAATGTGAGCATTTGACTCAGCTGAACACAACTCCAACTCAACTCCTGAGAGTCATTCTGAAGAGCAGGCCCATTGGCCTTGTTCACATATTGTGATTTAGCTGAGAGCGGCTTAGGTAATAAGAATGGTTTAGTGGCTAGAAAAAGGAACATTTGATATTTAGGCATCTTATTCAATAATTCCTATTTAACCACTTTCAAATGCTTCATGTTTTCTAAATAGGTGGGCAGAATAGCATAGTGTTGAGAGTTTCTGTGTGAACAGTAGATTGGGAAAATATTTATAATGGAGACACTCACATCTATGTATTATGATAAGATATCTGATCCAGGTCATTACTGACCAGGGCCTCCACTCTGAGACATACACCCAGACCTATGAAGTCACTGCTTGTGCTGAGTGAATGTATTTTACTGTCATTACTGATCCATCTCTCTATTAGTTCTATGTTTCATTGTATCTTTTTCTGCTGTGATAGCTTCAGCATGCCCCAGGCTCCACGGACTCACACACAGCTGTTGTATCTATGGGTGTGTGTGGGATGTTCAGGATCCCCTATAATGGGCTTAGACACTCATGGAGTCCCCCTGGATGTGTCAGTGGAGGGGACACAGAAGCCTGCTGATGAAGAGGTGGGTGGATGGTGGGATAATATGAGGGTTGTTAGGGGAGGAAAGAGGGGCACGTAGGGCAGACACATCCTTGGGCTTGCTTCATACTGATGAAAGAAATTTGGATCATGGGGATTCATAGAACAGATGCTTCCAGCTACATCACCACATGTATATGTAAACTTCTAATACATACACTTTAGAGGTATTGTAAGTATTTGTGTTTCTAGTTAACATTGTATATATTTGTGTTTAGCTTCATGGAAAGGTGGATTACCCAGCGATTAGGGTGTGTTTGATGGCATGATGTTGTTTGAGGTAATTCAGAAAAGCTCTTCGTCTGATAGTTCTTAAAGACAGGATATGTTTCATATATCCATAACAAGCACAGGGGAGCTTTGGTTGTCAGTTCTGCCCCAGGTGGAGTGAACATCTGCCCAAATGATCTGTGTCGGGAAAAGCACACGAGAAATGGGGAAAACAGCTGTGGGCGTTCGTGAACACACAAAAACAGTCTCACCTCCATTTTTCCACTGAAAACGGTTTGCAGTATGATCAAATGACAGACAAACTGTTTGGCAATTTATTCGGCTCGTCTATCTGGCCAGCTGTCCTGGTGGTGGTGGGAAGCCAGAGGCCTCAGTGGTGATGAAGACCCCAAACTGGAGGAGAAGGAGAAGAAGAAGCCTACAGGGGAGATCAGTTTGAATGGCCATATTTTGATTTGTGGCATCCTTCTTTTGGATAGGGGAGTAGTAAAGAACCATTGCATACCCAAGCCATAATCCCCAATCAGAACTTCTTTGTTGAAACAATTTTTTCTCTCATAATTCAGAACATTTGTGGCACAGCTTTTTTGTTTTGCCTGTTACTATTTTGTTAGGTTACATAGTTAACCCTGAGAATATCATATATATTTTGGATTTCAGTCCTGAAGAAATTGCTCAGAGAACTTTCCGCTCAGTGAACAGCTCAATTCTCAGATAACAATGCTCAGCAATTTCCCAGCCGAGACAAGCGTGTGAACGCCGTCACCCAAACTGACTGAAGGAGGCTAAAGATATTTGGTTTCGATATATTTGGTTTCTTGGGTGTGAAAAAAACAGTTTGAGGACTATATCGTTCTCCCTCCACAGTTCATGGTAAACTGAGAATTATGTTCACAATGATTTGATAAGAACCAAGTGTTACACAGGCTTTGGCAGCGGCTCTTTGGCTTGTCTGTCACTATTCTGCACTGGCACGGTGCTAGAGAGCAGTAGTGCATCCTCATGTGCAGCCAGCATTTGTGCTGAACCCAGTCTATTCTATTTGTTCCAGAGATACATCCCAATGTTTGGTTAGGGAAAGTTACATTGTGCTGTACGTGGACCCTGAAAAAGCAGGCCCATGGGCCTTTGAAAATAGCAGCTTTCCACTACTACACACTGAGCACAGCCATTCCACCTTGATTCAAACCATGTGCATGAAACAAGATAATGCTTTTTCAGAACACAGTCTATAAAGAATAGTGTTTGTACTGTGGCATGAGCAGTTGTCTTGTCATTATGCATTTACATTCAATCGGTGTGGCTCGAGGGTCTGACTGGAAAGCTCTCATTTTGTGGAGGGGGACCAATTTGCCTCTATGAGTATTTAGACAGCAAGACCTCAGTGGTTATAAATATACAGCGCCTGTTTGTTTCAATGCACAAGCATGTTGTAGACAATTAGATAAAGATCACACATGACTGTGTGTTTACAAAGCTCTCTACACTTTAGACGTAATTAACCATTCACCTGTGACACTTTCTTTCCACCACATACAGACTCATCAGTTAATCTCTTATCAGCCATAAAGGCCACAGCAACAAGTCTGTAAGATCAGTAAACTGCTGAAAACCTGCAGAACCTTTCTGCTTGCCTTTCTTTGTTGCATCTTCATTTCCACCTGTTAGTGATCTATTTTGTGTGTCTCACGTGTCTCTTAGGCTAATCAGTTCTGGCTATTGACACAAAGAAAGTATTTTTTCCCCTACCCCCCCCCCCCCCCATCTTTTAGACCTAGATGCATGCTGTTGCTTTTCCTGTGTACATATTACATAGCTTGCATAAGTGTCTCAACTACTGTACTGTAATTACCCAAAATGTCTTCCATATGTGGTTGTTGTATTTTACCATCAAGAGCTTGAGAAACTGAGACGTCCTTGAGTCCACTTGTGAACATGAGCATCATGTTGAGTGGGTAGTGTCTTCATTTCTTTGCACAGATATTTCAGAATTGGTTAGTCCATACAGGGGATCCCTCTCCTAGCAAACTAATCACCACAGATCAGAAAAGTGCAAGCAGATGATATGATATTCTTTAGGAAGCAGTGATATGTTTACAGTTCTTAGTTAGTGGAATGGTCTGTATTGACATACCAGTACTGCCCTTGACTTTTTACCTTAAGCTTAATTTGCTTTATGACCAAAACAAGATGCAGCTTAGAATCATGCTGCATGTTGAGCCAGCGTTGAATCCAGTTTAATGAAGTCCATCGTGAAAAAGAGCATCCTAATTACAGTTCTGCAAGCCACACCACTTGGTCATTTGATTCGAGATTCAGATTTACCATTGAAAATCCATTTTAAAAGGGAAAGTTTAGAATGTTCCTTTTAAAGTTGGAGTTTATTTCCTTCTTGTTTATGGCTAGTTTGTCAAACTCAACCAGAGATAAATCACAGATTGTCACTATCCAGCTGGGCTGAGTTCAGTTGGAATTAAGATGAGGTGCCTAGCTGTTCTGTAAAATGAGTCATTGTCAGCATTTCCACTAATACATCACTTTTTGCTGGAGGCTAGGAGGACGGCATATATCAACCCAATGCTGATTCAAAGGACCTCGCATGCTCTCACAAGTAACACCATGTCTACACAGGAGGAGTAGGGTGAGCAGAACGTAAGCAGCAGCTTCAGTGCTCCATGTGTGTCTTCACAGGATGCGTTCGGGCACAGTATTGAGTTGTAGGTCACCCGCGTTTTGCCAGCGCACAGAGCCCAATACACAATCACTGTAGTTACACAAAGAAAATATAAGAAAGACAGACAGCTGGATTTATAAAACAGAAGCCTATTTCCATCAGACGAACCTGACGACTGAAAAACGCGGCTGCAACACCTCGTGTGTAGACACAGAATAATTGTGTCTATCCTTTCCTTGCAAGTCTCCAAATCTCAGAATCCTGCTGTCTTTTATTTAGTAGAGCTGACTTTTCTTTAGATAATTTTTTGGCCTTTTGCCTTTATTTGATAGGAGCAGCTGAAGAGAGACAGGGAATGTGGGAGAGAAAAAGAGCGATAAGGACTCAGCCTTGTACATGAGCGCACGCTATACCAGGTGAGCTACCGGGGCTCCCCTAGTAGAGCTGACTTTAACCAACTATTTTGCTGTTTTTAGTGAGCATCAAAACACTGGCATCTGTCTTCATATTGCTTCATATTGCCATACTGGATGTGTTATTGTCTTAAAGTGAAATCCGTGAATAAATGAAAACAGTGTTCGAAGCACTTCTTAAGAACACGTCCCTCCTCCAACTGATAGAGCGGGCATAGATTCAGAGTAAACAGTGAGAGTCATCAGTTTGAGCCACTGTGTTTTCATTGGCTCCCTCGCACTTTGTGGAGCTCTTGAGAATCAGAATCAGAATCAGAAATACTTTATTGATCCCCCGAGGGGAAACTCTTTAATAAGTTGAGTTTGATTGACATAGCGAGTTTCCATCAAACTATGCATAATTCCAAAACATTCTGATCTTTTGCTGTTATATTGATGTTGAAGATGGAAATCCTATTTACTGTATTTCATTAGCTGTTTCTGTGCATCTAGCATGTCCACACTTGCTTGTGACTTGACAGTGATCCCAGTGTTTGACATACAGTTTCTTACCCCTGCAACGGATGGGTCGGGCTGTTCTGTTGTCATTTTCCTGATTGATTATTATTGTTGCATTGTTTATCTTGCCAGAGGGTTTTCAATCGACTTTTGAAGTGTGTCCCAGAGGCACTTGCACTGAAGCAATCCTACTGTTTCATGGTTAGCTTTCTCATGGAGTGGGAAAGGACATTGGGATTGGCAGAGTTGCTTTGCTGGGATCTCCTAAGTAATTATTTATTGGTAATATCCTTGGTGCCATCCAGTTGTGTGTGTTTGTCTTTCATCCTTATGTATGTGTGTACCCTTCCTCTGCCCAGCTGCACTACACGTCTTTTTACAAACTCACTGAGTACTTTAGTGAGCCAGTGGTGTGTAATTCTTTAACGGAGTGTGTAACAAATAACTGTTTTTTCTACTCCTGCAGAGAGCAGCTGCAGAAAGAGGCACAACTCATACAGAAACTAAAACCGTAAGTGCAGAATTAATTTAAGCATGTAATAATGACCAATTATTATTTTGTATTGCATGTATACCTACTGTATGTATCTTTAGTGCTGTGATGTATGTGCGTTTATGCTGTAATGTGATGTAACAGAGTTCGTACAGGGTGTTAAAGTTTGGAAAATGCTTCATTTGAACTGTTATGTTTTCAAGGTTAGGAGTATGCTTGAATTTGAATATACTCCTTGAAAAATGTTTGATTTTCAACATTACCTTGCGTTTCGTCTACAAAAGCACTCATTTAAACCAAAAATCTTTTATTATTAGAAATGAAACGATCCCGTCGTCATATTCAAGGATGCAAACTTGTCACCAGTGAACCCTAACTATCACAATTTGGATGTAACATTAGGTGTTAATGTTATTTCCATGGAGCCTTAATGTTAGCTAGCGTACTTATTATTCAAAATTCCACTTGTATAACGTTACTGGCATTAGGGCTATGGGACTACTCGTTTAATATTACTAATGTTACCATTTTGCCAACGATTACAAAAATTGCCAAACAAAGTGCCAATTTAACGTGAACGTTAGCCCCTGATGGTTCCATTTTCTTTATGTGAAGATAATATTAGCGAGGCTAATATTAATAGAGCAATTTGCTGTTGGATTTGTTTTGGAACATGAGACTAATTCATAAGACAAAGGTGTAGACATTTAACCTTGCTAAAATGGAACTACTTTACTTATGATGTAGTTAAATGGAACAGTAGCCTAATTATGTCACTTGAGAACGGGGAAAATGCCATGCGCACTGAAAACGACAGAAGCTGATTTGAAATGACCTTTTTCTTTTAGTAGTTGTGAAACTACGCCCTGTCGTCAAATCGACCAAACAGCAGTTGCAATTATTACTATGTTTAATGTCATAATTCTAGACATCCCTGCCCATTTGTTTCCTTCTCCTGGCGTCTCACACCAGACCCAGAGAGGGCTGGAGCTAGACTGACTGACATGGGTGTCGAAATGAAAAAGGGGCATTTTTTATGGTCTGCGTCTGGTGTAAACGCGGCATCATGAGGGCGACCATCTGCTCTCAAACTGCGGGCTCATCCATTGACCTTGGCGTTGCACGTGCATGGACATTGAAGGTAGCTAGCTAACTTTGTACCTGCTCATCAGCTACTATAGAACCAGTGGATTTTGTTATCGCTTTAGCAACATGCCACACTGTCGTTTAAATGAAAACTGGCTGGCTAAGGACAAATACAAAAAAGAGGAGCCACATTCATTCATAGCTAGATAAGTCCTCTGTTGATTATTTACTCTGGAAATTAAAAAACTGACAATACATTGATTGCTGAGGGTATAAAGGAATTCTGTAAACTTTATATTTCGCAATTGCATTTAGATGTGATGATGAAGGCTTCGAAAGTCTGGAAATTTTTAGTTTAGGTGTCTTGAAAGTGCTTGAATTTTACTCTCAAAAAGCTGTACGAACCCTGGTGTTAAGAGCTAAGGAGAGAGGATACATCTTTAGAGTACCCAGAGTGAGCAGAGAATATAAGATTTATTGGGTAGAAGTGAGTCTTCTTGGAAAGATGCATTTTCAGCCTGTGACGGGGACCATAGTGTACCGAGAGACTGCTTTTTCTCTAGCTTTGACCAATCATGACCATTCCACAGGAATACTGCCTTAACACTATGGCTGTGAATCTTGCTCTTCTTAATCTTGAAAGCTCATAATGTTGATTAAGGAATGAAAGCGTATTCCAGTCTTACTCTGCTGTTGCGCTCAGTGCAAGTCACTAGCAAATTCGTGTTGCTCAGAATGTGCCACAGAGATTTTTGTGAAGCTCTTGTACGTTAGAAAGTGGTAAGCTGAGCACCCGTTGGAGGAGAGCAGTAGAGTATATTCAACAATGGTGGTCTGTGATGCCAGGACCAGGCACTAGGGGGCAGTGATATAGATATTGGGATGTAGTGACATTGTAGGGATAAATAGATCTACTTACAGGTAATGTATTATGTTTTTAGCTGGTATACATGTTTTAAAAACACAATG
This sequence comes from Coreoperca whiteheadi, assembly GCA_011952105.1. Taxonomy (NCBI): domain Eukaryota; kingdom Metazoa; phylum Chordata; class Actinopteri; order Centrarchiformes; family Sinipercidae; genus Coreoperca; species Coreoperca whiteheadi. The sequence continues at coordinate 18,562,148 of CM022474.1, read as the reverse complement.
CTGCATCGCTCTAATTGGCAAGGGTTTGGAAACAATCATTGATTCGCTGTCATGGGTAACTGATACCTTGTTGAACCTTGGAATCCGATTTTACGATTAGCCCTCAAAGGGCTATTTGTATGCTAATCATTCTGAATCTCTAAATGGGCTCCAGATAGGATATACCCCTCTTCTCCTGCGAAAAACATACAGCCTGCAGATTGCAGATTAATACATAATTAAATAAATTAATGTGTAAATAGTATTAACAATAGTGCCCAGCTGAATATAAAGCATTTTAAGAAAGTATTTTCCTCACTATTTATCAAGATTTCCTTAGAAAATAAGAAGTTGTGCAAAGTCATGTTCTCAGAAAATATTCTTAAATTAAGTTTTTCCCTGTAACTTTTGATGCCTTTTGGAAGTCCTCAAAGTCTGTGAGTAATGGGAGAAATATCCATAACAATGAAATAAGGGAAAGCACTCAAAGTCCCTTCAATAGTGAGTTATAACAGGGTAAACAGAGTTGATTGTCATTGATGAACAGAATTAAATGAAGTTTTGAGACAAGAAAAATCCTAGAGATGTTTTAACTCTACCATTATTTGGCAATTTAGACCATATTTTCAGGTCATATTTACATTGCAAAATATATGTTTTCCTTTGGCATATCATCTAACAACATAAGTTTATCCTCCTCCTGAAAATCTGAGAAAAAGGAGGCCTAACTGGACTCCTTTTTCTCAGATTTTCACCAGATATTTTATTAACAATACTACAAACGCCAACAACAATAATGGTTTGGATTGCAATTAAGATTTGATTAACCTGAGTTGGAACTGCAATATCGTGGCAACTTTACAGTATTCCAGTTATTTATTTGTTACCGTAACCAAGAAATATTTGAATTTTTGCTTTTAACACACATTAGTACAAGGCTTAGAAAGGATATATTACTGACAGGTTTTATGCCATTGGGCACAGAGCTCCTATATTAAAAGTTCACATTTGATTAATAGATAGCAAATGTATAGCAATGAGCAACAGGCTACCACTGAAGCACTGCATGTATTACAACCTTTGTCCAGTCTAGTATATTGTGCATTGCTTGTATGGTGAGGGTTGTCAAAGCCGTGCTCAGTGATAATGGTGTTAATGAAAGCACTATGACAGAGGAGGCAGAGCTTTGAAAGGGGCACTGTATTTTAGAGTTGGCGTTTCACCTCCTTTTCTCAATGGATCATTACCCCAATGTGTGCAGTGATTTATGAGCTATTTTACAAATGCTGGGAGCAGTTCCTGTCTGGGGGCTGACAGCCACCCACTGATTGCCACTATTTGTCTGTGTGCATGTGTGTTTGCGTGCATTACATGTGTGTGTGGGCATGACAAAATGGGAGCAGGACTGCTGTAAAGGTTCGTTAAAGCCAATGGGAGCATGTCTCTTTCAATCTGTGTGAGGATGGGTGTTTTCCTGTCTGTGTGAGACCTGTGTCCTCTCAGGTCTAGAGTTTCACTCCTGGTAACTAGATACAGTAATGTTTCACTCTGCTGGGTGCTGATGGATTGTATTTTAAATGGAGCAATGTGAGCTATAAAACCAAACAGCTTTGAGTGTATCACTGAAATGCCACCACAAAAACTTTACCAAGCTACTAATGGGTCTGATTTTAGAGCTACAATTTTGAAGAGAAAAGTGACCAAAGGCTGAGCAAGACCTGCTAAGAGCAGCACCTCTGTGTTTTTTCAGATTTGTCATGCTAATGTGCTGAGCTTTGTGTCTTTTGTGTGGGGATTAGCTCCGTCCTGCTTATCTTGGGCAAGGTTGAACATGATGTTGTTTGGACAGGTCTGTGTTGTAGTCTTGTCATGATGTCTCTGCCAGCCTCAGCTCACATCCTCCACTGACAACCTACTATGGATGCATATCTCTCCATGTCCGTGTGTGCATGTGTTCATAGACATACCGTTAAGTGTATGTCGTGTTTATGGCAATATGATTCATCCCTGGATACGTTTGCCTGTGTAGATGTTTTTATTGTAAATTGTTTGCATTGGTTACAGGAAAAAATGCATTCCTCTCATTCATTTTATGTATGAAAGTGTGAGTGAATGCACTGTATGCCCTTCTAGGTCAGTGCAAGCAGCGATGTGTGTGCTGTCATAGGAAATGGCAGGTGTTCGGAGAGCTTGTATCTAAGTATTTTGTATAGTTATATTTGTGTTTGCCTGCTGTCTCTTGTCTCTCTCCCTTCATATCTGTGTGTCTGAATGTGGACCACCCAAAGCCTTTGAGGTCATAACAATAACAGGTCCACTTCCTTCCAGTGATGTGGTAGTGGTTCCAGCGGAGGACCTTCAGACGGGATAGACGTTATCAGTCCACTTCATCACAGCAACAGCAGCCACACTGTTTGCCGGACTTGTCACTGCTGTTTAGAAGGTTAATGTATTTTATATCCCAGTGCCTTTATCTACATTTGCAGAATCCTAAATATACAAAAATATAGTCACAGCCTTAAATGTAGTATGAGAAGTCTGGTGAAAAGCACCAACAGCGTTTTAATCCATCTTCCAACAGAAGTTCAAGCTTGATGTTACAATTAGTTGTTTTTCTCTAAAGCCTCTCTTGCAAAATGTGGTGTTCTGAAAAATCTTCTCTTGCTGTTTAAGACTGTTTCTCTACTTTTTGCCTCTTAACTTCTGTGTAAACAAATACCTCTGGTTAGACAGTATTTTCATTTTGGTGATTCTTTATTTTGTGATTTTTTTTCTCCTCCCGGTGAGCGAAAATACACTGCGGTAATTAATATGATAATATGTGTGGTGGCATAATTTTTTCCAGGCATCACTGGAAGCCATGTTAAATTGAGGTCTGAGTGAGGTTTCAGCTGGAAACACTGAGGAGAGAGACCTAGTACAGTATGTCTCTGTCAGTGCTTGGCCAGTTAAAGTTGGGAAATAATATTTGTTTTTTGGAGAGAACAGTGCTTTACCCACAGTCAAGTCAACTATTCTTATTTGCCCAGATAACTGTATCAAAATGTAGCTCTGTTCACTTTAGTGCAATGTTTGTGGAGCAGGATTGATATGTTGAACTGCAGTGTTGCAGTTCACCTTCAGCTCCAAGACAATTCTGCCTTGTCTCACTTTATCCATGAAGCTGGAAAAACAACCTAACATGCTAACACACATTGTATGGGAACCTCAGAAAGTATACTGTAGTTTCAGCTTGATGATTTAGTGCACCGCACAGTTTAGCCTCAAGTGCACTAATGCATGTGATCAAAAGGGAGTTCCTTGCCAAGCTTCTTATGCTTTGACACATTGTTTTCAGATTACTCTTCAGATTGGTTTCTTAACACTCCAACCCTTATAGGTTGTTTATTATACGAAGCGCTGATTTATGGTATTAAATGACAGTGGAGCTCTCATCTGTGGTTAAACTGGGTGCAATATACTACTCCGATGGCCATGGCTGCCAGTCCCCCAGTCTGTCTAGACGGGGTAAACACCAGGCTTTATGGACCTGCCGACTGACAATCACTGATGATTGGGTTTGTGGGATATGAGAGGCCGGGTCAGTAAATATGATTGACAGCTAGTGGCATTCCTAGGGTGTGTTTGGTGCGGGAATGGCGTGTAGGATCTGAAGCTGTGGCTTCATCCCTTTATAGCTGACGTGAAGCACCTTTAGTAAAGAGAATGAGAGGGCTCCGGCTGCTCAAGCTGTTATGAAATGATCAACACAAATACTGCCCATAAATGTCAGGTGGATGGGGATACAGTGATATAAAAGGCATTTATCTCTGCTGTACATCTGGGTTATGAGAAGAACCTTTCCCACAGCCAACAATAACATCTATAACACAGCTAATGAATCACACTGGTTTGAATGGAGATAACAAAGGCCCTGGGACCTTCCCTGGAAAGACAGTGTTGGTTTTGGTTTGCTCCAAGATCCCCAGATCCCATGTCTTCCTCGCTATTCTTGGTGTGATTGCTGTGCGTATTTGCTGCAAACTGGGGATGGTGATGATAATTATTCTTGTTGTTATTTATGTGCTTTGCTTTTGGAGTTGCTGTGAGCTCTGGCGGGGGCCGGTTCCCCTGGGGCGCCATGGAAACACCATCACAGCACTGGCACTGGATAACAGGTATCCATACTGTCATTATTACACAGATACACAGACATTCACTTACACTCAAGTGCTCTCACAAATGTTGTTTTATCCATCAATAGTGGTTTATCTCAACAGTGCTCAACAATCTTGTGATTTATTATTGATGTCTACTTTGCATTGCTTTGTAGCTACACCCACATTTTTATTTTTTATTTGGCTCAAGTTGCTAATAATTATCACTGGAATAATCTTTGATCTTAATGCCTGGCCACACATGATATTTAGTTCTATTGTAGCAGTTTTATGTTCATTATTTAGTTTTTTGTCTCTTATGAAACTTATTCAAAGACTCTACCATTGCTTACATAAAAAAATACAAATTAATGTTTCACAAAAAGGATTTTACATAGACATCTGCTTTCTAAGAACTACAGTATGATGCCCTGTCTGCATGATGAATGGCACCACTTGCATATCCGTTCTAAGAGAGAGGGTTTTAATGGCCGATGATTGGAATCTGTCTGCTTCTGATTAAAACAAGATGCTGAAACACAAGATGGTTCTTTGCAGTATGGCGTTAGAATGAATCGATTTTGTATCATCTGTGTGCACCACTCCATCTATCACACCCTTAAACTGTTTCCTACGTTTATTTTTAAACTAGAATGGGAGCAGCTTGAGTGTGCAACAACTTATATTTACGTACTTATTTGGGTGTGCATGTGCAATATTTGCAGTTTGAAGATATGAGTTGCAATAGTACATTTAACTGAGTTTAAGGAAGAACAAATTCTCCCATCTGTTTTAAAGAACGAATAAGCAAATCAAATACGTCCTGGCAGTGAGAGAATGTGCCAAGAGGATGCTTTGGTTAATCGGCACTGCCGTGCCAAGGCTGTGCCATAGTGAGTCACTGTGTAAGCAATAGCTCTGAGATCAGTATCAGTGTTTAACCACATACCTAAAGGCATCCAAAACTATTTTGCACCTACATACAACCTTAGGATGTACTAAATTGCCTATGTCTCTCTACAGTCATAGTCTGTGTGGAAATACTTATCAGAGTTCAGGCTGAGTTTCAGAAAAATCTCCCTTCCTGTCTCATTTTCCCTGGTGGAGCTTTGTATGCCAACCTCACTCTCAGTTAGACTAATAGGAAGAGGAAGTGAGAGGGGAATCAAGAAAACAGTCTGTGTATGTGTGCGTGAAAGAGAGAGTGGGGGCACTTCTGCTATACTTGGAAAAGCAGTCTTAAGTTAGCACATTGCGGTGACAGAGATATTAGTGTGATTTTTCTGCAGCTGAGGGTTAGCAGGTTCATTGCACATTGCTGCTCTACCTACGGTCGGGCCTGTAGGGCTTGCAGTTGGCAGCCTTTACAGCTTTTCGATGTTTCTTGGCACAAACAGTCAAACCACAGGTTTGTCTCAGGTTAATGGAGATTAACCTGACAGCTGTATTCACAAGAACAGTGAGGCTAGAAGTAGGGATTGGAGGATTCACATGGACATTCACATCTATGCTAAACCAACTGCACCTCTGCCAGTTTATATCTATTCAACATCAAACGGGTTTTAGTTTTGAATCTGTTTTTGGTTTCAGATTGTCCTGCATGAGATTGGAAATTCCTTCTGGTTATTGGTATACTGCACAAGACTGAGCGATATGTCTTTTGTCCACAAGGGGGTAGACATTCAGCGCACATATGGGGCTTTTTTCACTGTCAAAGCCTTGGATGAGTTTCAGCAAGTGACCGGGGACACAATGAATCCTATCTGAATGTGTTTTAGCTGACTGTGTCCTCATACTGTGTTTTGGTTTCACTCCTGTATAAACACAGAAAGAAAACTCCTTAAAACCCAGAGGCACAGTCCTACCCCAAACTGCACAACACATTGTACCAGGGAGGACTTCAAACACAAGAGAACCTGGTCATTACCTGAAGTTATCTTGATCATTTCCTCAATAATTCTACCTCTGAACCTTTAAGTAACAGACAGGCAATTCATAAAAAACGATGAGAGTAACAAATGGCAGAGTGAGAAGGGGATCAATTAGTAACAGCTTGCAGCTTCCCTCAGCCAAATGTACTTAGGCTGCATGACAGCAGGAAGGGAAGTTAGGATTAAGTTGGAATTTCACATTGTTACACATCTTGAGAAGACCAGCAGTTGTGGCTCTCAAATCCTTCATTTATTTCTTTACTTCATTCACTTTTTATATAATAATAATAATTTTGTTATCAGTCATCTGCATTGGAGGGGAGGTAAAAACTTCCACATTTTTATTTCCCCAACAACCTGTAACAGTGTTACAATTGCGGCGTTAAATGTACACAAGCCGAAATATTGGAAGTAATGGTAAATAATGTAAGTACAAATCTTGATGGGTGAGCGTCATCAGCGGGGATATTTTGTCTAATGTTGCAGTAATATTTATTGTCACATTTTATGTTGGCAAAATAGGTAAACAGGGAGACGACCCAGGCGCCGACTGAGGAGGCAGACAGGTGACTTGACTTGAGGTCGATTAATGTCTTACTGGTCGTAGACAGACGGCAAACAGGTTGCAGGCAGGCAGAAGACTAGTGGGCAAAAAATCCAAATGAACAGGCAGACAGAACCAACACAATAACGTAGTTTAATGAACTGACAAAGAGACGGGGAAAACACACACAGACTAAATACCCTCAGGTAGGGGAGAAAACGAGACACAGGTGAACTAAATCAGCACAGGTGAAAACACTCAAAGCAATCAAAGGGCAGGAAGCAAAACCACAAGACACATGAGGAGAGGCGAATGTTTTAAAATAAGACTGGAAATAACGGAACTTAAACCCAAAACCATGACAGTTTATGACTGAATGTTGCCAGCATCACACGGCTTCTGATCAGTTTGTGTTTAATGTCCTTCTTAATGGAAGCCATGGTAACGCACACAAACATGCGTGCACACAAACAAATCAGAAAACATTAATGGACCCTCCAAATACACCTTTGTAAACTTATTTCATATCACTGGTCTAATAATGGATGTTATAAAGCTTTGGATTTTCTGGACCACATTATCTCACTTTTTTTACATTTGTATGATGTTACATTTTCCAGGAAACTATCAAAAATGTGGTTCACATACCATTATATGTCATATATATGTCACATAAAGAGTTTTGTAAGATCTGCTGTAGGTCAAGTCATTATTATGTCAAATATTCTCCATGTGTGCATTGTATGGGTGCAGGGGACACCTGGGTTTTCTTATGTTCTCTGGATGTGTCTGTAGATTTATGAGGCCCTGCACTTCGTCCTTACTCAGCCTGATACACGGCTCCAACATATACAGATGCATTGCAGAGCTTCTCTCTCTTTGTTTCTCCCAATGGTAATCCCTCCACACCACCACAGTCATATCTCTGGATTGTGCATGATCCCAAAAACATTTTTGTTCTATTGTTCTTCTATTGTTACCCTACTGTCAGTCCATTGTCACAGTTTTCCAACGTTGACTCTCAAGGGAAATCTCTTGGCTTGTATTTGCAGGATTGAAGCTTGTGTTGGTAGAATTGTACTGGCAATACTATGGACGTTTCTCGCAGTATGTTAAAGTGGGCTGTTTAATCTCTTCTAAAGAAATGGATAAAAAATGCTTCTATTCTCCAATAAGGTCCTCCTGCTGTTAATTGATATTTCCTACGTATTTATTGCCTGTATACCTGTCATCCAATGTCACTCTATAAAAGGGTCCTCTGTTGTTTCTGAGGTGAGCTGCTTTTATCTTTCACTCATGACAAATGAGTTTCAAATGATTCACTCGTGGCATGTGCTCACTTTAAAAACAAACCATGGAATTTCAGCTACCAGGCCACTACATTTGCTGATTTCATACCCATGAAGCAAATGCCATTACAGTTGACGAAAGATACACAGCGGTGTACCATACTTGTTTGAGTTTGCATTTACAGTGTAAAGACACGCTGATATGTTTGTAATAAGTCTAATCCGTCTTCATTTGTGTTTGAACTTGCTGAACTCCATTCTGGATTCAAGGTCCACTGATTCACACATCAGAAGGCCTGGACGGGTGCCATTCCCAATTCACTCAGCTTTTCCATTCATGGTCCCCATTTTAAGCTGCTTTTATAACATGATCTCAGTGAGGTACAAAAACAATCCTTTTTCATGTTGACTTCTGCGCTTTGACGGACCTCTCACTACCTGTCAGAGATGGGGGTGTGGTGCACACATCTGTCCATGACTATCTGTTGTTTGCCTGTCAGTGCTGGATCAACACAGATGACTTGGCATGTGCATTTGCATACCAGAGCATGTATATGTATTCTCTTCCTCACTGATAGCTGGGGTAAGGCAGTCAGCGCATCTCTGACCCTGACTATGTTTGTTAAAGCACTCGCATTTGTAGCTGCTGTGAAGTTCACCAGTGAACACTGGGTGTTGCCTGACCTTGACCAGGGTGTGTAAACCACTCAGAGTTGTTGTTATTTAAGAGCAAAAGGGAAGGGAAGATATGAGGGAGTGGGGCAGAGGTCAGAGGAAGACAAAAATACAGGGACAGTGCATAGGAGAGAATATATAAATCAAGAATAGGGAGAGTGACCTGCTGGCTGAGGTCAAAATAAACTAAAGAGAATGACCTTTTGTGATTTTTGTCTGTCTAAGGACAAAATAGTGGACATATTTGAGAGCGGATTGCAGAGGGTGGATCGCCTACTATGTTTGTTTTGGAGTGTTAAAGGAACAATACCTTCTCTATTCTCCTGCAGATGGAATTTGGAGTCAGGTTGGTGGCTCAGGAAGATCCAATCATTCCATTGTTATCTGGGAAAAACGATGGTGATGTAGTTGTCCTTGAAGACAGAAGGGCGATTGAGTGCACCTGGACACCCGCTCATTCCACAGCTACAGTAGTCCAGTGGCTTGCAGCATTTTTGACAAATATTCCTGGAGCAATATGACAGCGGGTTATGCAAGAGGTAGAGGTAGTGGTAGTCACAAGGGTTCTAGAACTGCCAGTGCAAAAATATTCATGCCATAATGCTAAGGGAGGGTAGGTGAGTGAGTGCAGTATTTTTGTCATCTGTCAGATATTGGAATAACAATCACTTAAGTGAAAATTTGGAGCAGATTCATGCTAGATTAAGTTTTTTACATGAAGCAGAGCAAGAGAAGTGGAAAGAAAAGAGAAAGAGACCAATATGCGTGAAAGAGGATTCAACAGGGACATTAATATCTGAGTAGGACTACTGTGGTCCAAAGGACTGTGTTTGCTCACATAACTGTTTAGCATTAAGAGTGGGTATCCATTTGCTCGTCATTCGTATAAAGACCTGAGCAGCCACTCAGGTCTCTGCTTCAGTCCGGTCTAGTGAGTTTGGGGTAAATGTCTCGGCACATGGGTGTTAAGTAATGAAGGGGACTCATGGAAAGTGTCATTTAACTCAGCAGCACTTGCCTCCCCTCTCCAGCTGGCTTAACTACTGATGCATATAAATGTCCATGCATGCAATTAAATTGTGGAATGCCTTTTCAGCTACAGTTATTGGTTTTGTTCTTTCCTTTTAGTCGTGGGTACGAGTCGTGCTAGAGCTGTCTGTCACTTTGACTTTATGACTGGTGAGGGAGGCGGCTGGTGAAAACAGGGTGTTTTGGGGGGACAGAGGAGGGGCGCGATGAGGGAGATCAGCTACATTGGAGCTGGATGCCTTATTCTGACACAGATGTGGGTTTGGCTGGACAGTGGACTGCAGTCTGACATCATCTGTTCAGGAAAATGAAGTGACAACAACAACAAAGTGTCTTTGTCATGATGGGACCCTACACATTAATAAACCATCTGTAACGTTGCCCCCATCGAGCCCACAATCTATCAACTCATGCCAGTTCTTACCCTTGGTTGATCTTATGATCTTAAAACAACCGCCTTTTAATAGTGCTCTTTTGACATGGATGCAAGTCTGGATGTGCAGACAGTGGTGCCACATGTAAGGATGCCGATGGGGTTGAAGGGGTCAAACAAAAAGTCATGGTTCTCATTAAAAACTCAAGTTAATATTCCCTGTGAACCCCATCTTTTCATAAATTAATAACATGCTCATTAAATGCGAGGTCAGAACAGTTGTGTGGCACATGCACTTACTATATATTCATCAGACACACAAATAAAGGCAGTGTCTGTCACCACATGCAATAAACAGAATTTGTCTCCCTCCAATCCTATTGTATGATACAGATCCAAACTGAGGCTGCATTTGTTCTCAGCTCTGTGCTGACAGTGTTCACAGGCCCAAGCTGAACCCAGAGGTTTAACTTTCGCATTCAGAAATCAAACTTTGTGGTGCATTAGTGGAGTAATAAAAATGTCCAACCTTAAGTAAAAGTGGAGGAAGGAACCAAACGGCACAGCAGTCAAGGACCCTGCTGACAAGCCTCAGTATAAGTTTGCAGGCACTGACCTGGCTCGGGCCATTGTAATCTGGATTACTGTCAGCATGGTCTTCGTTGTTGTGGTTAGTGTGGAGAAATCATACTGAGCAGAGAGGTGTCCTTAGGGCTTCCATTGAGGAAGCAGTGGAGTGCAATCAGTGATATTTAATAGAGCACACATGCATGTGCATATTTGTAGGTGTTTACCTTGCACATGTCTCCCCACTGACAGTGTCTGAAACATGACCAACAATCTCGGTTTTCAAGGCCGAGGTAGTTTGATTTCAAAATATAATTTGTGTGTGTCCTTGGTGAGCTTTCTTCTCTGTATGTGTATGCACTTGCACAGTCCCTGCTCTGTGTACACGCTTGATGTAAGCATATGTTCATGAACGTGTGTAGTTGGTAACATTGACATCAGCTACAGTAACAGCCTGTGGCAAAATAATAGGTTGGGTGGAAAATGAGGACAAAATCAGGGTGTGTTTTCATTTGATTTGGATGCTTTTCAATAACATCACATCTGTCACACATGAAAACTTGTATCTGTTACAGAAATGCTGTATCCATTCCAGCTTGTAATCACAGGTAGTCCTTTGACACAGAGTTGGGTTTATGTGCTGACTGTTTTATTACAAAGATCAGTCAAGTGAAGATACAGTTTGCGCCTCTTTGTGTCGGACTCCAACCTGTGTCAGTATTGATTTAGAATAAGGCAGTCTCCCATGAAAGAAATTTACATTTTCTGAGGTGGATATTTCATTATGCATGTGTTTTAAGGTTGTGCTGGCTTACAAATATACTATATATGTCGGTGACCTGTGTGCTTATGTGTATGTATATAATGTATGTGTGTGTGAGAGAGAGTGAGTGATGCTTTCGATGACATATCAAAACAGACCTGACATTAGGGTCTTAGCAGCCATCAGAGGTACATACCTCAGACCAGCTGAAGTGTCAGCCTTTGAAGATTATGACATGCAATGCAATAACATGGATCTTTATCCATGTTGTTATTACAGTTTTGTTTGGAGTATTGGGGTTCTGCACATGGAAGCTATTAGCCTGAGGTGCTTGGGGGTGCTTTTCCATAGAGAGAAAGGAGGCTGCAGACCATCTATGCATTATCCCGAGGGGTTTAAGTCATGCGTAGTCTTTAAAGAAAATACCATTCTAGGGTCTTTGGAAAGAGGTTGCAGTGTAGGATTATTTTATGCATTTCATGTATCATTCAAAGCGCCGCCCTTGCATTATTAATGGAACTAAGGTAGGCTGCCAGTCCTCCAACAAGGTAACTTCAACCCACAGAAGAGTGAAGTCCAGTGCTTTTTGTCACTTCCTGTGGATCAATTCTTTCCATCCCTTGCTGGAATTTACACTACAGTTAACATCCAGCTTTGCCATGATAGCACATCAACCGTCTCTTGTTTTCCAATTAAGAACCATCTGTGTTCTTCCTTGCCCATCCAGAGATGGTCCGCCCAACTCTGCCCGGCTGCTGGAATATGTGGTCCAGACTCAGCGAGCCTGTAAAGGAGAAGAGAGTCATAGGAAGCCCATCTGGACTCCATCAGGACTAGGTAAACAGAGCCAGATCCTACATGGAGCAGTGGAGCCAGGCCTTGGCTCTCACCCACCATCACAAAAGACTCAGGCAATGGCTCAAGATACAAAATGATACACACATTGTCATTAAGTCAAACCGTGTGCAAAAATGCAAATCTGTTCAAAGCTCACTGTGCGCACTCTCAGCCTTGTGCCATTTTGGTTTAGTCCTCCAGTAGAGTAGTGTGGAGAACAGAGGAGTTATAAATCTTCTCCAAGGCCAGGTCAAGTGTTTTTCTTTCGGTTTTTTTGTGATCCATTAAAACGGTTTTAATAATGTCTGCTGCTTTGCTGGCCTATATCTTTGCTAACTTCCCCCTGAACCTACCACACACTAGCAGGTGCTGTCCCCACTCTGCCTCAAGTCAAAAAAGATTTGTTTCAAATATTCATCAGAAAGAGAGAAAGAGACCTATAGTGGGAGACAGAGTAAGGAGAAAAAGTGTTGTTGCACTAGAAGTTTATTTTTGATAAATGTAGTAATTTTGTGCAGTCATGTCCAGACACTCTGAAAATGAACTAAATATATTTATTAAAGACTATATGAGATGTCAGATTATTGTGTCCCCTGCAGAACTGTGTGACATACCACATAAGAAGAACTTTGCATGGTCTTACATGACCTCTTAACAGTTGATTTAATGCTGCTACCTTGGAATTTGTCCTTTTGGTGTCTCCACCTGGATCTCTGTGTAGCTTACATTAAGCTGTGAGTTTATGTAAAAAGGACGCTGAAGGAGAATTAAGTACAACAGCGAGTTTCCACACGTGTTCGGACGTTATACCCCTCTTTCTCTTCAAGACTGCCGACACAAAGACAACAGCCTTGTTCATTCCCAGCAGCCAGTCAGCACTGTGTATTTGTTCCTGCTAGCATATATCAGATTCGCCCAGCTTTATTTCATGTTCCAGCATCAACGTTAACTGTTGTGGACCTAACCCGGCCTTGTTGTCACACACGGCAAGGCTGGATTGTTCCACTGGCATACTGTGGCTTCTACACTTCATTACTTTACTGTTTTATTGACTTGAGATGTTTTTCTGTCTTTCAAATACAGAGATTAACTGTCCCTGCCTTGCGCTCACTGCACATTTGATCTTTTGTTCTACGTGGTGATCAGCCTTGGAAAGAAGACCAGTGGCCATAAAGGCACTAACTGTTCTGCGTCCTGTTTCTGGAGAGATTTATTGTAATAATCAGGATGTAAGCGGTCATTGCCAGGGCAGCTACATATGGAAATACGTTATGGTAATAATGATAATAGGCCTCTTTTATAAACACTGACATTCGGCCTAGTCTCTCATTAAACCGAATAGGAACCCCAGTGGTCCGTGTTGCAGACATCATCAGCGCTCCACAGTTGGAGATGGAGTTTGGATTGTAGACTAGAAGCTGTTTTTTGGTGAGCTGTTCCATTGGGAGCCTGCTTCCAGGCATTGGAAAGTTTGGGGTTAGTGGCAGACTTAAGCATAGCTGGCCTCTGCTTGTTCCCCTGCTACATAGGGTCTGAACCTCAAGTCAGACTGCTTTAATCTTCATGTAACTGGAAAGCATAACCACTGCATAACACTGTATAACTTGATTTATTTATGAGTTTTAATACAAAGCCCGGTCCATTCCCCACTGCCTTGCTTGACAAGAAAATATCTCTCCTGTTTCTTCTGGGGTTCATGTATTTGAAACTACCTCTGATTGGTTTCAAACCATGTATGTATATGGTGGTCCCAACCCTATCACCAGACCAATATTGGGCAATTCTGCAAAACCCTGGATTTTGTCTAACATTTTCTAAATTCTCACTTTCTATTTTATCTCTGCATGCCACCTATAGCATGGTTAAACTTAGGGAAATTAACTTGACGCTTAATAAAAAGGTGAATGTTTGTTACAGGTTTGTGACAAGATGCAAACTCTGGTCTCCTGCATGAAAGTCAGGTGTGCTACATGCCCATCCACCACCCAGACCTCTACACCCTTACTTTCTGCCTTGCTGCATAAGAGGCACACTGCTTCCTGCCTTAGTATATGCATGTAATTTGTATGGCCACTGTGCTGATAGTCCTTCAGTTGCACTGTCTTTACCCATAGAAGGAAAGCTGGACGCTAACTTAAATAAGAGCTATATTCCAGACCTGCCTCATCTCCCAATTGAATGCAGGTTTTTACATTAAAACAGGAATTCGGAAAGAGTGCTGACAATCTAGATTATGAGTATATGAAAGGTGAAAAGTGTGTAAGAGACAAGGAAACAGAGTGAGTGTAAGAGAGATGTCTGGCTGTTGATGTGTGCATATAGCCATGTGTGTATTTAATTTCTCTATGCTGTGAGGATTCCATTACCTTTTAACAGAGAGCGCATGATGACATTTATGAACACCATGTGTCTGGCTTCCCTATGTACAGTACATGGGAAACGTTTATTAGATCTTGCCTGTTGAAAATGAAGACTGCATTGCTCTGTCATTGTTTGAAATTGACCAAAACTGGATCCTCCAGCTTTAATATTCATAATTATGCGAGTAAGTTTACTCCTGCTGTGGGGCAGTCTATACTGTACCTGATGCAAACTATACACACACCGGTGGATTTTTTTGTTTTGGTGAGGTTGATTATTGTTTTTCATTAAGAGCAGATGCATTGGCTGGGGATGGGTTTGGCCCAGCTTTGAGGCAGCTTCAAATAGGATCTGCTTGACTTTGGACTCAAAGTAGTATGTTTCACATGAGGTTAGCATAACCCTACCTTAAAATGGGTCATTTTATGCCCCTTTAGTCCAACTTAATGATACCGTATGAAAAATTCAACCTTCAGTCTAAAGCCTTATTAACCAACACACACTGAGTGTGACATTTATAAAGAAATATGGATCAATAGGTAAATAATTATCTTGGGAGAGTGATGAATAGTTAAGCCTTTATTACAGAGCAAGAACTAAGAGAGATTTAAATGGGAGGAGAATGGATTTGTTGATGATTTTTATTTAACCCATTTGAAATAATTTCTCGCTTCATTCTAGCAGCAGGTAAACCTCTTCTGTAGATGTTAAAAATGATACTGTGTTGGAAACCCACCCCATAGTTTGAGCAAGTAAGTCATCTTAAGTGCACCGTAAGCCTCTGTTCCTCACCACATTCCTGTGCCACCCAGACACCAAATTACTGTAAACTAAACCAAAGCCACACCATGGCAACGGAAGGCTGTCAATTTGGACAGGAAAGAATTTATTTGAACGTGACTAAAGTTTCTCTGGCTCAGCTTCCTGGTGGGGATGTGGAGATGGTCTGTCTCTGTCACTTGACGTATATGCCACATGCACCCTAAACAATAGCCGATTCATCCATCTCTCTGTCTATCTGCAGGTGCGGCCTCCAGGAGTGAAAAGCACCTCAACCCTACCCCACGTGAGACTTTTTTTCAAAGAAACATGCATACATACAAAGCATGCGCACAGAGAGATGCAAAATTAGTACTGAGTGACCAGAAAACATAATTAACGTAGAGCATGTGGCTAATGATTTAGAAAGGATACCAAGTCTTAAGTCTATTAATCTCCCATTGTAGAAATATACCATAGCCTTACATCTGGGGATGCACAAGTCTGTTCCACCAGATCAGCATTGGGGCCGATACTGACCCTATCAACTGGATCAGGTATTGGCCAGTCAAAATGACCACAATGATGTGCCCTTGTGGCTCAGGGATTAAAGCACGTCCTTGGTTCAAACCCCCCCGGGGACCTTGGTTGCACCCATCTTTTCTCCTTATTTCCTGTCATCGCTCTACTGTCAAATATCAATAAAGGCATAAAAATGACCCAAATGATGTGAGGTATGCAGATTTTAAATTAAAGCTATTGAATCGATAATCGGTACCCTGTGTTGATTTATTGGAATCGAGAGAGACGAAGTTGGATTGATGCATCCCTACTTACAGTTACATATGAATATCACCTGCAGTCTCCCTTTGAGTACCTGGAATGACCTTAGCTGACTGATTCTTATCAGTCTCATATTTCTGTCTCTACTCTCAGAAATATCTGAGAGGCCTTGTGATGGAGCTGTGACCCAAAATGTCATGCCCTTCAAATGAGGAAACCAGCCAGGTTTGTTTTTTCTTCTCCACAACCTACTAGCATGACACACACATGCTAGTACAAGTTTTTTTTTTACTTAGGTAGCATAGAGAAGTAATTGATGCACAGCATCTTTCGTGGACACATACTGTAGGTTCCCTCAGACGCCAGGGCAGCTTGCTTAGGTCATATGCCAGAATAATAAACCCATAGTGGGGTGATATGTGAACCCTATTGGACAGTCCCCCCTTTTTCTCTTTTCTTCCCTCCCTCAATTTCTCCTCCCCAGGCTAGAGAGCGGAAGTATTGATGGGCTCCAGAGTTTCCCAGTAGGCCTCTGTTACTGGTCCTGCTCTGAATGGGTGTCTGTTCCCTGACATCTCCATCTCTCATCACCACCCCATCAATCCCATGCCTCTGTAACCATCCCTGTAGAGACAGGGCTCTACTTTGTCCCAAAACCCACCCCACTTCCCCAGTAGTCCCCCTGCCTCATAGCCCCCCACTGTGTGTGGGTTGGGACACCTACCTGACAGCAGAGGCCCCTAAATGACAGAAATTTTAGCCAAAGCCTCCCTCTATCCCCCGATGCATTAAAACAACATTGCTAGAAACATCAGCATCCCCCAACATATCCAAATACCATGTGTCTGTCCAAGAGTGAGAGGCCATTCCCCGCTCTGTATATTCATAATGGAGCCCCTCTACCTTGCTTTCATCCACGTCAAGGTCCCCTGACACAGTAAACGCCTGCAGGATCAAGGCCTCCTCAGGGATATAGGTGGATGTTATCATAGCATTCCAACCCATGTGAAAGTATGCCAATTAGCATAGCTGGAGAATGTTGTTTTGCTAGCCTCTTTCACTAAGCCCCCACCCCAATGGCAGGCGGAGCCCAAGTGGCAGGCTCCTAGCTGTCACTGGAATTGCCATTGATGCTGAAAATTGATATTTTCTGTTGCAGCTGCTCTTAAATTTATTACACAATATGGAAGAAATATAAATTCTACAGTAGGTGGTATTTAACCAGTCTTGTGTGAAATATGACTGGTATGTCTCAACAACAATTCCAGTCTTATACTTTAGCTTTTCACAGTGGTCCTTGGCTCTGTGGTGTTAGTGCTCACAGTGCAGAGATGTCAGTTGTCTGGTGAGTTGCTTTGATAGTTAATAGATCTGGCTAGCCACACTGAATACACTTCCATTCTTAGCTAACCTAAGTGTGTGTGTATGCTTAGTCACCATGTGAATGTATTTATTTTTCACATAATCCAATGCTCACTTGTATGTTCCAGGCATGTTTATTGCAGAGTAAACATGAACTCTGAAGCCTGTTTGCATATTTTTCATGCTGTCTCCTCTGGAAAAAGTGGGTAAATTAGATAAAAGGGATTTTTCAGACAATCCAGGACGTCATAGGTCAGACACCCTGTTAAGGTTAGGACACATCCTTAGTAATATTAGTGGTTCACAGGACTGATAATAATTCAGGAAAATACGGTATGACCATCCTTTATTCACAAAAAGCATGCATTTAATTAAACTGGGCAGCGTGGCCAGATAATTAAATCATTTAACCTGGTCTGGTAGTAAATCTTTGACCTTAAGGCTACAGTGTAGCTCACGTGCGCCTCCTCAAAAATGTAACTTCACATCTGGCCTGCGGCATCGATGGAGATTGGACTGCAAGAACTATGATTGGCTGCTTGTGTCCCCTAAATGTTTCTAACTCTGGTGGAGTTTGTTGAGAGTGAAGACAACATTAAGGAAGTTAAACAAAGACTCTTAAGTAGTTTTCTCCTTTTCAGTAACAAACATTGAATAAAGCAATAAAAAAGTCTCCCATTCAGGTACGAGAATAGCGCTATAAGTTACCTGGATGGAACTCCAGTTCTATAAATCTATGTGTAAGGTTCACTGTCGCTCTGTATCACAAAGTAAATGAAATTATGTAAACACAGTTACTGTGGGGAATGTAAAGCATGATATGGTCTGATCACATATAACACATGTCTAGCGTTGCAGAGGTGACATCACTCGGAAATCTGACACTCAACAAATCTGACGCTCAACTACAAATCGTAACCTATGTTGTAGATACCTACTTCGGGGCTATGACTATAAATTCAGTTTAAGCTCAAATAATCTTATTGTTTCACAATTATTGGAGCTTAGTATGCAGCCAGCCTCTTTTCTAATTTCATGAGCAGCACCTACTGTTTGGTGTTCATTCACCAGAAGACTCTTTATTATATTGTAATAAGTACATTTCTAAGCTGTAAATGTTAATTGCTAATGGGAACAAGGCTGAGTCTGCTACAGACATTGTTGGATCTTACCAGGGACAATTGATTTGACACTCTTGATCTACAGAAAGAAGAAAAAAAAGGCATCACCTATATCATGTGTTATCCTTTGCAGGGTTGCAGGGAGTTGGAGCCTATCCCAGCTCACACTGTGCAAGTTGCTGGTTTACACTGGATAGGTCGCCAATCTATCACAGGGTTAATACACATACATAGAGACAACCATCACCCCTTTGTCTAGTACACTGCGTATAAGCTTTGGCATCTTTCAAACACCAAGGTCATGCAGTTATCTCTAACATTTCACCAAATTGTCTTCAGACTTGTCACTGCTCTAGTTTGGGAAAATCCTGTATATACATTCACATACTGTAATAACACAGATGGAACAACAAAAAAAAGTCTTATTTGATCCTCAATAGATATACGTTATTGATGAAATCGCATTTGCAGTATTCTTGCTATATAGAACATTTATGAACAAAGATGATATGATATGCACAAGAATGAGAGGCAGTGTCAATCCCATTAAACTTTGGACTTCATAGACACCATTCTTTTTTTGTGGAGACTGCAGAGATTTAGATGAAGAGGCACAGACAGTGGAGTTCACAATGTGCACTAGACCTCTACTCAACCACATGCCCTAACCTCAAACAATGTGCTGTAGCTCAAAAGCATTGTTTGAGACACGAGGCACACTCATAACGCTGGCTGTGGATCCAACCTGACCACGATACCAAATGCCTTCAGTTCCCTCAGAAACACAGTACATGCCTCTGCCCAATTCCAGCACACTCTTCCTACAGCAAAGAACCACTTGAGTAAATTTTCAGTGTACTTTGACTCTAACCAGAACTACCCCTCTCCACTTTCCATTGAATACGCCTCCTGTAGGCTGAATAAAAACAGGCATTCCTGTCTCATAGGGCTTTAATGTGTTATTGTAGACAAACCTTCTCATAAATTAAATTTCTTGGCAGAGTGAATTGTAACTAAAAAGGAACCTCCACTTTTAGTGTTGTTTTTTACGTTTCAGTGCCTGACAAACAGTTCTGACTTGGCGGTGGTAAGTCATTATGTCCAGTAGCCAGGAGGGGGCCGGAAGGGGTCAGAGAGGGATGTCGGGTAAGCGGGTGTTTGCTGCTTTGGGGTGGAATAACAGTCTCACTTACCAAAGAGTGCCGTGGTCCAACAAGAATGCAATACCGCTGCTCTGCTCTATAAATCAATGGACTAGCTGGTTTAGAATGCAAGTGAGCATTTTGTCTGTCCACCGCCTAATGATTTTTTTTATAAGTAGCACTAAGTATTTTAGAATTAGATCGTAGGATTTGATGTCTACAAATCTTTTATGTAATTTTACACTTACACTCCAATCTCAGGTAGGTGAATAGTAGTGTTGTATGTGTCTGGATTTTCATTCATTCGGCCCCCAAATCCTAAGGGACTTGTGGTTTAGTGTAGTGTAGGTTCCTAGCCTCTCTAGTTCTGCTGGTGGAGGGATATATGATAGATACGTTATGGTGTGGTTGTTTTTTGGTGTTTGTGTTCCTGTGCTGACTGCTGCAATGTTTTTCTTCCTGTAGAAGTGTGTTTGGCCTCAGGCTGTCATGGCTAATGGTTTCAAGTGGGATGTCGGTTTGGATTTACAGCATGATCTTGATATAGGATCTTGATGCTTCCTGCAGATTCACTGTACACATAAACAGTTCATCATATGACTGGTTATCTCTGTTTAAAGACTATGATTAGATCTGCTAAACATCAAACAAGCTTTAATTTATTTGTTTTGACTTACACATCTTGCCAATTGGTGATCTGATCCAACACGATAACCATGTCGCTGGAGGATATGTTGACATTATCATCTAGATTGCAATTGACTGAAGGAAGCTCAAATAAATGAGACTAGAAGGATTGTATGGAAAACAATATGCTTAAAGACAAGTTACAAATGCATGTGTTATTTGGCTCCTCGTGTGAACTAGCTTTTCCCTCTCTGGCCTAGATTCATAGTCATGATCATCATCTATAAGTAGATTGTATTTTCATTTTTAGTCAAGGCCGTAGCCTGTAGAAGGATTATTTAAACGGACAGTTCACCCCAATCCACAGATTTGTTCTGAGCAGTTTCATGTAGCAACTGTTTTATTTCTACAAATAGTTGCCACATGAAACTGCTCACAAAAGGTCTGTGGATTATCTTGAGTAACCAGGTCATGATTTCTGGAAAGAGACATTGCTGTTGAGGTTTTCAAATGTATTTCTTTGGTAGTTTGAGCTCCACAAGCCGAGTGCCATATAGTCCCATTATATTAAATAAATGCAGACACGGCTGATATCTCCAAAACTCCGCAATTCACACCAAAACAGTCTAGATGGATAAATAGCACCACAGGTAAGAGGAAAAATATATTATTATAAAATATTATTTTGGATTTTGGGGTGAACTGTCCCTTTAATGGGTTTCAATATGTATGTCTATCAACCTTTAATAATGTCAAATAATGTGAAAACATATCCTGCCCTGTGGGATAAATCAGCATGCTCTGATGACCCTGCAGAAAAGCACAGACTGAACAACCTTTGTGAAAACTGTTTTTATCCCGAGGGTGAATAATAAGGCTCCTTATTATAATTAACATGGATTATTTGGCAAATAAATTATAATGGGGCCAAAAGAATAGCCTGAAGTTATTTTGCAGTTATAATGGGTTTCTTTCTTATCGATTGGCAACCATGAGTCTACATATTTAGAGCTATCGTTCTCAATGTGTTTACAATTATGTTTGTAAGCTTTAAAGAAATACTTGCATGTTAGTTGTGCAATGAAGCAGTGTTAAAGACCTGTGGGTCAATACTAGGTCTTGGAACGGGTGTTCTTGATGCAGGTGTGACTGCAGTACACCAGGGTCTTATTCTCTGGATAATAATTCAGAAAAAGGCTGGTTTCTGACCTAATTAGAAACAGGAATAACAACATGTCATGCTGGTTTAGTCATGGTTTCAGCACGTTAAATGACTGGGATCATCCAGTTACATCTTAGCCCAACCTTGTGATCTCTTGAAGGGGATTTTATTATTATCATGGCTCCTGTTCAGATCGACACTCCTAACATGCACTTGTGACAGTTAGTTATAAGGTACAACACTGAAACCCAGTGCCCTGAGTGATTAAAGTGTAGACATTGTTTCAGGTTGTAGCCACACTGTAATCCCTTACGTAAAACATTGGCTCATAGAGTGTACCCTGATGACACTATCAGTATTTTTGTTGTTGCTTTTGTAACATTAGTTCCTAAACATGTTGCCCGGACGGCACATTGCTTTCTCTGGGCTCTGTGTTGGTGTAAAGATTGTATTTGTGAGAGATAGAGGAATAGCAACAGAAGAAAAGAGTATCTGTGTGTGCCAGAAAAAAATATGGAATTAATCAAGGAACTTGCTCAGTAAGCTACAGTCTGCTTTTCATTGGCCCTCTAAATCCTTTCTTTCTAATCATCCTTTCTGTCTTTGTATAAACCTGTGACTAAAACCAACCATCACAAGGGTGTCTGGGTTTACAGAACACATGACAGCCAAACTTCAGCTATAAGACTCAAAGCCAAAACCATTTGCTTCTTTCCTATAAAGCCATCAAACCCCTCCATCGCCTCATTCTCAGTAAATATTCATTTTCTTTAAGTGTGGTCTAAAGTTGTGAAACAGACCAATAATCTTGCATGTTTATAGCTATGTGTGAATAGCAAAACTCTTTTCAAAGCCAGGACAGACCTCCTATTTTAAGTCTGGCTATTGTTTGACATTTGGGAGCATCTAGAGTACCATTAAAATTGAGGTGACATCCATAAAATCATACTTACTTTTTGTAACTGAAATGAATAGTGGTTTATCAGATGCATTTTCAGTAACACTTCTTTTGGATTGTTTAATATTTACACTCTGCTAAATGTCAGGTGATGAAAAATTGATGTCACATTTGCCTGTTTTGTGCACCACAACACACTATGTCACTTGATCCTTGTAAGTGTGCAGAGACAGTAAAAGTGGACACTGTCTGGGGAAAACAATGGCCTGACATGTAATTAGCTTTGGTTGCTTTGCTGCAATTCACTTCTTGTCCATGTTCACTTTTCTAAAAAAGGAATATTGCCAACAGCATTGAGAGTTTGTCTCTTAACAGTACTGTATGGCTTCACAGAGGGCGATTAGCATCTGTTTTAAAATGTTGATACATTTCTGCTTTGTATCAGTACAGAGAGCACAATCATCATCAGGCATGTGGTATATTCATACAGTATCATGCCTGAGACGTTGCAAGTTGAGATGGGCAGGATGCATCCACCATACAAGCAAGACATAGCTCCACTAGTTGTGTGAAAGCATTCAATTGACCATCCGAGGCTGTGGTTTAAAGACAAATTGAAATGTTCTATCAAAAGCCTATCACTTGCTTTTGAAAAATGGGGAGAAGCACAGCTGTAATCATGTGACCTGGTGTAGCAAGACTGCAAAAGGCTATGAAATTGCCTAAAAATTACAAATTAAAGTGATGAACCAAGCAAGCAGCCAGGAAAGCAAGATTTGCTAGCACCTTCTCATCAGTTTAGGTCTCATATGTCAGCACAGCAAGGGATCCCTCTGTGGCAAAATTGGTCTCGTCGGTCATCTAACACATCAATAACCAAATCAAAAATACCTTGTTGTTTGCGGTGATCATTGGTCACAATAGATAAACAATGTCACAGAAAATGTAACCATATGTAACTTCTGTCCTTATTTTTTCTTAAGGCCTGACACTATTTGTAACATAAACCCACAGTTCAAGATTGATATTAACCAAGATAGTAAAGCCCTTTGGAGTAATCCCTTACTGTAATGCAAATGCAATTTTTAGTAACACATTATTTCAACTGATGGGTAAATGAATGCCAAAATCTAACCAAATAAAGATAGGCAACCCTATTTCCCGTAAAAACTTGGAGCCTGGCAACTTTGAATGAGTGAATCAACCCCTGTGTATAAGGGCAGTTATTGTAAATTTTGCTGACGTTATCGACGTGTATCAGCAAAATGCCCGTGGAACGAAAATACTGTGTATGTACTGTATGTCACAGTTACTTCAGGCATAAGACTAGATATGTATATATTATGGTAATAAAACTGTTACTTGTCACTTGTGCTTCTTTGTCAAATTTTTTAAGATAGTAACACTATTTTTTATTTGTTGCTGAAAAAGGTTTTCTAATCCATAGTACTTCATCCTGTCATTGTGTTTATATTTGCCCTGACGTCATCACACATCAAGGACAGGATGTCAGTCACTGGGGCATGTTCAGTTTCAAACTTCCCACATTGTTATGCCTACATAAACAGCCAAGAGAAGTCCAAGATCAAACTTTAGCATGAAAAAGATTGTGAAAAATGCAAACAGAGGCCAGAGGGTAGTTTTCTATCCCATGTTATACTATTCACATACAAATGAGGGAATGGGTTGCTATTTTGGTTCCTCTAAGAGATAATTAAAACTTTCTCATGGAGTTAGTAGAATGAAATATGTTCTGCTGATTGTGGCAGGCAGCTTGCAACTTACCATAGTAAGTAAAACTAAGAGCTTGTTGACACGTATGGTTTATTTATCTGTGGCCATGGATTGTAAATCACTTAGACTATGTCAGTCTGTCTGGTGTACACATTACCATTTATTTTTGTTTGTGTGCATGTAACTGCTACACCTCTTGTTGTGATACGTTTCAGCATGCCACTGACTCATTCCTCATGGCTGCCTTTGGTTAATGTAAGTGTGAATGGCAACGATAGTGTCAGAGTGTGGGTGTAGCGAAGCCAAGCAGAGACTGTGTGTGTGTGTGTGTGTGTGTGTGTGTGTTTGATACAATTCTGAAACCAGCAGCACACCACTCGTCCATCTTGGCAGGAGATCTGTGACACTCGAGAGGGCGAGTAGCAGCAGCAGCAGGAACATGGCCAATCATTGTGCCAATCTCTCTGTCTCACTCACTCCTGGAAACAGGTCTTTTCCACTCTTTTTTAGATCTGATTTATACTTTTTGTAAAGTATTGAACGAACAACACAGGTTCATGATATTATGCATGCTTTGGCACAGGGAGGATGTAGAGCAACTACTCAAAAGGGGCTAACCAAATACAAGTGCTGCAAACAGGCAGCAAAAAACTAAAGCCTGTACCGACTTTATGTTTTTATTAACGTGCCAGAAAACTGTCTTGATCCAGCAAAAGACCGTTTCTCATTCAATTACGTGTTCCATGTGTGCGTTCCAAGGCTTCATGCACAGCGGCTTCTGAGCCGGCCCAATCTTTCACACACATCCTCATCTCCAACACTCAACTTCTTGCCTATCAAAACAGGACTGCACAGGGTCTGTCTGGCACTTGTGCGTATGTATATTTTATATTCATCCGTACAGTGTAATTGTGTGCCCATTGTATTTGAGGGATATTTCCCAGAGTATAAGTCCAGGCACGTGCCATGTTGTATACCCTCTCTACAGTTCAGTTCAGTGCAGTGCTGTAGGCACTTAACATAGATCTTGTTGAAATTGAATGTGTACAGGTGTTTGGGGTACATGTCTCAATGATCAAAGCCCTGTGCTATGACCAAAAGTACTGGTTGTGGAGAACCTGGATTGTATTAAATTTGTTATTTAGTTTGCTAAAAGAATACACCGAAAAAAGCACAAGAACAGACATATTTTTGAACATAACTGGTTGTCAAAATTGTTGTCTCTCAAACCATTGTGTAGTGCCTCCTGTAATTCCAAAAATTAAACATGGTGTCAGGCTTGTTGCCTCGTTAGAATTGTGTTTTGCCAAATGACAGACGTAGTTATAGTTAAAAATAGATGATTTGGAATAAACGATGTCCCACTTTATGTGGCCCTGAGTTACTTATGCATATTACAGTAGGTGTGTTGCAGCTCATGATTGGTGTTATTCAAGAATTCTTGTATTGTGAGATAGCAGCCACTTTTAAGGCAAAAAGTAGTGGGAGCAGCCAAGTGAGACATCTATTGTTTAAACATGAGACATCTTTCTCATGTTTAGTAACACATATTAGATATCAGCTCAAATTTAAAAGCTCACTGTGGAGTTTTAGAGCTCTAGTAGCGCTAGAGCTGTGTTTGTATGAGTGGGTTCCCGTTTTGTTTATCTCGTGCAAGTGCACCGGGCCACACATTCACATGTCCGTATCGGCATTGATTGTAACAGATATGCAAAAACAGATTACAGGAAGTACATTTTTAACAGTCTGCGTTTATATGAGTATTTTCCTCTTATTCTTGTTGACTCAAGTTTTTCAATAATTTCAACTGAACTTTACTGTTCAGAATTTACAGTTATCTTTATTGTTATTGTAATTTTTGATACTACAGTTTATTGTTCTACAGTAACATATTCTGCTTCAGTGAATTTTGTTTCCCAAACTCAGGACTTTGGGTCTATGACTACTGGCTGCAAAGCAAATTGGCCCACAAGAACAAAAAAGATTCATCCTACAGTTTTATGGCTGTTCTTGCTCAGTCCTGTTCTAAATCATCACTGTTTCCACATTAATAGGCCACTTTTAACATGTTCATCTCTGCTGCGAATTCCTGTCAAATGTTTATGACTGCTAAAGATTCCACCCTCTGCATGTGCAGAAGTTGCTCGAGAGATAGGAGACATAAAATACGAGTTTTGCATTTGGGAAGAAAAATCAGCTTAGGAGGATTGAGGGTTTATCTTTGTATCATCTTTACGGTCTGCTATGAAGACTGGTCTACACAGTCTGCTATAAAATGCAATGGCATGATGCTGCCACTACACTTAGATCTCGGCTCATTTTGCTTTTACATCACTGATGGATGAGGTAAATCTTATTTTAAAGTGCATGGAATTGGTACGTTAGATTCCTGTGAATGGCCCGGCAATGACCCATTTTATTGGCAGTGTCTGGCTACAGCTGCATAACATATTTTCCCTTTGTGTTTCCCAGCCCCAGTTTTGACCCTCACCTCAACTGATTTGCCATAGACCAAAGGCCACACAGGTATGAATTGAATCTTCTCCTCCAAAAGTGTTGCTCATGTTTTGCTATAAAATATTTAATCTCACCTAAAGCCAAGCAGATATAGACCCACACACACACATTCTCCCCTCTGTCTGTCGGTCTGGTTGTGGTTAAAGTGTCGTTATCATTTTAATCCATAATTCCCCTTCTCCCCACCTCCCACAGTGTGTGAATCTGATGCTGTGATTTTAATTGCTTGGTCTTTGCTTTAATTATATGCAAGAGTACTTCATTCTGTGAGCCACGCCACTGTTTTCCCCTGCAGGATCTGGCAGCTTGTTTATGTATGGATATGAATTTTATTGGTCTGGACGGTGCACAAACGATAAGTGAGCAGCCAGTGATCTGCTTTCAGTGCAGCTCAATCATGCCTTTAAACAGAGCAGGGCTGCAACAGCAGGCTAATGAATCAGAAACTTAGTTTTCTGCTGCTTTGATCCACATTACAGGCTCTGCTGGACCGCAGCATGCTCCTTCACTGTCCCGTTTCCCCCAACTTCACCATCACAGCTAATTAGTTCTGGTCTCTCCACTTTATTTCTGTTGACTGCAGGACAATGACCAGAAGATTAGTGAGCAGCATGTTTGGTCTCATGCTCTGCAGACTGCTATGCAAGGCGTACGCTTGTGTGTTTTGATATGTGGATGTTTGTGAGTATGTGTGCTTGTGTGTACAGTGTGACTCGGGGCGTGCGTGCTTGTCGTGGGTTTAATGTAAAAAGGCCTTGTTTAAAGAAGTGAGTAAGCCCTGGAGGCTTGTCAATCCCCAGCACTCGGTATCACAGCGGGGCCATTAAGGCCTCTCTGTTTTCCTGGAACCAGGCAGACATGCAAACAGGCTGAGTGTGGTGCTGCTGAGGTGGAGGGGATTGATAGTGTAATGCTGGCCTCTGTACCGTAACTCAGACCATGAGTCAGAAGAGCTATTAGTGAGATGGATAAATCCAGGAGTGAGGTTGTTGAGTTTGGTTTGATGTCCACCACAACTATGCTCAGCGTGATACCTCCTCATTGGTGAATCACATCTAGAAGGAAGCTCCAGGATCAGCTACAGGACAGGTTGACAGTGGGATGCAGAAAGGGAGGATGATGTGAAGAGGGAGGAGAGTGAGCAGCATAGACAGTCAGACAGATAGATAGATACTTAAACACCTACTGATATGGAGGTTACACTAAATCTGGCGCAAGTGTTTTTGGCTTTTGGACAGGGCCTGGGGAGGAGGATGTGAAGAGAGAGGGTTGGAGTGAGAGCAAGTGAGACAAGAGGGAGATGTGAAAGCAAGTCTGGGTCTGAGTGGAAACTTGAATGGAGTGGAAACTGGGCTGGAGGCCACTCAGCAGATCCACCTGAACCCTGCCAGAGCAATCAGCTATCAGGAGTTTAGAGAGGGAACCATTTGCCCCTAAGTAAATTCAACAGGGGTTTGTAGGGATTTGGCCTGCTTTTTGAGCTCTAATGCAGGGATATTTTGGTAAGTGAAGTCCTCTTGTTTTCTGGAAAGGGTGCCAGAGCCTGTCTGCCTTTTAATGGGATCACAGCAGACACCTCAGGAACCACCGCCAGGTGAAGTGATTCCGCTCTCTACTTCCAGCTGTGTAAACACTCACATGCACACACACACGCACGCACACACACACACACACACACACACACACACACACACACACACAGACATATGTACAATCACTACTAATAAAATGCTTGCTGGCTCACATCGAGGGAAATGCTCACTTTCCCTTTTGCTCTCAAATAAACACAAAGCTCATTTTTCTGCTTTTGAGAAAGTTCTTGGCCTTGTTAAAAACAATGAGTTGCTTGAAAGATGTAAACAAATTTTACAAGAGTTGGTGTTGTCTTTTCTCAGGCTGGGAACGTTCAAAGGAGAATGACATTGTCCTTCCTCTCTCACCCCCTCTATTGCTTTTGTATTTCATTCTCTTGTAAATCCTTTTTTTCCCGCTTTTTCTGTCAACATTAATTCATTTTGGAACCTTTATTTTCCTAACCTTTAATTTAGCCTGTCCTGCAACCTTACCAGACCTTGATGTAGTGATATTTATATCTCACATCATCCACGTTTTCTGAATTAATGGTGAAAATGTTTATGCCTACAAAGCGTATAGTGACAAACCTTTTTGGAATTTTGGCTCTTGGTCACTTTAGGACGCAGCTTTACTGAGCCTGCGTGGCCTATAGGGTAAGTTTGTGCAAAGAGGCAGGGGAGGAAACAGTCTTAGTGGCCAGGCAGTAGCTGTACTGTTAAAGGCATTTGGATTTTAAAGCTCCATTGTTTATGTAACCAAGAGAAAGTCGAGACTCCCTTATGGCCCTTTTGAAAAGCAGATGCCGGAGATTTTTGCCTCTGCATATTATGGCTTATTTGCTACCAAGGAGATTCTGAGATTTCTTATGGGACTAAATCTTTCCTCACTTTGCACATGTCACGCAGACGTTATCTATAAGGAGGGGTTTAGGTGTGGGCGTAAACATAGCACTGTTCTTTGGACGTAAACTGATTATTGTGATAATCTGTCAAATTTTTAAAGATCTGTTTTTTGGCATTTGTTTGCCTTTATTGGAATTTGACAGGGAAGAGCCAAACAGGAAACTAGGGGGAGAGAGGGGGATATGACATTCAACAAAGAGCCCTGGCTGGAAAGGAACTCGCGACTTTGCGGTAATGTGGCAAGCGCTGTAACCACTCTGCCCCGTAATCTGTCTATTTTAACACCTTTAACCTTCCATAAAGTGTTTTTGACTACATGATACATACAGCTCCACTCCCCAGTAGGACTCAAACCTGCAACGATGCCTGCTATACCCATTAAGCTACCACGACCTGTCTGTGAAAATAAACAATACTTATTTAAAGTTTTTAACTGATGCTCTCATTCAAAACAAATTACAGTGAATAAAATTAGTTGTGTGCACTTCTTTGTCTGCACATATGGTTTTTAATTTTTGACAGGTGTGGAATAAAAACTGGAATAAAGACAGCCACTGTCATAGTATGCAATCAACAAGAAGACGAAAGATAATATGTGTATGCTGTGTGATTTGTATATTAAAGACAGACTGGCTATACAGATATAATACAGTTATTCACAGAAAAGTTAAAAACTAACTTACAGTTCCAGAGTAATTTTCCAGCCCTGGTGATGATTGCACTGTATCACTTCTCAGCTGTTTTCACTTTACCATCAAGGCTGCCCACAGTGCAAAAAACACCCCTTCTTAACAAGTCATTTAGTTTCCTATTCAGCCTTGAGGGCTTATTTTTCATTAAACAAGGAAAATATTCTGCCATTCGGATGAGACAATTCCACATGGTAAATCAGATCGCTGCACTGGTATCAAGTGTGGGACAGCTGAAACACACACACACACACAGACATTGGTCACTGACAACACTGTTGGTCTTTGAGCCACCGTGCTGATAGTCTGTAGGAGCAGAATGGCAATAATCCTAGGCTCAGAGGCGCTATAGTGTTGACAGAACTTTCATTACCAGATAGTCTTATATAAGTCCTGTGTCACAGATCTTGCTCAGAGGGTGAGCATATTTTTGTGTGTCTTGTGTGCACCCATTGGTGCAGCCAGCTGGAAGGTGAGATGTTTTTAATAACTAACTCATGCCTTGCAGCTACAGGAGGAAGGTCCAACCTAAGGCATCAATCTGACAGTTTCTGGTGTTATGCTGGCCCAAAAGTGGGTTTTGGCATTCTGCATAATGTGTGGAGATGTAGCACTAACCCCATAGTATTAAGGTTGCTTTTCTTCAGGTTGGGTATACTTGCATTACTGTTTAGATGGACATTTTTGCATTTGTAGATTCTTATAACAAACTGTTTCGCACAATGGCATAGTTCTCTGAAAACGACTAGTAATTTTCTCGAATACCATCACGTCTTTTCATGTGACCCCTCGACTACAGAGTTTGTGCAACAGTAGTGAATTTAAATATGTCTGAAGAACACAGAAGAATATGAATGATTAGGTTTCCCCCTCCATGATGTTTGAAGGGAAAACGGCATTTAAAATGCTAGACAATTCGTATGTTCAGTGTTTTAATACATTCTTGACTTTTGATAATTGAGTAACGTAAATCACTTCTCCAGACTATTTCCTTATGGTTTGATTTTTCTACATTTATTTGTGTTTTCCTTTTGGGTGTTGTAGTACCTGCAGACCTTCGTCCAAATTGTGCATTTTGAGACGACTCGCCAATCCCTGCCCTCCCTGACTGCATTAGTCCATGTGTTAGCTCAGCCTTATTGAAAGAGTCTGGACTCCAGCCTCAGCTGTTTTCTCAGCTGGATGACTCAGCCCTCCCCTGGGGTTCAGTCAGCTGCTGTCCTGCTAGATGTGCCACCAAGCCTCCAAACATTCACTACTATTGTGGTCCCCGCTTGGTCAACATACATGAATTAGTGTTGAGGTTTATGGGAATATAAACTGCATACGTCATGCATAGAGGGCTTACATCTGTTTTAGATATGGCAATGGATGGAGAGACCTCATGTGCCACACAGCTCATGGTATAGCATAGTGTATGTTATTGTGTGTATATTTATATACTAGTGTTCTCACTTGCATGGTTTATGTTGGGCTGGGTATCAAAGCTCAATACTTAATTGGTACTAACCTAAATGTGTCTGTAGTTCTACCTTTTAGCAACTACCCCAAAACTGGCATCTATCAGAGTCGTAATGTTTACTTATTCTTTGATTAATTGTTCCAGATTTAAATGAACATTTAGCTAATTTTAAACTAATTTATTTTGACAAAGTTCTGGTATGGCCTCTTGTGTTTAACATTTGAGAGCCTCTTACGTTAAATGAAAAACATGTTTATCTAAGTAAGTCAATTTATCGATTAGTTGAATGAATTCATCTCCAACAGTTCTGAGAATCAATTAATTGTTCATTTATCAAGCAAAAAGGCTAACCTTCTCTGGTTGGATCTTCATGCTCTGTTGCTGGTTTTCTTTATTTTCTCTATTTAAACTGAGTATCTTTTTGGACTGTTGATAAAACAAGACATTTGAAAATGTCACTTTGGGCTCTGTGAAACTGCGATGGACATTTAAAAAAATCTTCATTTTATAAACCAACCGATTCATGGATTATTAAAAAAAAAAAAAAAGACAGATGAATTGTCAGTGAAAATAATTGGTAGTTGCAGCCCTACAAACTGGGATTAAAAAATGTCAAATGATATTCAGCTCTAGTTTTAAGTGGTTCAAGATGTGGGTGTTCTCATGTTAAATATACAGCATAGTACATGCATTTGTAGCATTCACATAGATGTAGGGCTACAACAGCCAAAAGGTTATTGTGATTTAACTGTACTGCACTCTATTTGCCCTGCCAGATGATCCCTCTTCCAGTGACATTCAGGGCTTCCACAGTGACCCATTGGCTCACTGGCCCACTGGATTAGCAGTGCAGTGAGCTGAGAGGCAGGTGAGTGATTTACTGTGTGTGTAAAAGTAAGGGGCATTAAGTGGAACACAAGCCAACAGAAGTAAAAGCCACAATATATCTGGCAAGATGTGTCTTTCTACAGCATATCCATCCTTGGCCTTAGTAGTGTGCGTATTTGCACAGTGTGTGTGTGTGTGTGCACAGTCCCAATTCCCTAGATTCTTGCCTTACAGAGTGACCCCATGAGCTGAATTATGTTTAGATTTCATTCCATTCATTCCATAATCCTGGGTGGGTTTCAGCAGGAACTGTTAACCAGTAAATCTCCCAATGAAATGTATGTCATATGTGGCTGACCTTATAAGCTAGCCATTATAAGATATATCTTGCTGGCCACTCAGAGTCCTGCATGCATTAAATTTCTTGGGAAGGAGTTCTCCAGGGTAGAGCCATGCATGAACTGAAAACGTGCATGTAACTTTGTGAGCAAGTTTGTTTACTTTTGAGCAAAACATATCAGACTGTACGTGTGTGTGTGTGTGTGTGTGTGTGTGTGAGAGAGAGAGAGAGAGAGAGAGAGAGAGAGAGAGAGAAAGAGAAGGAGAAAAACAGTGGTGGCCTAATTTGTGGAGATAGTGGAATCATTAAGCCATGTCTCAGTAATGGAGACTAATGTGGGATTATGCAGACGTAATGACGTGCACTCATCTGGAATGCTTTCAGTAGCAGCAATCAGTTTGGAAAATGGAGTGATATGGAATTTCTTTGACAAGCTTTCATTCATATTCATAAATGGACACTAATGTGGAAAAATATGGAAGAGTAGCTTACTTAGGGAAAATAAGGCTATGGTTTAGGAAAGTTATGTAACTTATCAAATATGATTGTGTCCAGAAGTTCATTACATTGACATTAATGTCCATCGAAAAAGCAATTGTGTCCCAGTTTCTTTTACGCACCCCCAAACATTTATTAAAATATCTATAAAATGCAGGTTATAACTAAATATATATATATGTGAACAGTTAAGGCCTCATAAACTTGACAAAAAGCTTGTTTGCTCAGTGCTTTCCTGTTCCGTGCACTACTTAATGTTACCTCCATCAGACACCATTGAGAGGCTCTGTGATATTGATATGATACAGAACTGAAACTCTCGAAGGATACGCATTTTCCATAGTGATGCCATAGCCAACCGTGTACAAGATTAGGCCTGCCTCTGCCTTCACATTAACAGCAGTCACTGATCATTTCCTTGGCTGTTTGAGTGAGGGCCGGACCATCAGGGGAGAAGGAGGAAAATGAATGACCAGTTTTGTTTTTATAGGAATCCACGTTTTGGAAAGGACTCATTTTACCCCCCTGGACTGCCCCCCTTCTGCTTTTGGACTGTACTCCCCCTATCTGGGAGTGTCTCAGTGGTCAGGTTGCTGCGTGCCCCCATGCTGGGATTGACTGGATGCATTTAGAAATGGGGTTCTCTTCTCCAACCTTCCATGACTTCTTACTGTTAAATTTCCATTGCTGCTTCCTCCTTCCTACCCATTGCTTCATCGTCCTCTTCTCCACCCTCTGCCCCTCAACCTTTGTGGGAAAGTACTCAAAAAGGACTGGGCCATCTATCAAACAGGCCATTAAAAAGAACTGCACTTCTAACAGTAAAGCAATGAATCAATTAGTTTCTCGTTACCTTGGGTTATTGTCAATAGATCTGTGGAAAAAGAAAAATGCTTTATGAACAACAATCCAACGCTGTCAAGGAATTATTTATACATATGCTCATAAACGCCTTGTTTGATTACTCTTTTCCTAGGGTTTTTTCAATTAGTTTGATCAAATTCTCACTTGTCTGATTGATATTTGGGTATAGATCATACTACCAGCCTGCAGCACACTGCCAGGTACAACATGTAGTAAAAGACTTGGTAAGCAATTTACCTTGAGCAATGAATCACGCAATGTACTGTAGTAAAACTACCATTATTAAACATACTTAAACACACCTTACCGTAGGCCTATGAAATGCCACACCAACCCAAAAGCATTTAATAACAGCAGTGTGCTGAGCTGAAGTCGAGCTTACACCATTCATAAATCCACATTTATGAATCCTTGGATTTATATATCGTTGCCAGTTTTACCACCCTATCCGTTTCCTGCACTAAATCTTGCTTATTACATTGATATGGCTAGAACTGTTATGGCAACTAATAATACATCCAAATAGATTACTTTTGAAGCTATTTCCTACATAGCTCTGGTTGTTTCTTCTCTGCTGGCATGTCTACTGACATCCTATAGGAATGGAAAACAAACTCTGCTGGTGTGTAGGTGTGGGTGGCAGTCTGTTTTTGGGGGTTTAAATCTGTTGCTCTTTACTCCACGTGTTAATGCTGAGATTTAAAGGTCTGGCTTCTCCAGTGCATACAACACTGCATGTGGTCCCACTGTTCTTTCATTTTCTTTTCATGTGTTCAGTGACTGTTAATTGTCTAAATTTACCGAAACACTTTAACTCTTTAGAAGCCAGAATATGTAAGATCAAATCATGACATGGAGGTTCATTCCTGACATATCTGTAGCAACATTTTTATGTGATAAAATACTGTAAACTACATGTTTACTACACTTACTAGCTTTTCCCGGAGTTTTTGACATTAAGGTGATGATACCAGAGCAAGTTCAATTCACTGAAGCATTCCATGGGATACAGTAGAAAATTCCAGAAAAAGACTAAGTCACTTTATTGGGGAATCACTGGTTTAAAAGCTTTACCTACATGGGTATGTTTTATGCACTCTACTTTTGTGAATAAAAGAAAAGCTTTAAGTTGGGCTGTAGAATAGGCTATACCATGAGGTATTAGCTGGTCTGGATCTGAGGATGTGATTAAGGTCTTTTATTCTGCATTTCATTGAAATAAAGGTTGTTTCAGTGCATTCATATCACTGTTTATAGACATAGTGTTACAGTTTTAGGTCCACATCATCATTTGTATTATACTTTGACTTTTGGTTTATTGCCCCCTTACCTCTTACCAACCAATTTAGAAAAGGTTAATAAGTCATAACTATTCTAATTATTTTTTGTATACAGAAATACACATTTATATATTTACATACAATTACATATTATTATGTATATAGTATTATAGTAATATAGTACATTGTTACCTACATTTAACTACTTCCTTGTTAGCTAGTATCAGGTATTAGTCTTAAAGCCCTTGAAAACTCTTCAACCAGCTTGTTACTCAGAGCAATGGGGTCATACATGAACACAAGATTTTCTGCAAAAGTTGAAACACTTGGTTTGAAGTAGGCAGGGCTCTGTTGGGAAAAGGTGATGTCATGTACTCCCATGCACCAATCACGATTTAGCAAGATTTTAATCACCTTAGTTGATAAGCTGCTGATGGTCAAATCTGAACAAACCACTTTTGACTTTAAAACTCAAATTATGTTTTATTCTGAACATTAACTTTGATTGTTGCTTATTTAGTCATAAATATTCAATGTTATAGAGAAATAATAACATTTCAACCAAGTTTTCAGGAGCTTTAAACATTTAACTGCCCCTGCAACTAAAATATAATATGTGTGCATTGATGAAGATGAGCAGCACACTGATAAGCAAAAATACAAAAACACAATGAGATAACATGGAAGGATTAGCATTCAATTGTCCCACTTGTTGCCACAGAGGCTGTCTCCATGGAATGTAATGACCTGCAGCTAAAGCTACACTTGTAAAACTAGAGTTTTATGTAAAGGTACACCAATCCTATCCTAAATCCACTAAACACTGCTGACCATGTATTCTGTGGTGAGAAAACTTCTCTACACGATTGATGAAACAAATCTTGACCTTTTCACCATCTTCACTTGGAATCAAGGCATTATTAAAACTGTTAACACTGTGTTTGTCAAAAGATAGAAATTATATTATTGGACTGCTGTCTTTCTTGTTTTAATCATGTTATTGCTCATTGGTCACAGGGGATCTGTCCTCCAGTGAACACGTCGGAAAGATTGGGCGGAACACATTTCTACATACAATACATCATCGGCCTATTTCAACTCTGTGCACAAACAGAATATTTGTCTTGTACACATGCTTGCACATTCGTTCTCATGCAAACACACATCTGTAGATATCTTGAATGCCACGTGTCTCTGTGTTTGGGGCAGATAAGGATCTGAGCAGTCTAGCCTGGATTGTATTGACTTTTTTCGACACTCACCAGCAACTTGCTTAGGTACACCTATTCAACTGCTTGTTTACACAAATATCTAATCAGCCAATCACGTGGCAGCAACTCAATACGTTTAGGCATGTAGACATGGCCAAGACGATCTGTTGAAGTTCAAACCAAGCATTAGAATGGGGAATAAAGGTGATTTAAGTGACTTTGAACGGGGCACAGTTGTTGGTGCCAGATGGGCTATTTCAGAAACTGCTGATCTACTGAGATTCCCATGCACAACCATCTGTAAGGTTTACATAAAAGATTAAATATCAAGTGAGCGGCAGTTCTCGTTGCGAAAATGTCTTGCTGATGGCAAAAGTCAGAGGAGAATGGCAAGACTGATAGACTTCAAGCTGATAAAAAGGAAACAGTAATTCAAATAACCACACAACCGTGGTATGCAGAAGTACCAATTGTGCATTATTTAAACACAGCCTACCTGGGTATTGTTGCTGACCATGTCAATCCCTTTATGACCACAATGTACCTCTCTCCTAATGTCTACTTCCATCAGGATAACCTGCCACAAAGCTCAAATAATCTTCAATCGGTTTCTTGAACATGACAATGTGTTCACTGTACTCAAATGGCCTCCAGTCACCAGATCTAAATCCAATAGAGCAGCTTTGGGATGTGGTGGAACAGACAAATCACATCATGGATATGCTGCCGACAAATCTGCAGTAACTGCGTGATGCTACCATGTCAATATGACAAAATCTCTGAGGATTGTTTCCAGCACCTTGTTAAGGTAGTTCTGGATGCAAAAGGGGGTCCAATCCGGTACTAGTAAGGTTTACCTAAGAAAATGGCATGGGCTGCTGGCTGTTATATTTTCCTCTGCAATGCTCAGTTGTCATGTTTATGTCTCTGTTTCTCATTTGCATGCTGATTGAGTCAAAATCAGACAAGTGGATTTTTGTTCATTGCACATTTTGTCCCGATCTGATTGGCACATTTCAGTGTTTTCACTGCTTCCACCACAAAAGAAGAACTACTCTGTGTGTTTCTCCAACCCTCCCCCTCCTGTAGGCACAGAAGGACTGATGTTAATAATTTGACTGCTGGATCCGTTCCTGTAGACCCATATGGTTTCACTGGGATGGATCAGGATTATTAATTGTGCTCTGTTGCCTGTGAAAAATGAATGTGATACTTCTATTGTATTATAGCAGGGTCTGGTGAGTGAAATACATTGAACACTTGGTCTGGATGACAGCACCGGGTTGTTTCCTGACTTTCCAGAGTCATCAGGTGATATTCTCTGCAACCTTTATTGCAACTAGTGTCCCTGAGGACACTAAGTGAACACGGTATATGGGCAGTGATATGATACAATTGAACAGTTTTATTTAATGTCTTATACCTTTTCTCTCGCACCAAATGCAAGTTCCTTGTACCATGTGTGTCATGTAGTTACGTTACTGCACTGTCAGTATTTCCCCTACAACAATCCCACCAAGACAAATGGAACTCCAGTGCATTTGTTTTGCTTATGATAACCCGATTGACAAATTAATTGATTGACTTATTTACGTGTGGGCATCCATTTGCTTTGATCCCAGCTGAAATCAGACTCTTAGTGATTCCTGTTTGGCTCTCATACCAGCAGCATTCAGCCTCTCTGTGAGCCAGCAGCTTCTTTCAGATGCAGTTGTAAAAATAGATAAAGCTAGGATATCCCCCAGTTCTGACACTAAGGCATTTGATTGGCTGTGATGGACTTTTTACATCATTGTTATTGGCCCACAGTTTGAGAAGCATGACTTGAAGTTTGCCAACAACCGTTACCCGTTTCCCCTTTGCTCTGCTTGGCTGTCATTGCCCTGTGTGCTGTTGTGAGATTCCCTTAAGATTACCTTGTGGACTTTTTGACCACTTACAGCGCTATGGAGAAATGTTTTCCACAGGGTACCTTTATGCTTAAAATTCTCTAGTCGTAGATTCAGAGCCTGAAAAATGACAAAATATTGTATGAGCTGCAAACAGAAAATCCATTTAAATAAATAAATTGGAAAAATGGAAGAAGCAGGTATTGTTCAGTTTCCAATTTATTGCGAGAGTGTTTGTGCCTCGCTGTGAGTTCCAGGGGATGTGTCTAATTGCTGGTGTTGGAGACTGTAGGCGCGCACACTCTGCATACTTTATTGGTGATGGTTCATGTGATAAACTTAATTTGTAGTATTTATCCGCTTTCTTTGGCACAGGTGTTTGGCAGGAAAATCTCTTTTGTGTAGGTCTTCCAGTAGCCTAAATCTTTTTGGGACTGTCTACGTCATAGCCAAATGGGACTTTGAGTAGCCAAAGTATCATCTCACCACTGATGTCTGCATTAAACAAACTCAACCTACCCTTTTGTACTACAATGGGGAGTAGGCTTGTGTTCTTACAGGACTTGCGTGTGTAGGTTTGAAATAACTTTGTTTCTGTGATGTGATTGGTTGTTAGTAGTTGTCAAACAATGTACCTTGTCAAAAGTTTATCAACGATTTTTCTTTTCTTAGCAAGGACATGTTTCTATCACAGTGTTAATATTGTTTATTTGTTGCCTGCACTACACCATCATTTAAAAGGATGTTTCTTTTGCATGCTATAAGACTTGTTTTTCCTTTTAGAACGTATACTTCTCATAAGTCTTCCTCTTACAGGCACACACTTTACGACCCATGCTGACTACTGTATAGGTCTTTAAACTCTCTTTCCCCCCTGACGTCATGCTGTATGGTTGTGACAAGTAGCAGTCCCTCTTCCCAGCAGAGCTGTAGTGCACGCTAACTGAAGTGAGGTCACCACAGTAAAAAAAACACAGAAAGTTTCCTAAGGTCGTAAAGGCTGGCCGCTGAGTGTTTGGAGCACTAGAGGAATATGTCCTGGATAATTGGCGGGTTAATTTCCGTAGCGGCAGCTGAGGTCAGGCATGGGCCTCCTTCCCCCACTGTCCACAGTCCACACATACCGTCTGAGCCCCTCATATGCCCTTCCTCCCATCATCATAACATCTCATCTAATTGTAGTTTTTCCCATGACTCCCCAACTTTTGGCCACCCTCACCTCATGTGTACCCATTCTGGTCTGCAATAGTGTTCTTATGTGGAGTTATGGCCACTTCTTGGAGATAATGTCTTGTCACCTGCTGTTTTGAAGGTGGATTCAGGACTGACCGCTTGTACCAAAAAGAGACTCTTGAACTCTTAAACAGACGTAACAAGTAATACACACATACTGTCAACATGAAAATACTGAAAATACTGCCTCTTAAGGGTGATCACTTGGCACAATAGCCTAGACCTAGACAGAAGGTCAACATTTGCAACTGCAGTTTGCTATACTTTTAATGCTACTGGTACTTGCAGATTACAGTAGATCAAGATACCTGCTGTTTTCGTAACAACATTTAATCTTAATCTGTAAAAAAAAAAAAGTGTCACATCCGATAATCACCATGTTAAGCTAAAAGTTAAATGTTTATTTTATATGGAAAAGTCAACACTTACAAGTATATGAAAGCTGCTGATTTGATTTTTGGTCACTTGGAGCGAAAAAGGCTGAAAACACAACCTTGACATATTATCCTCTTGTTGCCAAGGCTACGTTTTAGCAAACAGTTGTCTATTTACACATCTGGCAGACATTAACCAACATTAGCATTCATTCAGAGTTGTGTTTCTAGCCATCTGATGAATTTAAGTCCAATATTCACTTTTCTGTATGATTTGATTTGGTCTCCACCAACTCCTGAGAAAAATATCTGCTTCTTTAGCTGCTAAATGCTCCACTATGTTCACCAGGGAGCCACTAACCTACTCTGACTAGTTGGTGCTGGGTCAATAACGCACAGTTGGTTTATCATAGCTTTTTTGCTGAAAACTGCTGTTGCTTCTGCTGGAAATCCAAAACAATGACCCAAAAGATTCTGAAATGCTAGATCTGCAGGGAAATGCAGAGTTTGTCACTATGAGTTTTACACTCATTTGATCCATTGTATACATAAACATAGTAATCAGTGCAGCCTTAAATAGAAGCACATTACTTTAACAAGTATCATATAGACACTACACATCATCATTAGATGTAGCAGATAACCATTTTCAGTTCTTTTGTCTGTTTGCATGCAGACCTCATTTCTGCTGTTTCCTCATTTTTCTTGTCCACTTTTCCCTGATATATTTCTGTGTTGTTCACCTTCTTTTTCTCCTAAAACAACAGTCTTGATCTCTCTCTACATCTTTGTGTGGTGAACTGCAGCATGGATCTCTGTTATCATGATCTCTTTTTATTTATCTCTCCTCCAGTTGTGCTAGTCTTACAGTGTCAGATTCAGCTTTCTCCATCTAGGCCCAGTCAGCACAGCGTGTTGGAGACTTGCTCTGTGGGTGGGAGGCAGTTGCATGCGAGGCACACTCTGGGCCGCGTGCTGTAGGCTTTTCCCCCCTTTAAACCTCTGTAGCTTTTCTCTTAGCTCACTCCATTTTTCCTCCCTTTTTCTCTCAGTTCCTGCGGTGGGGGAAAAACTTACGGTGTGGTTTATTTGTTCTGGTTTTCTGTCGGTTCTCACATGTCCTTGGCAGGCTTTCATACCTCCATGACAGTAGCGTAGATTGCAAGGGATTATCATGATATCACATGCAGGTGTGTGTCCATCGAGCTGTTCACATTGATGCCATTGCAGCACTACTTGCTTCAAGCATACAAAATGCATATTCATGCATCGTGTGTGCGATACAGCCCGTCACTGTTAATGTTGGAGCAGCGAAGTGCTTGACTGCCAGTGCATTTCCCTGCCACAGCACTTTGGTCTCCAGCATCTAGAGACTCATCTTTCCCCTTTCCTCCCCTCTCCCTCACCTCATTTGTGTGTCGGTCTTGTTTATGTTCCTCATCGGAGAAAAACCACGGTGACCTTGTTGTAAGGACTGTGAGGCCTACAATTCAACTGCTGATTTGAGGGAAATGAATGAGGGGTTTTAAAATGAGGGGAGGGCTTGGGAGAAGTAGGGGGTTAAGTGAAAGGCAGACTGGGAGCTGAGCTGTTTCCATCTCACTGTTTCTACTAATCTTAAATTGCAGCCACTGGAAGACAGTGACCTCCTCCTAACATGTGTTCACCATTAATCCAGCCGTAGTGAGAGAAGGCCTGTTTTCACCAGGAGAGAAAGAGGAGACAGGAGATGAATTGTCCCTCAAACCTCATTATTCGCACCATATTTATGTGCATCATGTGTGTCTTTGTGTGTGCACATTAGTTATGAAAGGGAACAAATCTGTAATTTTCATGCACCCTTGCCTTGTGAACAACAAATCATTTTAGTTTCTAATATGATAAGAATAATGTTATATTAATTTGAAATATTACTGCTAAAGTTCAGG
The DNA here is from genome assembly GCA_011952105.1 of Coreoperca whiteheadi. NCBI lineage: Eukaryota > Metazoa > Chordata > Actinopteri > Centrarchiformes > Sinipercidae > Coreoperca > Coreoperca whiteheadi. Next base: position 18,520,486 of record CM022474.1, on the reverse strand, counting down.
TGTTCTTCAACAACGACAAAAAGAGAAGTATTTTGATTATGGATGTACGAAGGTTTTTTAAGGACAAACCAAGATAGAGTACAGTTTTCAGCTGTTGAGAGAAACAAACTTGAGTGTATTATTGGTAAATATAGGTGGTTGAGTCATTCCCTTTTCTTTCCAACCACCATTGGAGATTAGATATTCCATTTCATGTCCACAAATATGCTCTGGTGTTAATTAAAGGGCCACGATTTGTTGCTTGGGTCAGCAAAAGCTTTGACACATTGGATCTCTTTTGTGGATGATGACCTTTCCATCCCCCTGTTCTCCATTTCGTCTTCCCTAAACATCTTTCATTCTCACTAAAAAAGACATAAATGAGAGGATTTATGCTCTTTGCGCTACCTTTCTCATATTTTTTTCTCCCCTGCTTCACATTGCCATATTGAGCCACATGACTTTAGCTGTGAACGGTGAAAAAATGCAGGGGACCCAGGGTGTGTTGACATCCAGCTCCTCCATGTGATGTACGAGATGGATATAGAGGGGGGAGAGGGATGCAAGCCCCGTTCCAATGTTTGGGAGGCACATAAAACATATTACAGAAGAGCTGTAAAAAGAGCCAACATTAGTGTCCAAATTTAAAACATGTACCAGGTCTCAACTGTCGTTCGAAAAGGGATTTCTTGCCCCCCTTCTTCTCTTCTCCAGAGCTTTGGCAGGGAAAAAGAATAGAACAACAGAGGGGAGAGGAAACTGGCAGCCTGCATGTTCCCAACATGCAGACTTTGTTAGACTGAGACATTGTGTGCAGTGTTTTTTTGTGTTAAAGATAGGGCATCACAATGAATCAAAGCAGGCCAATGTGGTGGATAAAAGATTGAATGGGTACCACACAAAGGCAAAGGCAAGAGGCCAATGTTATGCCGTTATTGCATAAATTTGGTATCATTTAAAGGGTCATCCAAATTACCAAAACACACATTTTAAAACTTAACCCTTCTGATTTCTAGCCATGCAGATATTTTCAGATAAATCTCCCCAATACATTTGAGGTGAACGGCATTTCATTTGTGGTGCTCAAAGCATTGAGAAATTAAATTTGAAAAACTCAACAGCAGCTCTTATTTCTATCTTTCGCCGGATAATCCTCAGACCTCACTGTCAACACTTTTCACTGGAACTAGTTTCTACCCAAGAAATTGTTCATATGAAAGCCAGTGAGGTCTGTGGATTATCCAAAGTAACCAGGACATGGTTACTGGAAAGACACACTTCTGTTGAGTTTTTCAAATGTAATCTTTTAATGCTTTGAGCTGCACAAACAAAATTCCATTTATATCTGTTGTATTGTGGTGGAGGCAGTTTTAGGGGTTGATATCATAAAACCTTAATCTTAATAAACCCAAATATATCTACATTAACAGAATTTGGGTGAACTGGCCATTTAAAAACTGAGTGAAAGCCTCTCAGACTGTAGACATGAAATGGATATGATGGCACTCTCAGTTTGATATGTATTTGATATGTGATAGTTTACTGTATGTGAGATGTATTTAGATTGTGTGTTCATGTGTGTTAATTGAAGATTCTTGCAGCACCATTAACATACAGTTTTGCATAATGATGCTGGGAACATATTAAATCTATATTTTCACAGGCTAAACATTCAGCACCTAAAGTCTGTTACATTTTAATTGCCTTCCTGATCATCAAACCCCACATTCAGCCTTACTCTAGCCCCATGAAAGACCCATATAGACACTGAAAATCCAGCAGTGCAGGGAGCAGCTTCAAGTAGCAATCCAAATATACAGATGTATTCTCAAACATCGCTGGCCTGCCAACCTCAACACTCCTATTTATTTAAGTATTTATCTGGATTTCCTGTATACTTGTCGGGATGTCGGGGTGCTGTGGGCTGTGCTATCTGAGGCCCGTTTGACAGAGGTTGACTAGCCCTGGCCAGGCTACGCTGTGTTGCGTTAAGGCTGGGTTATTTATCCTGGGGTCTCATAATGATGCTGCTGTCCCGGTCCCTGAGACAGCTCTGTTCTCTCAGCTGCCTCCAGACATTCGTAGGATTTTAGGCCTGGCAGGTTCCCACTGGTGTTCCCACCAGAACTGTTGCACGGAAGCTCCAGATACATTGGTCAGGAGTGGGGCAGGGGCTTACTTGTGTGTTGGTGTGTATGAGTCTGCATAATCCAGGTAGTGTAAAGTATTTGTGTTGAATGATTCTTTTGCATTTGTGGTTTTGCTCCTCACAGATTAAAGTCGGTTGGGGTGATTAAGTTCTTTACTGTAGTTTCTTCAAACCCAATACTTTAAAGGTATCTCACTTGACCTAAGGGTCAGTTGGGTTTCACTCATGTTTCCACACCTGAAAAAACACGCAATTAAAGGTAAAGGTACTATCTCTATGGAAACAGAATTTTATCAACTATTTTGGCTAATGATATACAGTACAGTCAACCGCTGACAACCAACTCTGAGGTCTTAAATTTGTGGTAAATGTATGTTATAATGTTGTATCTACGCAAAGGACAATTTTAATTTCAAACTTTTTAGCCATGCTAGCAGCGTGGCTCTATGGATGGCAATGTTGGTTGGTTGGTCCACCACTTTGGTCCACAACTATTGGTTGCCATGGAATTTCTTACAGTATTCATGGTCCTCAAAGGATGAATCCTCCCTGCTTTAATGACTTTTCATGTAGCACTATCATCAGATCAAAATTTAAATGTGTTCACTACTTGGATCCATGACATTAGATTAGCAAGTATTTATACTTGCTAATGGCATTCCCATCAGCCTGAGCTGTAATTTGTGTTTAGTGCTAATTAGCAAATGTCAGCATGCTAAAATGCATTGTCATTGTCCACATGTTAGCATGCTGAAATTAGCTTTTAACTCAAACCACTGCTGTGCCTAAGTACAGTCTCACAGAGCTGTTAGCATGGCTGTAGACTCTTAGTCTGGTTTGGACAAATTGATAATTTGATTAAAAAGTATTCTATTTCTTTGATACAGTTGTCTCAAATGAACAATAGATCTTTGTCACAGCATAAAACATAGGTATAACTAACTTATTAATAATGGCTCCATTCAGTGCCAGTAAGCCATACCAGTGAGCCAGCATGCATAATAACACCGACCTGGGACTGGGACACCTGAATAGAATGCAACCATTACTATGTTATTAGTAACTCATGCTTTTCCTGTAATGATATATCAAAATGTTGACTGTGAGAAAAGCCTGTGATGTGAGATAACATAGAGCAGCAATGACAGTCATGAGAGAGATGAGAATTGTTATTGCCAATGTGCAAAATCACTCACATTAAATACATCCATTGTCAGTCATTAACTTGTTGTCTCTTTCACTGGTAAATCATTTTTATTTGGCAACCAGGTTTTGGCTGAATTTAGCAACAAATCACCATAAATGTAGAAATCATAATTTTCTGCACATGTGAAAAGTTCTTCGTTCCTCTTGGCTTGGATTTTGTATACATTTATTTCAGATTCACTCAGTGTGACGTACAGTGTGCGTGTGTTGCTCTCTCAAAGTGAAGATCGGACAGGCTTGTTGGTCTTTATGTGACATTGGCATGTACTGTAAATTTACACTGGGATACTTTAAGGACAATGTCAATATAGGGGCTCCTTCTCATGAGTTTGTGTGCATGTTTGTAATTACAGGAGGAAATGGAAAGGTTTCTCTAATTACTTGCAGATGGTCACAGCAAATACTATAATGTACAATGCTTTAATACAGTTCTCACTAAAATGACCCGTGCAATGTTCAAATTTGATCCAGATCCTTCAGATCTGATCAGCATACCTCATTGTTCGCAGTGGCTGTTGTCAGCTGTCACACAGTGACATGGCAACGGTTCATGGTATGTTACTTATTATGCTGTTATTCTGTTATTTCATTGTTGACCTTGTGGATCACGTCAGCCAGTCCTGTCAGTGGGGACCCATGTTGCGTCTTGTTGGACCTCTGCCTTGCATGTATCAACCAAATTCACGCAGATTGATGCTGTCAGATATTTGAAGTGATGTGTTTGACAGATGGTCAGATGGTAAAAGTATATAAGTTGATTGAAAACTCTTTCCCTCACCTAAAAACCAAACCAGCATTTTTTGAAACTGGTACACAGCGTTTCTTAATTAAAAGAACACCTCGGAAAGGCAGTTGCCACTGATTTTAACTCCTGTGCCAGGTGTATTTTACTACAACAAATTTGCTCCTGGAAGAATTTTTAAATCATTAGCTGAGTAACCTTCTGCAAGGCCTAAATAGACAGCAGGATGAAAACACGAGGGAGCAGTGTGCTACCAAAGCAAAGTGAAAATAAAAATCTAAATAAACATTTTGACACAAACATGATTCTGGTGTGGACTACATGAATGTGTATGAGGCATGTAGGAATGTAGTATGAGGTATGTAAACAGAGTTATTTTCCCCGATGAAAAAGTGTTGCCCAGCTTTGCCCACATGCTCCTTCAATATGTGCATATGGATCAGCATCAAGTGCTCATGCCAAAATTCATCTCATACCATCCTGCATTTCCTCTCTCTCTGCCTATACTGTTCAGCTCTGCCTCTCACTTCAACTCCCTTCAGGCTCAATCAGTCTCATCACACCTTTCACACTGGACTGAAAATGCTTAGGTCGCCTTTTTTAAAAGTGACAGGATCTATCCAGATTTGTTCACCCTGAAAAATGACCCCTAGTCAAGATTGGGGTTAACAGAATAGTTTGACATCTTAGCAGATATGCTTATTCGTTTCCTTGCTGAGAGTTAGATGAGAAGAAGAAGCTTCATGCCAGTAGTCGGTTAACTTAGCTTAGCACAAAGCCTGGTAATGGGGAAACGTCTAGCCTGGCTTAGTCCAAAGGCTGTTTTCAGTCTTGTGCTAAGCTAAATTAACCGCTTGCTGGCATGTAGTGTATTTACCATGTGAGAGTGGTGTCAGTCTTTTCTGTAAAAAACAAAAAATCCCTCAAGACGTGAGTCAAGTTTTGTTCTGCTTGGAGTGAAACATAGTGAGTACACAAATGTGACAAAAAACCCTGCACTGTACAAGAATTCTGCTGCAGAGTTTTAGTCTGGGTGATAGGGTTAATTAAAATGCTATGTGCAGCTGGCACATAGAATCTGGAAAAATTGTACTTAGCTTTCAAAAGTCTCATCCTGCTGCTTTTTTGGTTCCAGCTGAGATTCCACCATGGGTTAAGAATTGTAATAGTTATTAATCTTAATTGAAATTGTTTAGCAAATAGTTAGCATATGGTGACATTTTACAGCCATTTGTAGTAGTAATAGTTTTAAAAAAGCAATTTGTAATTTCCACCCAGGGTACCCTGGAATGTCAAAATAGGATTCTTGTATAAATTGCCATATATTTGTCATGGTAGTTTTTTTTTTAAATTGCATGTTTTATGCAGTAAGTGATTGATGACGTATGTGTGCTGTTTGTACTGTTGGAATCATTCTGACCCAACATATAGTATTCCCCAGCGACAAAAATAAGTGTACCTCTCTCTCAATTCAACTCAACTCAACTCACAATTAATGACTGGTCACAGTTTGGTTTATTTATTTTCTCTCTGAGTTACCTTCTTGTAGGGATCTGTGTTTTTATACAGCCTCTGCAGGAGCACAAGTAAGCTGTAAAAACACTACCACCACATCACAGCAGTGCACATTATGAATAACACAGATTTTGAATCGAATTTGGACCTCTGCCGTTTAACTTTAACATGTTTTTTAGTCTTTTGGTTGTCTTTTAACTTGATGCCTCCATGAGGAATATCTTTAATGTGTGTCCTTGTTTTTTCATACTCTATAAAATGTTTTTGCTTCAGTATGCATTATTCTTCAGTATTAGTATGTCCCTTTATAATTGTGTAAAATATGGGGTTTTTGTCTTTTTCTGCTCTGTTTTATTTGTCTCAAGAGTGCCAAGGCACAAAAAGACCAAAAGGCCAATAAACTGAAATATGAAATGAACTACTGTGTGTGGTACTAGATAAGACCTCTGTATGGCTACAGGTTTTGCCGTAACATTTTAAATTAAACTTTTATGTAGTTTATGTAAGCATGAACGAATCCCATGCCTTGTAAATTGCCTTGTAAATGTCAGCAGGACACAAGCGAGATTTGCTATCACTTGTGTCAGCAGAGCGAAATAAGTAGAGAGCAGGCCTTAAGGGATTCCAACCCAGTGATCCAGTGTTCATATATACATAACTAATACAGATTTACTGTATTACCTTTCTTCTTGTTCTCAGTATATTTTCCATCCACATTTCTTTATACTAAGACCAAATCTGGCCCTGCCTGTTAGAGCGCAATAAGCTTCATGTGTGCACACATGGCTGAACAGTAGCTTGTTTATGTTGCTGAATAATCCTTAATCAACAATCCTAACCAAAGCAGTCTCTCATTATCCCAGGGAGCATGCCAGCTTAGCACACAGTAAACCCTGTCTGTCTGTTTTAAACAGGAACCACAGGCAATCTATGCGTTGCCTAGACATATTTGCATGAACAGGATGCACATGGGCACAGAAGTACAAAACAGGGCAGGTCAGAACATGCACATACCCGTGCAGTCTAGGCAAGTAAAAGTCATAAAAAGAAAACAAACACACACATGCACTGCATGCATAATTTGAATATAATAGTGGTTATTGTGGCAGAGAATAATAATGTACAGAAAGATTATTAGCTAAAGATTTCGAAAGAGTGCTAGATACTGCAGGGAGCCATCTTTCTTTTATTAGGCAGTAAAGGAATAGCAACACAGACCGTAAGGGAATTAGTTACTCTGAGAGAGGGGGCTGTGTGGGCCCTACAGTAGGCACCACACATGACATTGAGTAACACACAGCTACAGCTCCTCATTACTGGGGCTTTCCTCTTCAGACCCTTCATCACTCCCCATCATGCAATCCAGAGAGGGAATCCTGAGCTTGGGTATCCCACTAAACAATGAAAACATACATAGTTCTTTGTTTTCTAATGTATCTCCTGTTCATTCTTACCTTATTTTCCTGTGTATTTGTTTTCTATTGGACACATGCATGCACAAACACATTCACAGAGTTGAATTACTTGAGTGACATGCTTCACAGCTCTGAATCCCTGTCACCCAGTGAGTGGAGCTGTCCATTACAGTGACAGACTTGACTTTAAAAAATATTATTTTATATTAGGCCAGAGAGGTTAGACAGAGACAGATGCTGTCAGGGAGTGATGGATGAGCCTCTTTTAAAAGGCCATGAGGGAAATAATAGACAGCCCTGCAAGCCTTGAAAGCAGCAAGCTAAGCCCGGACAATCTCCACTCTCCCTCTCATCTCCAGAACTGTCAGACTGAAAAATGTCAGCAATTAGAAAGTATGATAATGTAAAGGTAGTTTCACGTTTGATCTGTTGTGTCCTGATGTAGCTGTGGCAGTCAAGGTGATCAGAGAGGGCAGCAAGCAGCAGGAGGGAAGGTTAGACTCAGGGCAGAAGGAGCCACGGCTAAATCCAAAAAGGACATGGATAGACTACTTAAGATATTTATGCTGTGTGACCCCTGTCACAGGAAGATTAGGTAAGCGCTTAGCTTTTGTTTACATTCTTTCTATTCATTTGTGGTTTCCTTTCCAGTGTTGTGAAAGTGAGTATTTGGCCTGTATTGTTTTCTGTACAGCTGGCATTTAGAAGACTGTTGAAAACAAATGAAGTCTCTCCTGCAAATGTGATTATTATTATCACATTATTATTATCATTATCATTTGTGTGTTTCTGTCAGACATCATGCAAAGGAAGAAGCAAAGGTTTTAGATGGGTCGTACGATGTCATCATTTGCATCCCATGATGTCATCAAGGAGACGTTTTGTGTTTGTGCACTCAAATTGAAAACTAAGGTCCTTAATTTGATTGTCCATAAACAACACATTTACATGGTTATAAGCATACAGACAGATATGAACATTTGCTTTGCTCTTTTCTTATTTATACAAAACCCAACATGAGATCATGCTTTTTTTTGGAAGATTAAAACCATATATGCGAAAACATATAACAACACTGCACAACCCACTTTATTAAAGATTGTATTCCAGTGGTTGACTTTCCAGTAGAGGCAGACATGGTGAAAGTCCAACAGAATAGGAGATCATGGAGACTAAGAGGCAGCATTTACTTGCTTTAAATGGCTTATTTGATTAAAGCATTTTGACTTAGTGCTTCGCCTGACGCCAGACCCAGGACTTGTAATGGAGAGTGAGTCAGAGTTGGAGAGAGCAAACTTGAAGAAGAAAGAGATGGAGAGAGACGGAGAGAGAGAGATTGGGGGCTTCTTAGTCAGCACAGACAGGCATCCATAGACTAACCATATAGTTCTGCTTTTATTTACTCAAACCTCATAGTTTTAGGTCAGGCTGCAATTTGCTCAAGTTCATTTTCATGAATAAAAATTGGTAAGTGTGCATTTGTGTGTATGTGTCTGGTTGGGGTTGGTATTTCTAAACACAAACACAATGACAGAAAAACCATAGCCCGACCATACAGCCCTGCTTTTTATTTATTCATTACCCATGTTCTTAGTTCTGGCCCACAATTTGAATAAGCTAATTTCGCTAAAGGCCCGCTGATTGTGTAGAAAGCAGAAGGGCAGTGAGGAGTAACGAAAATGATATGTCCTTGTTTTTCGGGCTGATGAGATGATTCAAGTACTAGAGGAAAGTTCAGAATTCAGCAAAACGCATGCCATTAAACTGTGACATCACTGTGGTAAAACCATAACTCACTGGTTTTGAAGACATCTAGCTAGATCTCTGGATGCTTTTCTAGTGGTTATTAAAGAGAGACAAATAGCAGTGTGCTGTCCACACACTCATGGAGGAAAGCACCAATACAGAGGGTCTCTAGCTCTCACTGTTTACTTTCACTTTTTTAAAAATCGCTCCGCAGTGGAAACTGTGCTGCAGAAACACTCTGTTCAAGCTACAGTATGTATACTGAACCGGTAAAGCCTTAGAAATTGCCACAGCATGTAGATCCTTGTCTGTGAAGTTAATCATTACTGGACCTACATTATCTGTGTGTGTGTGTGCGTGGGTATGATTTACCATGTGCTTCCTTGGCAAGGAAGTGTCTTGGACTGTGTTAATGGCTAAGACTGTGTCTGTTTGTGGGCTGCGAGTGTGTTTTTAACAGCAGTGTGATTCCTTGATCTAAACGCTGGCAGATTTGATTTAGTGCACCCATAAGTCAGGCCTTTGTCACTTGGCTGAAGGTTTTCAACACCCTAACATGAAAACCTCTTCACCTCAGGCTTTGGGCAGTATACCAGGCAGGAATAACAACCTTGTGAAGCTATTAAAAGATAAATTACAACAAGAATACTTCTGTTTCTCACCATAGGAATTTATAGCATAAACGGCACAAGAAATTGCAGTGTTTATATCTGCTCTGATACCAGTAGAATATGTTCAGATCTCTGGGGTAAAGAGGGGAAGCAGAAGGAAAACAAGGTTTGGGATGGATAGTGTGGTGTCTTGTGCCTTGCCAGTTGCCTCAACCACTGGCATGTCTCTCTCTGTCCCTTTGCCCAGAACAGCCATGTTAGTTTGTTCATCTCTCCAAACGAACGATCGGCACCACTGACTTGGGGAGAGGTAGGAAGGAGAGGGGGAAAAACATAGGGGCGCCTTGTGTGGGGGGTGGTAGTGAAGTGGGTGTGGGGGATTTTTTCCTTCAGTTCCATTTTTCTCCAGCACCACAGCTGATTGCTACCACATTGATGATGGTTAGTTAGTGGGAGAGTGCTGTATACTCTAGAGCCCGCTGGCCAGACTGGCTCTCTTCCCTGTGGCATCAAGCCCCTGGCACCCAGCACTATCCTTCCGCCACCACAGCATCATTGTCCCATCCATCTCCCATCCCTCCTCGGGTCTTAATCCACGTCTCCACCAGGGACTTGGAAGAGTCTTCAGTATTTTTTATTGATCTGCAATTGTGTTTTCAAGTGTTCACAAAGCCAGTGGCTGACACTGAAGGAATGCAACTAATATTCTTTTGTATAAATTCATAGAGCCTCTTTGTTACATGTATGAGTTATTCAAATCAATTGTTTTCCTTTTTCCAACCCCAGATTCCTCCACTTTCTCCGAGCCTATCTCCTCACTCTCCTCTGTCTCATCTTCTTATATAATATGAACTGCTTGCTATCAAAACTTCAGCAATATGTTTGACTAATTTTCCAGCCTCTCCGCTCTCTATGTCTCTGTTTTGTAAGAGTAACAACATTATACTCCTGTCTCCTGCAATTCAATCCAGAATTTGGAAGCCGTAAAATGTTGTGTGTGAGTCCAGCTTTATGATGGAACTAATTTTTAAAGTGTGCAATAAACCAAACCAGATTCAACGTCACCCGCTTTGCCCCCATTTGTGTCTCTCTTGTTTCTTTGTGGCATATCCTTGTACCCATATTTGGCCTTTTTTTTATCTCAGGGAAACCAATATTCTTATATATAAACACTATAACAGAATTATAACATTCTCACATTGACACACTTGAACAGCCATGTGGATGACTAAACATGGTAGCCAGTAACTAGTTTTAAAACAAGACATCTGCATTTGCTTTCACATCCTTACAGGAACTTATTCACCTTTACACACACCAGGTCCCTGAATCTGTATGAGCAAAATTTGAATCAATTGTTTCTCTCCCAACATCCTACTCTTACATATCAACACAACTGTAATAACTGTAATATGTCATTGTTTCACTATAGAAAGTAAAATTTGCAGTTGCAGGGTCTCTAAGGAATGGAAAGACCTGCCACTTGGAGGTGTGGTACTTGTGTAGCGATATATACCATTCTGCTATATGACATTTATGAGAAGGTTTATGGCAACAACAATCAAGGAACACTGTTAGCACCTAATTAGCACTGTAAAAGCACTTGGACCTGCTCTTTTCTTTTTAGTACTTCTAAACATTTCTTTTGAAAAAATGAAGGGCTTTTATTGCTATTCTTTCAAATAAACTTTAATTATTTGCCAGGATATATAATGACTTCTCATATACTGTACATCTCAGTGCTGCAATGTAAGCTAATTGTTCATCACTTTCAAATAAAAGAATACATTTATGTTTGTAAGAAAATATATTTTTTGATGGAGTAAAGGTTTTTGTAATAGAGGCCATATCTGCCGCATGAGGAAAGTCTGGTAAAAACAGCTTTTCCTCTCGAAAAAGAAAACACAGGAGAATGTTTATGGGCCACGGTTGAAGAACAAGATCATGGTTTTTGGCTTGAGAACCCCACACTGCCAGCGACCGCTCTCTCCCAGTCTACACTTCCACCTCACTTTAGACATAGTTCACTTATATTAAAAACAATGATGGCGATGAGTAGTGCGAAGAGAATCGTGGTGAGATCAGTGACTGTAATATATACAAAAATGTTTGCCAGAATTTGATGTAATACAGACTGCTTGTCTGAAGAGCAGAATTTGAACTTTAATCGGAAGATCTGCTGTAAATCTGGTCAATGCTGGAGTGATATTTCTTTGACACAACGGCAAAAGCATGGAACTTGTCCTACAATATATTTTTCCGCAGTTATGAATGCAAAGCTTCTCTTAATGTTTCTGGGACGTCATCCAACTCATGCTGAGAGGCTAGCACTGAAGAGGGCACTATGGTGGAGGTTTCACATTATAATGGAGGGTGGTGGGATACTTCAGCTACTGCATTTGTTCTCTTTAACCAGAGAACCGGAATAATGCGCAGGATTTATCTTTGTTCTTGGGCTCATATGCTGAGTTATTATTAAAAATGAGGAACTCTGTTTACTAGTTCTACTGGGACCTTGAGGGAAGGAAATTATGATGAAAGCAGGCCCAGGGCTGGCCCCAGATTGGACACTTTATTAAATGGACAAGTCCAGTGGATGTCCCAAAATGGATTGCTGTGAGGAGGTATTTCCTGCAGGCGGACAGACTGCTTAGAGTGACTGATGTGGAGGGCTTTTAAAGGGCCTGACAGGCTTCTCCATTCTGCTGTATCTTAAGACTGCTAAAGCCTGCAGTTATCTTGCCGTTTTCCATGTACTCAACAGGCTCGACTGGCTGCCAGTTTAAACCACACTATACGTCAATTTACTGCCCTCATTAAGAAGCAGAGGTTTTTTTCCCCTTGCATTAATATTTCTAAATCCCTGCTAGTAATGCAGCTTTTCTTGTTTTTTCACTATGCTCTACCCATAAAAGGCTGCAACTACCTATTGTTCTCCTTGTCAATCAGTTTTTCTAATACATTGATTGGTCGTTTAATCTATAAAATGTCAGAAAATAGTGAAAAATGCGCATTGCAATTTCCCACTGCACAAGGTGATGCCAACAATATTCAATTTACAAGTCAATTATCAAAATTGTAGTTGATTTATTATTAGGTTGATAGACTAATTGATGAATTGTTCCTTCCACACATTGCATTTTGCCTGTTCCCTTTATTTTTCTCCGATATCTTTTCCTTTTATACTTTTCTTCTTTTTGCAATGTTTGTATTGCTGTCTGTCCACCCACCAACAAAGTGTTCTTCTTCATGCTCTGGTAGAAAGTGATTAGACAACGTCAGGCATCACCGATTATATTGAGCTCTGAGGCTTCTTCTTTCTCAAAAGAGTGGCTGTCTCAAGCTTGCGGCAGAATGATGAGGCTTTATCGCTGCTTTTATTTAAATCCATTTGGCTTCACTGATTGATGAATATTTCTTCACACATGTGTGTCTGCATTTAGAGAGTGTATAAGAGAAAGTGGAGTAAAGAATGGTTGAATGTACAGTGCTCCTGCTGTGTTTAAGTGTGTGTTTGTGCTTTTGGGTGTATACATATGGTTTAGTAGATGTGAGCGTATGTGGCTGTATCAGCATCTTGGCCCCGGGGCAGCCTGAGTGAGGACATGATTGATGACATTGTGTACTGTAGTGAAAGTCTTTTAAATTAAAGCAAAATGGAGTTCAGAATGTATGACTTCATCAGACCAATGTGAGGTTAATGAAATGTGGCAAACTCTTCTCCTTGGGCTCAGACCATGCAATTTATTCTACAATAAGGTCTTTGCTCGACCGTGTCAGTGCACTCAGCTGCCATCATTGTGAGGGAACAGACAATGGATGATACGATGTAACTGAGCTCATTGTGGTGCCATTAAGAGAGTGTGGTCACGCTTTATCTACGCGCAGGGCTTTACAGGGACATCAGTCTAGTGTCAGAACTGTCTACACTGAAGAAATACTCTGCTTCAGGATAATGATGTCGTGTGCACAGTAGATACGGTACTAAAAAAGGCACATAGTAGTTAAAAAAATAAATTTTGAAAACACTGCAGCTTTTTGTCAGAAAGACAAATATATTCTTTTAGATATGCAAATGCCAGCATCTCTCTGTAGGAGAAATTCTTGCTGGGTCTTAAACTAACAATTATTTTCATTATCATTGTTTAGTCTATGAAATGTCAAAAAAATTTGAAAAATTCCCATCACAGCTTCCCAAAACCAAATGCGATGTCTTCAAATGTCTTATTTTGCCCAAACAAAATTCAAAGGTATTTCAGTTTGTATATGACAAAGAAAAGCAGCCAATCCTCACATCGGAGAAGCTGGAACCAGAGAACATGTAGCATTTTTTCACTATTTTTGGTTGAAAATGACTGAAACGATTAATTGATTATCAAAATAGTTTTTAGATGACAGATTGTTTCAGCTTTAATTGTTGCAATAGTGACTTTACACTATTGGCTTGTGTGTGTTGCAGGAAATTGCCCAGAGTAAACACATTGAAAATGAGGGGGATAAAGTAAAACCTGTTTTTTTCTTTTGTTTGGAGAAAGGAAAGCCACATTTTAGTTAATTTTTATGATTTAATTTAACTTATTTTTTTTAAGTATTAAAAAGTATTTAGTATTGAAATATTTGACTCTGTATCAGTTTGGAAACCAGAATCATGACATCACTACCTTAAGGTCATATGGTTATTGGAGTTGAAAATCCTGATCTTTAGGATACTGCTGTTTTTCTATCGCTAGTTAGTTCTAGTTCCAATAACCTGACCTACCAGCTGTAAATTAATCCATTATTTGTTACATTAAAGAAGAACATCAGAATTTTAGGACTAGAACTGACAGCCAAAACTGCACCGGTCACCAACACCTGCAGTTACCATAGCTTTCGTCACCATAGTTTACATACCAGTGATTTGGCCTTGACAGTAACTGTATGGTCATCTCAAGGTTATCTTTTGTTTACCTTAACTTCTGGGAAATGCAGAGGCCTCTCTGCAGCATTATTCTGATCAGATGTGCAGTATCCCACGCATCTTTCCTCCAACCACGCACACTACTGACAACACTTAATTAGATTACACTTGGCAGTATGAATTGTTTTGTCTTTTTTCTCATGTTGATAAGAGCTGTTGTACTATTTCTGAGTGTGTTCTAAAGTGAAGGATATGTTTAAGATCCTGGTGAGTAGACGTCCAATTTCCTGAACCTTATATAGTTTATGATGTGTGTTAGGCTGTATGGTAATGTGTGCATTCATGTGAACCCAGGACTGTTGGCGTGTGTGCATGTATGTGTATATGCTCTCTCAAGTGTCTTGTAATGCGGTAATGGTTCCCTTAGCCCCATCAGGAAAGGAGTAATGAACTCAATCAGGTGTGCGTAACACCACCCTCCCACCTGCTCTAAACCTGCTGGGACAGGGGCTCATGGAACGTACAGGAAGCCGTTTGAACCCCAGGGGTCCTCATTGCATATTCAGGTCTTCCTGAATCGCCTCAGGTGAGCACATCGCTCTGTTTGATCGGCAACTCACTGTCACTTCTGGCCCCAGCTCAAACAGCTTTTGCGAGAGGAAGTATGACTGTGGGATTATTTAGTGTGTGTATATGAACATACATTTGCATTTTTTTTTGGATGTGAGTGTACTTGATATGCAGGCTCATGCTGGAAAAGTGATAAAAAATAGCAAAATATTCCTAAACAGTGTCTGAGGAAAGAAGTTCGAAGGCAGAGATTTCTCACCTTACTGTTGAATGTACATTGGAGTATCATGCATCTGCGGTTTTGAATGGTCTCTGTGTATTACAAAGTGTGTGTGTGTGTGTGTGTGTGTGTGTGTGTGTGTAATATCAGTCTTGGCCTGAGAGGAGAAGCTGATGGAGGCCGGTCTTTGTTGTTCCAAGGATTATCAATGGCTATCGCTGTGTTAGGCCTCACTGCTCCTCACAACTCCAATGCCTATACGGTATGCATGTGTGTTGTGTGTGTGTATCATATTACATCTTAATGTTGCATATGTGCTTGTGTGCTGCAGAGTTCTTTAGGGAAACTGTTGGCTCACAGCATAATCAAGAGTCGGGAATGACTCAAATTATAGAGTTGTTAGGGATTACAAACTGATCTAAAACAGAGCAAAGAAGAATCTAAGATAAGTCCCTCTGAGAGAAAGTCACAGCCAGACCAACAGACGTATCCTCTGTCACTGTTCATTTAGACTTAACGGTATGCGCGTTGGACCCTGAACAGGTTCACTGTATGAAACTGGCCACAATGAGGAGACTGTACGTGTCCAGAGGGTGTGAAAACATTCCTGTTATCACTATGGAAAACTCTCCCAGCTGTCATCAGATGGGGGGAAATATTATGAGTCTGTCTGCCGGCAAGTGTGTGTTACTCTGGGACAATCCGGCTATGTTTATTTTCTGAAACTGTAGACGTTTAGCTTCCACATCACACAGACCAGGATCCCTTAGCTACAGCATCGACCTTACTACTGTTTCCATGTGTGGATGAGTTTGGGGAAATTGAGGAGTGTCTGTGTGACGGAGAGAGAGAAAAAAAGTTAAGGTTTTGTTTTCGCCGGTGTGTGTATGAAGCAGAGGGGAATGACTTTCGGGATTAGCTGGGGATCAGAAGATGATGAATATAATACCAACAACATTATAAATGTTAAAACCACAAAATTGACAAGATTGCTGTTGTTTGTTTAGTCTAAACCAGCTGAGGAATCAGTCACTTTTAAGTTCTGTCCTTGCAGGCAACAGATTGCATCAGAAAGAAGTCATAAATAAGGCTACTGTCAATATTTTTACATTGTATACTTCTCCTGATGTAGATCTGGTTACTTTTCATTGTTTACTTCAAGGGATTCACCCAGAGTCACTTTTCAATGATTTGTGATGTTTGAAATAATACCATGGCTGTTTACTTATCTGAGCAATATTTAAAAATGTAACTTAGACAAAGGTATCTAGAGACATAGTGAATTGATTTCCCAGCTTGGGACTTTGATTGTAAAGTAGCTTTTTATTTGTTCATCTGTTGTCATGGAATTTTCCTTTGTTAGGCTCAATTTGATAGATCAAAGGGACAGTAGTTGGAGTCTGTCCAACCCTTAGTTTTTAGAAGATTAATGGTAGACAGAAGGAAAGTGCTTATGGAAATGTTCTGTAATTGTTAAATGGTGATTTTTTTTGGAAAAAAAGAGAAAGATAGTGGAAAATCAAATGTCAAAAATGCTGCCTCTCTTGGTTACTGTCCCCACTTTGTTGATATTGGGCTTTGTGGTGAAGGATGGCGTCAGCACCAAGCAATAGTGCTGCTCTCTGGCCCCAATGTACGGGTGATCTATCTGGTCCCATCAAAGCAAAACGACACTGTTGACTTCCCTGTGCACACATGGAAAGCATTGGGTCACGCACAGAAGCAACACACACGCGCACACACATTGCAGGGAGTTACACATGAAAAAGAGAGAAAAAGGTAAAGGGAGCTTCCAGATGACTATCCACCCCAGGCTCTCAGGTTACAGAAACAGATTTTCCAAAAGCAGCATTTTCGTCTTAGTTTTTCCTCTCTATGGTTTCTTCACTATTTGGAGACCTGTCACATGTTTCCATTAGGCTACAGAGTTACTGTAGGTCAGTCAACATTTTCAAGTGATGCTTTAAAAAACTTTTTCACCCTTTAATGCAGCATTTGGACCTCAGATGGTAGTATGACCTTACAGATATTTTATCGTCAGAATGCCCAGTAACTGGGTAGACAATCATTGTCAAGTTTTGACTTCACAGGGACATACACACACAGGGACAAAGTTTTGTCATTTTAAAATAACTAAACAGTGGGCCTAAACTTTCTGTAGTTAACCCATGCACGGTCAAAAAACCCCCAATGAAACAACTGTGTAATAATCACTGGTCTGCCGATCTGAGCGAACGACCAATGGTGTAAGGGGTGAGAAGGTTGATATAGTAAGAAGGGGCAAGGCCATTCAGTGATTTTAAATCAAGAAATAACATTTTTAAATCAATTCTGAACACCATAGTTAACCAGTGCAGTCAGGCGAGAATGTGCTAATATATTTGGGTTCTTGTTATAACCATATTTTGTATAAATGGGAGGCATTTGATTAACTTCTGGGGCAGTCTGGCAAAGAATGAGTTAAAGTAATCTGGGTGGCTGGAGAAAAAGCAAGAATGAGTTTGTTCATCACTGAATGAAAGAAATGATCTAATCTTACTAAGCAATACTCCTGATTTGACTGATAGCTGATTTGATGATATTGCTAAAATGTTTAGAGAAGTTCAGGTCCGAATCAAAGATTACTCCCAGATTTCTGTCTTCGTGGGTGTACTGCAAACCCTAGGAAGCCAAAGTCTGACTTACACAATCCCTGTGTGCTTTGGGTCCAAACACAATTACTTCAGTTTTGTCATTATCCAGCATTAGGAAGTTACTGAACATCCAGGACCTTATGGCAGCAAGTCAGGCTGTGAGTGACGTAACTGAGGCTATGTCTGATGAATTTATAAACAAACAGATTTGTGAATTCTCACATGTAGATACAGAACAGTAAAGGGCCAAGAATAGACCCTTGAGGAACGCCGCAGGTGATATTTGCGTAGCGGAGACATTCCCAACTGATACCGACATGGTTCTGTCACACAGGCAAAACCACTCTAGAGCAGCCCCAGTCAGAGTGTCCTTAAATGACTAAAGCATACAGTGTGTATCACCTAGCACAGTCAGTTTCTATTTTCATGTGGTGTATGCTCTGGATGTCTTATGTTTGTCCCAATTTGTATTATCTTTGTATAGTTATTTTTCTCAGTATGTTCAGTCTTTGCTTCATATAGCAAACATTCAATTCATCTGAGCTTTCCCTCTCTGTTGCATGCACTAGCTTGCTGTCTCATGCCATGTATGTAGCACCTATAATTTGTATGACCGTGCAATCACCATAACCCTGACAAACAAACATACATATCACTCCTTAGTTATCTTGAGCCACTGCTGCATCACAGTCAAGTTACCCTGGACTGTCCGTTGGGGTAGAAGAAAAAAGACTGCTGACTTTCACTTTACCCATACTTTATGTGCTGCCTAATGCAACCCCCAAGGAAAGAAAATTAGGTTGTTGTCTTGACAAATCTCACAGAGGTGGAAACAGACACTGAGTGAGTGTGTTTATTCTTTTCAAATCCAAACTCCAACCATAGCTCTTTCTCCTCTCTGTTAAACTTCTAATTTTCTCTTCTTGATTTCCTTTTAATGCAATCCTGCAAAAACACCTGATTATTGAGAAATTCTAAATTTGCCAGCTCTTTGTGATTGTTCTGCTATCCAAAGCCTTTTTGCCTCCTCCAAATCAAGAACCCAACCCAGTGATCACATACAGTTTCTTAACAGTAGCTATGTGTCCTGAATTGCACTCTGTGACTGCAATTTCACATAAACTCAAGCTGTATATGCACACTCTACATACACTTGGAGTCATTAGGATAGAATCACTGCAGGTCTTTAAAAAGTTGGCGACCGAGGCAGCAACAGGAAAAATGCCCAGAGCGCACAAAGAGGACCAAGTTTTGTTAACTGCACATCTAATACCTTTTCATTTATTTTTTCTGACATACAGTACATACGGAGACTAAATACTATTGTATACTATAATTGTGTTGTTTTTTTTATTCATCAAAAAACATCTTGGAATTCATCAGTGCTTTAATCTGATTTTTAAAAAAATCAGTAATACAAAGATACAGAGGGAAATCTGATGTAAAGACGGAGCACCACAATTGATAGTTGAGGCCAATTATTTACCAGACTTTGCATATAAGTGCAAAGACTTTGTGTGTCTTTCCCCCTGTCCTTGGCAGTTATTATGTCCATATGTTGTAGATTAGATTCCTGGGGGAGGAGATGGGAAGAGTTTAAGAAGTTGACACCAGAGGAACAATTACCTGACTTTAACAGCCTTTTTTACATGCCTGTCTTAAGAAATAGTTTGTTTAATCAATTGTAATTGCCTTTAACTTTTCCTGCCAATTGTGAGAGAAGGCTCTGTGGGCTGTAAACCTATAGCTCGGTCTGTGATGGCTGCTTTAGAGCTTTCTGGATGTTTTGCCCATGGCTGAACTATTTAAAGGCCCCAGTTTCATTTAGAGGGGAAAAAATGTAGCTACCCATTAAGTTCTGCAAACACGATACTGACAAAACACATGTTCTAGCAAAGAAGAAAGATAGAGGTGCTTATTAATGTGACAATTTTTTTTTGCCACTACTTAGTATATGCCACAGTTATTTCAGTTCTGTCATTATCTCAAGAAGTTTATGTACAAAATGCCTGCGAATTTAATGTGTTTCACTGCAGTTACATCACACTTTTTCACTTCACTGCATCATCATTGCCACTGTTGTCTCATTGATTGATTGCCCTCATTGATTTATTATGCTTAACAAATTATTAATATAATGTTATACACACATGTATTTGCAACCTTTTTTCCATAATTGTTGTTTAATTGTTTAAAGAAGGCTCTAATATGCTTATGAACACCAAACTCCATGTGTGCCTGCATATACAGAGAGTTTCATTAAAAATGTTTCAATATTTGAAGAAGACCCTCCTTTCATAGAGTACTATATGGAGAACACTATATGTATACTTTCCTGTACATGCATACTCACACTTCCTGCTGGGTAAATATTCATGTTCATTCTGGGAAATTCTATTGTTATTTATTCTTTCTCTTTTCATTAATTTCACTTAAATCTCTGGCAATTAGCACCTTTTAATATCAATGTGATTTTATTACCTTGGAGACTCAGAGCTCAGGACTGTGTGAGAACCTAACCACTCGGAAAATGACACTGTGTGCCACAAAAAACACTGAATATCAAATGGAAATACAGACTTTCTTGTTTTCCTTGTCATGTGTCTCTCTTTCTTTTATTTCTCTTTTACTCCATTGCTTTTATGCTATTTCGTTTTTTGAACATGTTTCTGGCAGCTGCTTGCTTTCTGACTGAAACAGATGTTGTGCTTGGAGTGTAGTGGCATTGTTCTGGTGTAACTGCAACAGTATGTGTGAGTACATCAGCGGTTGTGGTTAAAGTGAGTTCCCTTATGGTTTTTCTTCCTTGTGATTAGGACCTGAAGGGCAGAGGTGGTATCCAGCCCACCCTGTCTGTCTGTCTGTCTGTCTGTCTCTGTCTATGGAAGGAGCTGCCTCAAGACTGTGGATTGTGCCATGTGTGGGTGTGGATATGCCTGCCTGAGTAAACACCTCCTGGCCAAATCACAGTGTGCTGTATGCTCATAAGGTGATGGCCAGTTGACTCTTTGATCATTCACTTATCTGGGATGCAGATGTTCCCTTTATAAGAAATTAATCTCATCTGTTCCCTTTCAAAAGAAAAAACACCATCAGACACAAAAAGTAAAAGCAATTGAGATGATTCAATGAGAATAGAGTTGATTCCTTACTGTTAAATGCAGATGCATTATGGCTATTCAAGATTTTTGATATCTGGATTTCTTATATTTTTATTTTATATTTTATTTTATTGCTATTATTTTTTTTATAATATGTAGTTATGATCATTTTATATTATGAGTCAAACCTATTCTTCCAATTATGTCGGACCTCAAGAAGTCACACACCCCCTTTCCCTATGTTATTGGTTCTTCCAAAAGTTGCAAGAAGAAATGGGTTGTCAACAGCAGGTAGGCATGCTCACAGCACTCTGTGGTGCTGGAGGAGAAGTAGGCTACAGCTTAACAGTGTGTTGGTGAGGTGGTTAGAAGAGCATCAATCCCTTTTTCAAACGTGTGAACATGAAATGCAAGAAATGGATTGCAATGCAGGAAAATCTTTACACTTGCCTATATATGCAATGTGCTAGAAAATACAGCTATTACCATATTGACAGGTTCCTTCCATCTGTGGCTTTATTATTTATGTTCTCTAAATTAATTTGCATTGTGGATATAGTCTTTTTATGGGAATTTATGCCCCTTAAAATATGTGGTGAAGCAGACAAGATTTAGCTCATTTTCAGAAAAGTGGTAGCAGTGTAAAAGTGAGTGTAATTTTCAATAATTAACAGCAAAAACAATTCACATGAAAATCTCTGAAGACATATACAGTATAGTTACCTCATATAAAGTGAGATATTACTGACTTACAAAAACTGATATAGTGAAGTTCAACAATGTCTTTGAATATATAGGCTATCTAAAATTGTATAAAATAGCTTCATTATTTTGATTATTTTTTCTGGGGAAGAACCCCCATGCCCCCCGCTCTAATTGTGCCTCCGTTATATCCCGTTTGATTAATCCATACAAAAACTCAATTGTAAAAATGACAAGCTGAGGTAATTTGTGCTGGACAAATTTTTGGCCAGGAACAGAATCCCTATGAGATTGGCAGGGCACCACTGGACGCTCCAGGAGGCTACTGTCATTTTTACATGTTTTTTGTACAATCAAACGACATTATACATGTTAATTAGTGAGCTTTCGAGGTGTTGGTAGGCAGATTTTGTTATCGTTTGTCTTTTTGTCAAGCTAAGCAAACCAGCTTCTGGCTGTAGATTCATACTGACTGTATGAACATAAGAGCAGTATAAATCTTCTCATCTGACTCCCAGCAAGACTGAAAATACGTGTAATTTCCCAAAATGTTGATCTATTCCTTTAAAATATGGTGGAATGGCACAAGTAGTAGAGAGAGACATTATATCATGGGAAAGAATAAAGACCATTTTTGAAATGGAAGTCTGTTAAAAAGTCTAATACATAGACAGCAACCATAATGGTAAAATAACTGTATATAATCCATCATTCTGTGTCTGTATTCTGTCTTTGTACTTTATTATATATGCAGTGTCAGTCTAGCCTTGATTAGAGCAAAGTTTGTAAACCATGCATTGTACTTTGACTGCAGTCAGATAGACGACAGACTATACAGTGTACTCTATGTGGTTTATAGAGATTTGATTGTTGCTCCTTTTACTGTAAACTATTTATTTATAAATAGACTCAAAAGCTCTGAGGCCTCTTCTGACCAGATATGAGTACAGTGAGCAAGCCAACCAGCTTTAATGAGACTG
Source organism: Coreoperca whiteheadi (assembly GCA_011952105.1). Lineage (NCBI taxonomy): Eukaryota > Metazoa > Chordata > Actinopteri > Centrarchiformes > Sinipercidae > Coreoperca > Coreoperca whiteheadi. The sequence goes on along the minus strand of CM022474.1, from coordinate 18,498,017 downwards.
AAAAATGTCAGTCTTTAGTGGAAATGCAATACAAGTCAATTTTATTAATCCAGTATCACAAATCACAAACAATCTGTACATTATATGACATGCTGTGTCCTTAGAACCTCAATTCAGATGAGGAAAACTCCCCCCCAAAAAAAACCTTTAACAGGTAGAAAATTTGAAGAAGGTGGATTAGTTTACTGGCAAGGTGGTTGGTGTGTTAGAGAGAGGTTAAAGGGCACAGAGTTTAGTCAGAGCATAAGATCCTTTTGTGAGATTTATTAGCAGCAGATAAGGCTGATAGCCATCTGCAGCCACGCTCACTTTGCTCAGCCAGGCAGTGCTGATCTGCTGCCAAAGCACACAGAATGATACATTCCATAATGTGTATGGCAGGAGAGAGAGAGGGAGAGGAGAGAGAGGAGAAAGAGAGGGCGAGAGAGAGCATGTGAGAGAGATTTGCAGGGGTGATATGGATCTTTTTATAAATCTGTTTCTGCTTTGTGTTCTAAAAACAACTTTTTCTTATTTGTCTTCCACCCCACATCTCTGTTTTCAGGTTAAAAGTTGAGACATCTACTACTGGTGTGTGTGTATGTGTGTCCACAGACAAATCAACTACCTCATTATCTTACAAGCGTGAACCTTTATGGGCAGAGGAAGCTGTGAAAGAGAAGAGGAGAGGCATGATAGCATTTTAATCACAGCTAATAGCGGAGCTACTAATGAGACGAGTATGTGAAAACAGCCACCTGAAATCACTGGAGGTAACATACCACAGGAGCAACACCCACACCCACTCACACACGTACACACACACACATACACGCACACACATACACAGTTACAAACACACACACACACACACACACACACTTATATCTTGTGTGATTGGGCCGTTGAGAGTGAAACCACTGGGTGATGGTCTGTGGCTTGCTGTGAGTCTGCTCTCTGCTGGACAGATCAGCTATGAGGTGAAGTGTACAAAGCAGGTAGTGGTCCTCTCTGCTGTCCTCTCTACATCTTCTTTATTTTTTCAATATAGCCAAAGACATTCATAAATTAATGTCAGTGTGGCCCTTTATCTCTGCAAAGAGGCTGAAGTCAAACAAAGGTCTGCCCTTTCTTGTCCAAAGGGAACATGGGATTTGGTCTTAAACTGTTTTCTGCCATTCATATCAGGTAGAATTAACTTTCCGCCTCAGTAAACTTTATCCCAAACATATAGTATATGTTTACACTTTTTCCAACATCTGCGTTGCAAGTTATGTTTTCAATTCCAAAAAATGCCGTGCAGTTAATTACATGTGATATTTAGTGGCACAGCAACCACTCAGACTCCATTGTGTTCTTTATCCCCCCTGGACTCAGTGTCTCTGTTGCATATTGTTGAAGTGGAGTAAGTAACATAATACGGGAATAGAAGAATGCTGTGGATGTTTTTGATAGACTGTTTTTTGAAAAATGCACCTTTGTTGCTGCTGCTTTGGAGCAAAAATTGATTTAAATTTTAGAATCTTTATTTGTTGGATACTCTGTAGTTTGAGGACAAGCAGGCAAAATGTTCAAACTGTGGGAAAGGATCACAATTTATACACTTGTTCTGGCAAATCCATTAATAACACATTAATAAGTAGCTAGTTTATAAACTCGGAGTGAGCGCTTGACTTATTATTGGTTATTTTATTGCTCCTGGACAAAAAAGCTCCTACCTTTACTCCCACTGGCACTTGACCAGACAATATTCCTGTTGAGATGTGTGTGTTGATGTAGAGTGTGAAACAATGAGGGGAACGGTGGGAAAGTGGATTATCATTGATAGGGATAAACCACCACTTTCATCTGTCATTCTTTCAGTCTGAGCCATAACAAAGTTTCCAGCCACAAAACGTTTTTGATGCCATGTTTGTGGTGAAGTTGGAATCTAGGGTCATATAATCTGAACATTGGATATTAGATTCATATAAAACAATACAAGTTGGAACCCTTGGTTTTTTTTCTAATGGATATGGTTGGCAGTGGGACAGAGCACAGCTGGGAGGGCTTTAAAAGTGGGAATTTAACAATAAAGCCTTAGACCCTTTCTCCTCTCTCTCCAAAAAGGTTTTCATTAGTCTGCTTTGGAAAAATGTGGCAAATCGTTTTGACAAATTTGCTAGGTCAGAATGTCGTTTTTTTTGTTAAGTATCTTCACCATAGGTAGTTTAACATCTATTATCATTTTTTAAAGTATGTATGAGCCTGTTGCAAGCTTGAAAAGGAAAAACAAGGATTATGGATAACTGTAGGACCTCATCAACACCATTCTTCTGAGTGTTTTCTCTTCAAATGTGTCACTACATTTAGAAAAAAATACCATTGTTATCCAATACTTTTAAATGCTGCATCTGTAAGCTTTTAAAATGTGTTTAACTGGATGGCTCCTACTTGATGAGTGACCATTAAACATACAGCACATTTACGTTACAGCCTTTTCTCATAAAGTGAGAAGGTTGCGATGACAAACTGTCTCTCAAACACACAACAGGGGAGTGGATTTATATGGGTTAATTGGCCTTGCTAATGGCCATACTACATGTGATGCACATAATATTGAGGATGTGAGTCTCTCAGGCAAAAAGCAAGACCACCATTGATACACCACCTCCCAGGATGACACTGCCTTGACTTTCTGTGAGAATAATATCTTGACAAACACACTAAAGACACAATGTGCAAGAAAGAAGGAATGGGGATTTTGTTATGTTATGTTTGTTATATTGGTGACATGCTGTACAGTTGTGAAGTGGAAAGAGCTGCTGATTCCAGATGTATTTACCCCACTGTCAATTCCTATTTTATAATTTTCTTGCAACAATATCCTCCATGTTGCTCAACATAGAAACACAGGAGTGTCCTGATCAATTTAAGGATACTATAGGTTTGTGTCATGCCCATCTGTTCTAATTATATCAATTACTTTATTTCAGAGACATGTTTTTTTGCATTAGTTTGGCACTTTGCTGCAACTGCTGTTGCTAAGGAGTAAAAGCCAGAGATTGGACTCTGATTGGAAGTTTCTTACTGAAATGCACCACAACCATAGTAGACTTTTCTCCTAACCTTTTTATGTACACATACGTACCATTGAATGATTATAAAACAACTAGATCTTTTTAAACACAGTTCTTCATCTTTGTTGGAAGTAGGGCTGCAACTAATCACTGTTTTCATTATCAATTAATCTGTAAGTTATTGTCTTGATTAATTTATTATTTGTTTGGTCTATAAAGTATTAGAAAATAGTGAAAAATGCCCATTAAAATTTCCCAGAATGCGATTAAGTCGACATCTTCAAATGGAACCCAAAGTTATTCAGTTTACTATAGAAAAAGATAAACAGAGAAAAGGCTGCAAATCTTCACACTGATTTTTTGTCAGTTGTGCTTGAAAAATGACTTCAAAGTAAACAATCACTAAACATGTATGTTGATCACCCAAGCCATTAATCAACTAATCATTTCAGCTTTACTCGAAAGTGTCTATGCAAAAAATGAGCAAGTCTTTTACTTCTGGAACCCTGGACACTCGAAAAACAGCAACTGTTCCCACTTTCTAACCCTATTTAAGCCATTAAGCCATTAAACTACTCAGACACTAAAAAAAAACAAGAAAAGGCAGAGAGATGGAGCATGAATGTACGAGCAATTCCAGTGAGAGAAGTAAAGAGAATGACAGAATGAGAGAGAGTACATACTGATTTGAACTCCCTGATGAGTAAAGCAGTAAAGGCAGAAGGAAAACAAATGTGTAGACTCCTCTTTATCAATGATCCCCCTAAATGTTAATGTTACATTCACATCATTCATCATTCCTGTCTGTGATACTGTTTATATTCTTAATTTAAAACAGGCTGCGGTCCAGACAGGGGTTATTTGGGGGAGAAAAGACTCAAGGATGGGTTTGAAACAGACAGAGGATAAGGGTTTTGCAAGGCAGTAGCAAACGAGGACTTTGTTAGTTTAGGCTGATAGATCAGTTACAGAGAATCCCTCATTAGTCAAATCCTAGCTTCACTTTAACTGCTTCTTGACCTTTTTTTAATCATGTGGTTATTATTTGAAGTACTGTATCTTTAAGAAAGTTCAAGTACTGGGGCTCTTCCTATTTTCACACATTAACACACACTATTAATTCCTCTTTTTACTTAGTCTTTCATACATATACATTTGCTAAAGTGTTGTTGCAAAAAAAGAAAACCGCACAGATGTCTCATACATAAAAAAAGGATTTGGACACAGCGGGGATGCATGCTTCTGTTTAGGGTACAGAGACCAAAACTTTGGTGAGTAGGGAGGAGAGAAGAGGAGAGGAGCCGTTAAAGACTTGATCTTCATTCAATATCGACATAATGAGAAACTTAATGGAAAAATTCAGCAGAGGTTTTAGAAGTAACATGACTAATAAGTCAGCAGTGACAGTTTTATAGCAGCACAAGCTCTTAAACAGGTGCTTTAGAGAACAGGAGTGTCCAGACAGTTTATGAGTTTGTAACATTGGACAACAAAGTTAATATGCACTCTTTCTGAGTGATTAAAGCAGTCATACCTACAGGACATTGCTTTGTGTGTGTGTGTGTTTGTTTGCGTGTGTGTGTGCATGTGTGTATGTGTGTGTGTGAGAGAGAGAGAGCAAGTAGCAGATCCTGGGGTGGTGAAGCTAGTGAGGGGCAGAGAGGAATTCAGGGTTGCAGAGATAGACCAGAGGGGCTCCACTTTGTAGACAGGTGGACAGGTAGCAACACAGGCCTCATTGTCTACAGCTTAATCAGGCAGGCAGGTGTGCTGCTCAGCACTTCACCCCAGCAGCACAGCGCACTCCTTGACTCCTCTCGGCCATCTCTCCCCTCATGCAATCTTATTATTGCAGCTCAGTGTGGCCTCCACTCCTGGCTAGTAATGTTAACATTGCTTTAATATTAATGGATTAGAAAATAATAGTTGATGTTATTGGAAACATTGCTACAGCATGAGGTATCACTTGAAAACAAGATGGGCCATGGACTCATACAGTTATGGAAATGATTGGACCGGTGTTGAGTGCATGATTATTTTCAGTTATGCACATGACTGTGAGGTGGAATTTTCTGTTGCTGAAATAGTGTAGTCGTGAACGTGAGGGAGTGAGTAAAATTTACTTTAAAAGAGAGAATCAGTCAGTCAGTCAATTTCTATCGCTTGTTCCTGTTTGGGGTCGCGGGTGACTGGAGCCTATCCCTGAATGTCAGGTAAAAATAATGATAAGAAAATCCTAAAGCAATTAATGCAGAGAACAGAGGAGAAAGAGAAAAGGGGTGCAGTGAATGAGTGAGATATAGTGGTAGATATATTGCAGTTTAAGCAGCCGATTCTGCCAAGCCAGGTCCAGGTTGATAAATCTGTCAGCAGTGTGGCCAGGCTACACAGATCCAGGTTACTGTATGACTTGACTCTGCTGCTCCCCAGCTGGCTTGGACCTCATCCAGAACCTCATACTATATCCTGGACTGGCTCCAAGCCTCTGGTCTGTCCTTACCCAGTCTTAGCCCACACCCCAGCCACTACCAGCCGGACGTCCTCTTGGCACTGTGCCTCAAAGATATAGTCTCATTCTGTGGAAGGCTCAGCCTAATGTTAATGGAAAATTTGCAAGGATTTCATAGTAATATTAATAATTCCCTACTAACACTTTTTCAGTGAATTGCAGGAATCGTTTCTGTCTCCCCTCGCTAGTTTTCTGCAAATCCAAATAACCCTAAGCAAGCTCATGCCCAAATATAAGTTTTTGAGAAGAACAACCAAGTAAAGAACAAGGTAAGACCTGTGGATGTTACAAACTAAAATAGAGAATGCAACCTAATATAATTCAACTGGCCCTCTTTTGTAGTTTTCTAAGATGTACTAGAAACTCAAAACAGTTTACTCTGTTGCACGGCCTTGACACCACTTTTAGAGCCAAAGCAGGATCGTGTCTTGGGGATTCTGGCTCTAAATTTTGGGATCTGTCGGTTTGAGTCTGGTCACACTCTTATTTAACCTGTGGTGAGGTTCTGGACCTATTACTGTCCAAGTGGCCACAAGGCCACTCAGTGGTCCTGCTCATTGTGTTCTGGTGGTTTGCAGACCTTGGTCCTCACATAGGGAGTTTCACGGCAGTGCTGTTGTTTGTCTGGCCACAGCTACATGCATGCTTTCAATCTGCAGGCTGTGTTTCGGAACAGTTAATGCTCTGTGGTAATTTGCATTTTATTTATTTTTTCTGTCCCCAATCTTATCCAACAGTGATGCAATGGAGATGCAATGCTCCTATCACAGCCCATCAGCTCAATGCTGTGTGTAAGTAGATGTTACAGGCGCACGGCTCATTTGCAGTGTAGAAAGGCCTCTTGTTTAGAGTATTATCAGAGCGAAGTCATCAGTCAGCTCTGCAAGAGAGTGTGAAACTGACAGGAGGCAGGCAACTTTCAACATGTTCACCTTATTTCAACAACTCGCTCTCTTTACCGCCTCTATGTCCTGTACAGGTCACTCATTAAAGCTTTCATTAGGTGTTAAAGCATTTTCTCATAAACACGTTGTGGTTCGGTGTTCTCTTTTTGGTTGATGATATATTTTTTATTTAATTCCCAGAAGTTCTATCTCATGTAAGAGCACCTAAACATCTTTACATATTATTTGGTTTCTCAATTATATATTTAAATATGGTTCAGTGCAATAATTATGTTTTTTTTTTTACGTTTGGTCAACTGTTACATGACTGATTGAATTTCAAGATTTTCGTAACTGTATAATTAAAAAATCTGGCACCCTGACTGGCCCAATCCACTTATATAGCAGTTTCACAGATGATTTGAAGAATTGATGTAGAGAGGGAGGCCAGTCAAGACCAAGTCTGCTTTGGATACATTAAATGGTTCCTAAATTACTGTAGATGGGAAAAAGAAGAGAGCATCTGAAATAAAAGCAGTAACATTAGATTTCATTAAAGAAAATCAATTTTCATCTTGTTCACCATCATATACTGTATGTCATGAACTGGAAGATTCAAAATCCTTTAATAGGAAACATTTATATGTATCACCACATTGCACAATAAATACCATTAAATTCAATATTTTGGGAAAGTTCTGTTAAGATTATGGTAATAGATTTTCCGAAAGTATATGTCGATGAAATGTCTTAATAGTTTTCATTTGTTCTCCTGGGACAGAGCTGAAAATAACACAATGGTATCCTTTTTCTGCTGTACTAAACGCGTCCAAGACTAACATAAATCATTGTGCCTCAAATTTTGTGTTGTAAATTGCTGTTACAGCTGAGGTTCATGAAAACAGACCATTGCATCTTGTCTCGGTTGTTCACATCACTCTTTCTTGCCAGACACCAGACGTTGCAATTTGTATCTCTGCTCAGGGTATTTTTAGCTCTGTTTAGATCCACTGCTATAAGAAGTGTTCTCAGGTTTTGTATGGTGTGCACAGGCTGTACAGTGATGTCTGGAAAAGCCATTGTTTAACAGGAGCCCCATGATTAGGAATGAGATTCTCAGCATAGTTTGTGCTGCTCTCGCTTGCAGAGAATTCGACAATAGAAACTATAATATCAGCAAAACCTAATGAGGAGATCTCTTGTTTCTTTTCCTTGTACAAGCCTGATGGTACTCACAGTAATGACAGGCCCGACAGTATAACAGAATACAGTATATCTAAATGGAAATATCTAATCCTCCTAGTGACACCACCTCTGTGAGATGTGAGAAACTATCAAACATTAACCGCTCAGTAATTGCAATGGTTTCCTACCTGTTTCCCTCCTATTGAATGCAAAAGAAATATGTCAGCGCTTGAGGAAATTCTATCCAACCAGGCATCCCCTGGGTTGTAAGAATCAGACTGTGAGGAGAACAGATGCTTGTTTTGTTTTTTTATAGGATTTTCACATTAGTCTGCATCAAACACAAACACAACATTGTGAGTAGGATAATACATACACGCGCTGCCACCCTGATCAGCAAATCAAACGATAAAGCTCTGGGATTACCTCACAACTGTCTCACATGTCAAACCTACAGACAGGGCTTTTCCATGTACAGTGGTCTCTTGAATCACACTTTGAGTTATCGTGTCCATATTGGGCCCTGTATAGTAAAATATAAAATAAAATAACTTGTATACATGCTTTTTGTCAGTGTGTTTTGCTAAGGCACATTGTTTGTTTATAGACATATTTTGGCAGCTGCTACGTCATCAGGTTTCTATATTCTGTAGAAATGCTAAGCTTAAAAGTAAACAATCACCATTCACCATTGTCGCCAAAATATGTTGCAGTGGCATGCCCAGGATGTGCTCTGGGATTAAGGTCCTAAGAAAATAATTTGTTCTGCCACAGTTTAATATTTTACGATACGATCCCAGAAAAGAAAGAACAGAAATTCTTGCTGTCTATGGATTCACCAGTCCCTAACTTTCAGGAGGTATTGGTGGTGCAGAACTGGAGACTGAAAACTGGAGGCTGCAGACAGTCAGATGTATTCAGTGAAACTATCAAGTGGAATAATTTATATCAGGCAAGCTGCAGTGGAAGAAATTCTATCGAATGTCTTGCATGAAGAGATAAAAGTTGTGAGAATTGTCTGGAAAATATAGCTAAACTGAATGATGGGGACAAGGGAGCAAACTATTGCAGGATCAAGTAGTAAAACATTAGGTTCTGCCGGTTAGGCTGTACAGCAATACGCAGAGAGTGATCATTTTGAAGTGCATTTGAGAGAACATAAAGTAGCCGCAGTCCTTTTGCAAACTAATCAAGGATCAACAATCTGGTTTTTAAATGCCTGATCTGTCATTTCCCATACATCCTTCATTAGCCCCCCTCTGCCTTCGAAATGCCCACTTCTTTCAGAACCAACACCTCCACTTCGTAAGGCAGGCTTTCTGTTAAATATTTTAAACCTCAGAGTCCAAACCGTGATAACCCTGATGACATCATCAGGATTTGTTTTGGGGTTTTTTTTTTTCTTTGGAAAGTGTCCTCCATTGCCACAGAATAAATTATTCAACTGTTTTCACCGGCTGTGTAGTACTCCTCGTGACCGCAATAACCTGAACTTCATGGGTAAAATTGGTGGATTTCCCCTTCAAGAAAAGCACCATGTACACAATCAGCTCTTACGTTGTATTGCTATGTGTACATGAAATTACAGTATGTGTGTATATGTGTGTATGCATGTAAGTAACAAGTTCCATCCATTGATCGTGCACGACATTTTAAAAGGCCTCCTTAAGTTTCTTATTCTGCCTTTAACCTGTATTTTACATGAACTATAATTTGGCGTGCAATTAACTTCCCCACAGCAAAGTATGTGACTGAGGGGAAGATTGATGGGGTTGATGAGAGGCAGTAATTGAATGGGTAAAAATGGGTAAGGGAAAGATAGAGTCGGTGAGTGAGGGAAACAAAGAAGCAGGTCAGGGAAAGTCAGCGAATGTCAGCACATCCAAATCAGATGCCGTGCCCTCACCCATGACCTTGGCACAGTTGGATTTGCAGTTCTGAAAACAGTAAGTATATTGGTGAAGAGAATAGAGATGGTCTTGCCTAAAACCACCACTGTGATTCACTATGATTTACCTTGGGGTTTTTTTTCAGTGCAAGGAATCCCTAAGAAGTTTAAACTTTGCCCTCCTGTTTAATTATAACACAAATATAGATGTTATATTTGTGCTTATTTCAAAAGAGAAATGTTGACTTTGGATATATTTAAATGAGCTACAGTGCATTTAGCTTCTTAGCTGCTTTTTCTGCAGTGTAGCAGTACTTATCTCGGCACTCCTCTCACCCTGTGCTGCATGTGTGAATGTGTGTGAGCTTTGTTGTTTTTCTTCATTTGTCTTCCCTGTGGTTTTAGTTCGAAGTTTTTATTGATGTTGGGTGTTGTTTGTAGTGTGTTTTTAGAGTTAAACCTGTCAGAAAGTAATATCTTTCTGTTGATTTTTCTAGACATTCGTTGTTATTGTGAGTTGTAACTATTGAGCTTTGGAAGATTTTTTCAGCTTTCAGATTTTAGGACGGATTAAGGTTGAGGTTTTTGTGAGAGGTTGATGACTTAATGACTCCCTTAAAGCTCACATTTAGATCATATGTGGACAGATTAAAACTTCCATTAATGTGTACCTCCATTAAAGGAATAGTTCAACATTTTGGTATATATGCTTATTTGAAAAGAACGATACCACTCTCGTGATGGTGTGTTCATTTTTAAGATAGAGCCAGCAGACGCTTAGCTTATCTTAGCACAAAGACCGCAAACAGGGGGAAACAGCTAGCCTAGCTTTATGTGAATGAGCAAAATCACTACATAACCCCTTTAAAACGTATTTCCACACTACACATTTTTGTACAGATTACACAAAGATGATATAACATGTTAATTAATTAACTTTAGAGGTACAGGTGGGCAGATTTTGTTACCCTCGAAGAGGCTGGCTGTTTCCCCCTGTTTTCTGTGTTTATGCTAAGCCAAGCTAACCAGCTGCTGGATCCCATTTGAGCTGCTGGATTGCATTTGATATTGAACAGACAGATATGAGAGTGGTATCGATCTTCTCATCTAACGCTCTGCAAGAAAGCAAATATGGGTATTTCCCCAAATGTCGAATAATTCCTTCAAGGCAACATTGAGATCTAACTGCTGATTCTGATGCAAATTAAACAGTCACATCACATCCTCTGCGTATACAGCCAAAAAAATCTGTTTAAATGCAGCTACTGCCATCTGTAGCATGTCTGCCTAACACAGTTACTGTACAATGCAATTGAAAACATAACTCCATTTAAACTTGTGTTGTATGTGATCACATGCAAAGCTTGGGTGCATTTCCACCTGGATTTGAATGTGGTTAAGCACTGATTGCAATCTAATCATCTAAGCCAAGTGATTTTGCCAGTTGTAAATGGTGTATTCGACTTGATACTTATCAAAGAAAATATTATTTTTTATACTGTATGTTATCATAAAATACCAACAAATTGTTCAGAATGTTCAGCTTGAAAAGCAATGTTTAATACTGAATTCAATGTTGCATTGTGCCAAACATTTTGATGAGCTCCCAGGAAAATGTTTCAATAAATAAAGAAATAATTTCTATTCAAAATATGGTACCATTTACACTGATCGAACAATGCAGCAGCAAACAAGGGGCCTTTTAAGAAACTTTGAAAAGGTCCTTTTCTTTATTTTTTTCATTCAGCGCCTCAAATTAAATAAACCATTAAATTAAAGCAAGGCAAATATTAGACCATTAGAATTTTCCACTTCCAACATGTTTTTGGTTGCTTTTCATATTGTGTTCCTCAATTTGGAAGCTGATAGTCCACTACCACTGCTGTTCTTCCACACTTACAGAGCAGGGCCCATATGACCAAACTTTCCAATTTATGGCATATATTTTACATCCTTATTTAAGTCCTTAGAGAGGCATATTCATGGTTCTGTGCAGAGGTCATGTTTCAGCCTTTATTGCCTAGGTAAAGAAAACACACTGAAGAATGTTTCAGGCCTGAATGATTGTCAGCTCTTGCAGGGGTGTAAAGACAAAACAGGAAAGCCCCTGATGTTTTTTTATTAGCAGGAATCACTAACAGTGCCAGAGACTCTCTCTTATAAAACATACTGTATAACCCTGCTGGATCCTCTGCTGATTGGTTGGCGTTGTCATCACCAGTCTATTGCTCTGTGGTTTAACTCTTCATATGAAAAGGGTCCTGTGCTACTGTTCATATCACATAGTGAAAGAGACAGTGATTATATAAGTTGTGTAGGAATCTGAGGTAATGGATGATCCTCCAGTGAGTACTGGTAACTATTTTGCCAGTCCTTATTTCAGTGGTGGTATTACTTCACAGTGTGCGCTGCTGTTTGTTTTGGCAAATGTTTTCCTGTTGATTCCTCTGTGCAGGACGCTGTCTGTATGGGATTGTTTGGCTTAGGAATCCATTCAGATGCCTGACAGTCAGGTGAAGCTAAACAAGATAAACATGGAGTCTAAACAAAGCCAACATGGGCATCTGTCCCACACCACAGCTGCAGCTCGTTTGGGGGGGGGGGGTTGTACTCTGTATGGCACAGCCTGGCACTGATGTTGAGGTATAGGGACATTACCGAGATTCACAATGATGGAATATTAAGCAGCAGGATGAGCTCAAGTTGCCAGTATGTCTCTGCTATCCCTTCATTTTCTAGTGGTCAAGACCATTTAGACTTAATAAGGGGTATTGAAACGATAATAGTTGTGTCTGTACAGCCAGAATTTAAATTATTCTCTACCGCTACTTCAGACGGGAGCCTGAAATGGCTGTTGGGCGTGGAATCATCAAAAGGATTCCTTCTTAATGTTATTGAACTAATTTACAAACAGGAATATTGCTAAGGAAGACACAAAAGCAAATAGACACACAACGATCTCCTAAAATTTGTGACGTGTTACTTAAAGTCAGTTGTTTCAAAATCTAAAGAGAAATGCAAAATCCCATTAACATTGTTACATCTGTTCAACACTTCTCTGGAACAATGACAGGACGTTTTCAAGAAGTATGGAATTCATTATGCAATATCAATCACATGATATCTTTATGTTTTAATTAGTTTTAATTATTCTCAGTAATTTAAAGTGGCTCATATTAGTCATAATCAATGAACTGTAGAGCTTTGACCGCTCAGCGACTGGTGAGCTACATAAAGATCATCATCTCTGAAGAGCGATTGATTTAAATTACATTAGCTGTGTTTAATCTAATTTACAGTCATTTGTTGAACTTGAACTCTGGGTATGTGGAAAGAAAATATTTAAAGTGATAACAGGTAGCCTGCTGTCTCTCCTCAATTTTCATCTCAATTTTACTGGGGATAGAGCCAAGACACAAACATCAGCCTGACTGAATAAGAAATACACCCAGACCTGAATGCACTACCACTACAGTACTGGAAAATCAGGAAAGGTCATGGAAAATCAGGAAAGGTCATGTCATTTTAAAATTTTGTATTTTCCAGGCCTGGAAAGGTTATGAAAAATGTAAAAAAGTAGAAAACGTTTTGAAAAAGCCATGCAATTTAATTGCATTCTCTTTTTGAATGCTGTTCATTTTGGCAGAAACATTTAGCTTAATTTGAAATAGTCCAGACCTGTTGGAGTGAAATACTGTTGGTTGCACTTTTTTTTTTTTTGACAGAGGTAAAATAACATATAATACATACACACAACAGATCAAGGCCTTTCCTACCAATGCAATACTACCAGAGTGCCATGAGAAGGTGGTGAAATGCCATGTTAGTAGGCAGGAGGTCATGCTTGTTATTTTTTAAAGGATCACTTTCAGTGTTACTGAGGCCTTACTGATGTCTTTTATATAGTGCAGACAGGTCCCCCTGGTTTTACAAGAGCACTAAGCACCAAGACTGCAGTTGTCAGTGCAACCCCTCCAGTGCTGTGGGCCTCCTCTGAGACGGGGCTGCGAAGGCCTTACAGGTCGCTGAAATGTAAAGTGAAAGCAGAGATTTGTTTTTTAAATAATTGGAAGTGTTTATGTCTCTTTGTCAGTTGGATGGTGTAATGGACACAATTACTAGATTCACTGTTAACAAAGAGCTTATGTCAAAAACCCAGTCCACATCCTGTTTGCATGTGTCAAGAGCCATGTTGGTGGAAACAGTTCAAAACATTAAAGGCTAACAAGTACAAAGCTCTAGACCCTCTGTGATGAAGAAGGTAGGTTTTCCTAACTTTCTGGAAAGCTGCCACTGATCCCACAGATGAGAGTTGTTGGCCATGACACCTTAAAAAAACAATGCAGAAATTTGTATTCATTGTGAACAGATTTATTCAGTGCATTTCAGAGAATCCTATGAATGACTGCTCAACCGGCCCTCACCTCATACATCTTGGAAGAACATTGGACACAGTAATCTAATTTAAATCTTGCATTCTCTTACAGGTTGTTTAGTGGTTTAGTCCTACAAAGGCCTTTTTCACAGTACACATTTTGACTGGTCATGGTAGGAAAAGCACAAAGGTTAATGTTACTAATAACATTAAAGATGGCTCTGTTCTGTTCAAGTGTCCCAGGAAGCCTTGACAGTGTGACAGGGAGCCAGCAGCACAATACCAGGACCCTGAAACGGAAGCAGCTAAATGTAATTCAACCATTATTCCTTTTATTATTTAATGACAGGTGAACAGGTAAACTGCTAGTTAGGAGTTTGTTCATGTTCCAGAATACTGTTCAAGTTTATCTTAGGGTACAGTGGAACCCACCACTTATTTTTTATTGTTAATTGTCTGAAATTGTATATTGTATTTCTGTACAGGTAGATGGGTCATATTCTAAATAGGCTGTTATTAATGTGTGATTCCGTGTTATTTGATACCTGACAATAGCATGTATTGGAATACGCTGCACAGTTTCACCACCAGGTAGCGCCTGGGAGGAGCAGCAAGTGGTAGAAGTTGAAGAAGAATTACTCTTCTTCTAGTGTTGGGTTGCCCCGGCAGTGAGAAAACACGAAATAGCGAGAAGACACATTAGCGTTAAGGAGCTAACAGGGATTTAGGTGTTGTACACTGCTTTCTACGGTGAAGTACAGAAATTAAGTTTCGCTATAAGTTTCCAAGTGCCTGTCTGTGGTTCCGGCTGCAACAATTTCACCTGTGTTTTTCTCCTGTGCCAAAATGTATTCTGTGAAAAAGGTCTAGTGCAAGCTTCTTCTCTGACATAAGAAATAAATCCTTTGTTCATACACCTATTTCAAGCAGTGTTTTACTGTCTACATCATGATCTGTTTTTTTGGCAGCATTTTACTTTTTCCAACTACATCTTCCACCAAAGTATTATTTTCTCATATTATGTTTCCGTATATAAAGAACGTAAAAATCGCCATTTACTTCAGAGTATCATACTATAAATGTCGGTCTATGTTACGGTAAATTGCAAAGCGTTGTATGTGTTGTTAACTTTGTATATTGAAATTACTCAAAAGATAAACATTGAATTCAGTGAATGGAATGAATCACCTGCTTTAATCCAACAGGACGTGTTCAGCTGGAAGCAAAGAAAAAGAAAATAAAGCTGAGTGGACCCTCCTCTCAGTTCCAGGAAAAAAATTTGACAGTCAACTGTTATTAGTTAGCTACTCTACGTCTCAGCCAATCTGCTGCCAAGATGTTGTCCTGGAGGGGGCTAAACATAGACGACAATGACGACATCACTAATGACACCAATTGGGATGCCACGATAGATTAATCTGGTCAGATGCATTATCAAGATGACTGGCTTGTCCTGCTGCAACCCATCACATGCATTGCATTTAACAGCCATTAAATCATCTTAATTATAGCCTGGCATAAAGCACCGTGGTAAAACACTACAAACAGCTCTAACTGCTCTCATTCTCTTTAGGCACACTACAGCGGGGTGATGAGCTGATTAAATGGGATTTAAATTGATGTTTTCCATCCGCAGTTTCCAGCTCAGTTCCTCTTCTTCAATTTCTTACAGTACATACCTGTTTCCGATTTCATAACAAAATTGGCAGACCCTAACAAGGAAGATAAGATCATAGATCATATACTGTAGCTCTGCCGCACCACCTGAGTGTGCTTGATAGTGTAGCCAAAGGCAGGTGCTGCAGTGGAGAAGACTCCATACTTTGGCTAAGGTTGAGAGAGGACACATGGTGGGCTGACAAGCAGCAAGTCCTGTCTCTCTCTCTCGCTCACACACCTGCTCATCAGCTATTTTAATCCCTTCAGTTTGTTAAATGAACACACATGCCTTCTTATGTACTACCATGCACGCAGAAGCACACACACAATAATTGAGTCCTGGTTGATTACAGTGTGCTAAATGTGGCAGAGGTGGTAGTTGTCGGTCTTTGTCCTGCTTTGAGGTAGTGGCATTGCTGGAGTTGTGGGTGGGCTTGCAAGATTGTCATGCTTGGCAGATGGTAATTTGGGGTTGAGTGTGTGGTTAGTATTGGGGAAAGGATATAAGTTATGGCTGCTGCTGGTTTGACTAGGCGGAAGTCAGCAGTAGGGAACGGTAGCTCAGGCCCTTTCTGACTGTCTAGTGCAGCTCTGTGGTTTTCTCCTCTTGTCACTCTTTCCTTTCTTCATTCTTCCTGTTTTAGTTTGTGTTCACAGGGTTCTTTGGATGAAAAAGGAAAATGAGAAGTACATAGAACAAATAATAGGGGATACTGAGAGACAGACAGAGAGTGAGACAGAGGGATAGAGAGGAGGGAACAGGACAGGGCAGGAACTAGGGAGAGGCAGTGTTTGAAGTTAAACAAAACTGGTCCGTATCCTGAGGAAGTGGCTGTTGCCAAAGACAGGGATAAAGACGGGACTGTTCCTCATGGTCTGTAAGTGCACATGATTACATGTGTACTCTATGTGTGTGTATGTGTGTGTGTGTGCTCACGTGCATTTGACTGTTTCAGTTTGATAATACTACCGTCCTGCAACCCAAACCCCATATTTCAGCGTGCATCCATGGCTCATTTTCACTTGCTTCCCTTCACTTTCGCATCGCATTGTGCCCTCTGCTTAGCGCTCCACTTAGCCTTAAGGGTAAGTAAGCTCACTAAAGGTCTGCATTCACTGCTCATCTGCTCAAAGCCCATAGGGGTGTTTTTTTTTTTCATGGGTTCATAAATGAAGAGTTGATTGGGTGCTAACAAGTAGCACTTCGTGCATTTCAGATACCATCACTGTGCCTAAGTAATAGTGTTTCAGGCTCTCCAGGGTCATATTAATAATAATTTCAGATGATGTGTGTGTGGGAGTTCTGTTCTACTTCTATCTCTGTGAGGACCATTTTTAGTTGTTGAGACCAAGGGCATTTTTGGAAAGTGAGGAGTTTGGCCAATCTTCACTTTTTCTAAGGGCTGTTTGAGGGTTAAGACTTGGTTTTAGTTTTAGGATTACAGTTAGGTTAAGGTAAGGCCAGAGGTTTGGGTTAGGTATGTAGTTGTGAGGGTAAGCTTATTCTTATTCTCAGAGGTAACACAAATACAGTGTGTTATATCATCCAAGCTTAAAACTGTTTTTCTCTTATGTGCATTATGTTTTTTTTTATATCACTGTTTATTAAGTTGCTGGTTGTATGAAAGACAAAAAAAAACAAGGGTTGTCACTAATATAGCAACGTATGTGTTGGTGTGTCCAAATGGTAGTATGAGGTCAGGGAGTTCAAAGTGTTCCTCTCCTGTGCACCCTAACAAGATGGATGAGCTCAGATATAAATGCATGCTTGTGGTTTGAGGTGTATTTGCATGCATGTGTGTATGTATACAAATACTTATGGCGGGACACTGAGGGTGTGCAGAGTGGTATTAGCTTTGCTGTAATGACACACAGTGGTGGAATACCACAGCCACCCAGACAAAACTTGCCCAGTGTAGTTGCTTGGGGCACATCACACTCAGAGATTAGACATTAGTGTGGTTGTGGGGTGTGTATGAACTCCCACCTCAGTCTACTGTAGTCTAGACGGTCTAACAGCCCCGTTGTGGAACAGCTAATCAACACAGCTGATGAAGCGGTGGAAATAAAAGAGAGCAGGGAAGATGAAGGTCACACATGAGATTTAAGAATGAGAGACAAAAACAAAACTCCTGAAAGAAAGAGCTGTGGCGAGGCCAATGAGGCATGCAACGACATGCTACATTACATATGCGCTAAAGATTATCTGTCTTGGAATGATTATCGACTTCCCTGTAGATATTCAAATAGGGATCACTGTGGTTTGGGTATGATGTGAGTGGTGAAACTGGTAAGATGGCTGTCCAACAGGACGTGACTTTCAAAAAACCAGCAAAAACATTTTACAACTAAATTAAAGAGCTTTGGGCCTCTCATGATGAATATGCCCTAGGCCAACTGCCAATCACTATTGACTTTCCTCCCTCTTGTTCTGAAAAGTCCTTTGTTTTCTGGGAGCTGTAAGACCGACTTCATGCAGGTTTTGGAGGGTTTTCAAACAATGCCTGACAGGCTGGATAAGAGGAAAATGATTTCTCAAAACCACATCTGATAGTGGAATGCACATCTGTTTAATAGCAAGAATATTGCATGGTTAATGTTTTTGTGTGTATGGATACTACATGTATGACTGTATTTCTCTCTTTCTGCCTCTATAATGTGTCTGTGTGTGCAAATAAGAGCTATCTTGGGTTTAACATTTCTCTCAACAGGTTTGTCCCTCTCTGTAGAGGCTTAACTGCCTGTTGTGACTCAGAGACTTGGAGAGGATGATAGATAATGTCCTCTGTGTTTAGTAATTATGCAGTCCATCCAAACTATTGCTCATTCATAGAAAAGTTGCTGTCCCACCAACTTCTTGGTTACCATGTTTAAACTTCTCAGGCACATATTTATGGGCACAGACATTTTCTTTGGCACTGGAGAACTATAATGTTTTAAGTGTGTGTGTGTGTGTGTGTTTTGTTCAGGAAATAACTTTTCATTCTCATGCGCCCTCAGAGATTCATCTGTTTTGCTATTTGTCTGACGTACACAAGATCTCTGCCTGATTCTCTGGCTTATATGAAGAGCTCAGCTGTTCAGGAGCTGAGTGTAAAGCAGTTACACAGAGCTGTTTGGGTGCATGGATGTCTACTTATGTCTTGGGGAATGGTTAGTACAGAGATAGATGGACAATGACATCGACCGGTGACGAATAGAAAACATCAGTATTTTTGTTTTGGTGTGCGCCTGGCTGGAGCAGTAGTGGAGTCTGGTTTTTACTCTGTGTTTATGATTTTGGCTTTGTGGGTTGTGTGTTTGTGTCTGGACAACAGCAGGGCCCAGAGGCTTGAGCGTGATAGAGAGGTTAACCAAAGCATAGCCAGGGGGCTGGAGGGTGGGTTTGTGGACTAGAGTGTTTTGATGGTTTGTGTTATCTGGACTGAGAGCCCGAAAGCTCATGAGTTGCAGCCAGAGCGATTGGAGGGCTGAGAGATGTGTGTGGTGTGAGGTTTATATGATAAGGGGAAGTGTCAAGGTGTTGGGGAGCTCCAGAAGAACACAAAAACATTAGTGAATGCTGTCCTGGAACTGTTTAGATTTCTGTCTGTTTTAACTCTCTGCATTAAGCAAAAACACACTAACAGACATGCAGTGGCATGAATATGCGTAGGAAGGCAAGGACATCAGACTGTCTGAATTAAAGGTATAATGAGATGTGTGTGAAGGTTTTCACAAAGAATATTGGAACAAGTCAAGAATGGCCACAATGGTCCATGCTTCTGATTCCATTGGTCCACATGGGGTGCTAATGCAACAGAAAGGTCATGGCTAGGATGATGGAAAACCTGTAGGCCATTATACCTCTGCAATTCTCCAGACAGTGGTGAGTCACTGGTGGTTGATTTAAAGGTTAACAGTAACCATTCCTCGTGAGTCAAATATATCTGGCTTTGCTTGGGTGAGAGTTTTGTTAATTGTGTGATAGATTTGTTGGGAATGTGTGGTTGTTTGTGCCTTTTGATACGTGCCTTTGTATACATGTTGTTTTGTGTGATTCTTCATTGCCCATGGCGATGACAAGTGGACATTTGGTTTTGATGCTGTATTTGACAGGGAAAGGCACAGATTATACAGGTTCTGCTTTCTGCTCTGGATGAGAGAACAGAGGGAGGGTGGGTCTGAAAAACTGGCAAGCAGAATGAAAAGTGGAGACATCTGGTGTGGTTGTTTATTTACCCAGTGAGGAAGTGACAAAACAGTTTTCTTTCATCTGTTGGCTCTCCTGGTTTATTTGTTCAATCAATACTTAAATCCCATTCCTCTTTCTTTGTACCACTGTTTTCCTTTCTCCATTCCAGTTTGTTTTTGTAATGACCTGAATAAAGATGCTGCACATACATACAGTGTCAGACCGTCTTCTGGGACAGTGTAACACAGGGCTGATTCCTTTTAATGAATCACTTCATACTAGAGATGATTCATGGACGTGAAACTTCTTCCAGATTAATTATGTGAAATAGACATAATTACTGTATTTGCCAGTGACTTATTGTGGTGAAGGTGTGGTGTTCACAGTTCACCGTTATCTTTAATGACCCTGACTCGCATTTTTTGTTGCCTAACTTTAAAGGGAGAATGAGTCTGATTTTCCTAAAAAAACAATGAATAGTGTCATACAAAAATAATAGTAGATAGTAGATATTGGTTGGCTATCAGAGGTCATTAGCCAGAAAGTTTAATAACCACTGACTTAATCCTTAAGGCCCTTATATACAGTACTCCAAAATGGACATGGAGGTAGACAGCAGGGCAAACAGCGGACACGCACGTGGTTCTGTTTATACTACATTGTGTGTCTGCATAGGCGTGTCCACACATGTCCACACATGTGTATGCAGTCATACATTTTGGGCTGCACATGCACATCTGCGCAGACACCGGCACACATGGGAAGATGACAAAATTTTGAATAATTGAAGCTTTAAATGTTTGTTTTTTTACTTACCTACCTACTGTAATCTTGGTCTGGTTCCAGACCTCAGAATCATCTCCCACGTCTCAGGTTTGTTCAGCAATTCAAATAGGTCTGGTATAGATCTATTTCACAGCAGACATTTTGGCATGTCATAGCAGGAAAAGTACAGGTAAATATAAGTGACTACATTCCATTTAGGTGAGTTAGTGTCCTGTTATTGAGCATGCTGCCTCACTGGCATGGCTTACTGGGGCACTTGATGGAACTGAGCGATTGTTAAAATAAATTGTTTCACACGTGCTTTTCCTGCTATGACAAGTCAAAATGTCTGTCATGAAAAAGGTCTATTGTGCCAATTGGCTTTACCATGGTTGGAGAAACAGTCGGCCAATCAGAGCTTAGTAGGTGGGATAAGAGTGCGGACGTCATCCTTTTACATAGCTAACTAGCTTCCTAGCTACTTTCATAAAAAAGAGCAACGGAAAAATAGCGACAAGCCTGGACGAGACTGACATAGCTGTACAACTTGCTGTAAGTCTATGTACAGAAATAGCAATTCTTAAATGAACATATTTTTTGATAAATAGAGAACAGCTTCTAGCAACCACTACCACAGCCTCTGTGTTGACTGACAAAGACATGAAAGGAAGTAGGGGTGCGCGATGTGACCAAAATCTTCCATCACTATGTAATTTTACATCACGGTAATGGTATGTATCACAATGCAGTAATTGTTCTGGAAATTCAATTAAGAAATGGTTTAAAATTATCAGGCTGTACTGTACTTTCTTCTTTTATTTGGAACTTCCATACAAACAAAAACAACTCCTCCTGCTCTGTATTTACAATTTCACTCTCCTCCACCGTGTTTTCTGGTCACTCTTTCTTTATGTGGTGGTTGGTAAACCAGCTTAGAGGTGCATTACTGCCACCAAAGGTCCCTTTCACATCACTTGAGAACGTGGTAAGCAGTGCTGCTGTCCAAATCACATTACCTTGCGAGGCAGCTGGATTTGCAAGATCACATGAGAATCGCGACGTCACAAGAGAATCCAGCTCTGATTTGCTACATAGCCTGCCCCAAATATTGTAAAGACACTAAGGGATAGCTCCCATGGTGGAAACGGTACAGGTGGACACATTTCTACCCTTGCACGTTATACCGTTATATCGCCCCACCCTATATGGAAGGATGAATATGTCACTCGCTACTGATTGGTTAGGGCAAAACAAAACAAATAAACCCTCTCCCAAAAAGACACGGCTAAAATGAACACATTGTCCAGCTGAATGAATCCAATACAATTAAATGGCAATTTAGGCCGCTGGAACTAATAACATTAATGATGGCCCTGTTCCATTGTTGTGTCCCAGTTAACATTGTCAGTAAGCCAGCATGCACAGATCCAGGGCCCTGACACTGACACACCTAAATCGAGCGCAGCCATTATTAATGTTATTTGTTACACCTGTGCTTTTCCTGCTATGGCATGTCAGAATGTCTCCTATGAAAAAGGCAATAAGTCAGATAATCCTGTTGTGGTGGAAAATGTTGGCATAATGTCTCTCCGTAACATGAAATATGAGTTTCATAGTTCATGGACTTTTCATAATGAGAGCGACTGTGTTTCCAGGCAGAATCATAAATCTAGTAAAACAAATGAGACAAAGAAGAGTAATTAGACTCTTCTGAATAGAGTGGTTATCCAAATCTTCTTCTGAGTGAAAAACGTGTGCAGCTGTTACACAGCCTGTTGATCTGTTTCTTTTCCGTTTTTTTTCTTGGTTCCACAGCTTTGTGCTGAACCATGAACTCTGAGAGTCCCCCAGCTCTCCCATTGACTGTTTAGATTGCGTATAGCATTATTTGGCCTTTCCAATGAAGCTGCACTCCTGCAGGGCTTTCCCCTGCTGAATCTATTGAGAAATGTTTACCTTCACACTCGCTGGTTAATGGGCATAATTTGCTCAATGACCAGCTGTGTGTATAGTCAGTATACAGAAGTGCAGAGGTGTGATATCAAATTCATACACCCAAATACTGTTCATGTGCAACAGAAAAAAGAAAAAGAAATCATAAAACAATGGTAAAATTTAAAATGACTGTCTGGCTATTTGTGTGCACTGTTTTACATTCCACTCTGAAGATGGAAGTCATATGGAACCTTTGGTATGTGACAAAGATGTTGGAGATCTCCTTTTGAACATGATCAAAACAAATTCTTATGTCTTATTTTGTGAATGTTTGGCTTGTATTTTTGAGAATGTATTTTAGTCTACTTGATTTACTCTCCATACTTCATAGGATAATCATTTTTTTTACATGATCAATCTATAAATGATTCCAGCTTGTAATTAAAACAATTATAAATGTGTCATGGTTTCAGGCTTTATGTATAGGATTTCCTGTCTTCTTTTGAAATGCCCTCACGTGTCTGGTAGTTGTACTTCCTGTCTTTATGACAGTTATATGGCATAGTTTATAATTAGTTCCACCTGTATCTCCGTATCGCCCCTCACCTGAGTGTATTTTTATACTTTGTTTTCCTTGCATCTTTTCTGGATTTTGGATTTTGCCTGCTCCCTGTTGGATGTGTTGGACTGCTTTCCTGTTTTTTACCTCTGCCTGCCTCACCACCCTGTAAGCCTTTGTCACTTTTTATTCCGTTATTAAATAAGTTAAATGCACCTGCTCTGCAATTGGTTCTAGTATCCTCGCTGGAAGGTACGTTTGTGTCTCATTGCTCGTTTCTGGTTTCTTTGTGCTGTGATTTGAGTTGTGTACACTGATATTAATGGGACATAATTCTGTGCTTGTACGACAGAGTACTCTTAAAACGTTGCATAATGTGTACATGTGCTTTTGAAACGTTTGCAATAACAGTTTCTGAATTAATTTACAGCAGGAATGATAAAGGTCTTTAGTTGGGCTTTCATGTCTAGTTTAGGTTCACATGGTGCATTTTATGGATGGATAGAGTTGGACTCTTTTCTTTTGGAGATAAATACCTTGTGGCTTCTCTTTGAGGAGTCAGTGGCAGTGGGATTCCTTGGTTCATGTCTGAGATAAAATAAGTCTGTGTGTATGCACATTTGCATGTCTGGCTCTGATGATTTTTCAAAATATGCGTGAATGCCTCCTCAATGAGTGTTTGGTCTTAGTAATTATCCTGCATTGGTGGTTGATTCACTCTTTGGTGAGTCTCATGGGGGGTGATGTAGCTGTGTGAGTCATGGGAATGAACATGATCCAATGCCAAATCTTTAGCCAGCAATCATTGACAAAAAAGGTCTAATTCTCTGCAGGGTTGCTTAGCTCACCTACACCCACCAATGAAATGTGGATTATATTTCCATAGCAAATACATACACACACACACAGACACACACACACACACACACACACATGGCTGGTAAAAATAAGCAGTCTTACAATTTCCCAGAGACACAACACACATCAATACATTACTCACAGTCCTCTCTCTGTTAACTTCTTTTGTTCTTTGGGTTTTTTTCTCTTTGACTCGATTCAGGTTGATGCCACATGTGCATTGGGGGAGCTTTGTCTGTCTGGATTCATCTGAATAAGCATCTTTCTGTGCTTGAGTCAAATGCTGTTTCCATCCACAATGTTCATCCAAAAAAATTTATCTTTAGACAAAAAATATCATGAATGGAGCTAAAACATTTTTATAATACTTCCACACAATGAAGAATTTAAGCAGCTCTTGAGTTTTTCTGGTGCGAGTTAGTAATGGAAATACAGTGGTGAAGTTGATTATGAATTAACAATATTTCTCACATCATCCCAGGTATATCCACCATGCTGTTAAAAATACCAGATGGTATTACAGAACTGCATGCGCTGTTTATGAAGCACTGTTGTGCATTACTTTGAACATTACAATATTTCTAAATTGACTTATTTTTGTCAGACAGCATGAAATGGGACTAATACCATCAGCCATAAAAGCACAATCCTATTTTGTCCATGACTAATCAATTCTGAGAGTCTATTTTAATTATGGGTGTCTTTTCTATTTTCTGAGGTGTTGCCAGTGTATTAATTTCAACAGATATGATGGAAACACACCTAATTTTCGGTTTTTGTTTTTTCCTGTTGTTTTGGCAGGGCATTTTTTTGCCTTTTCAGAGTGAGGCAAAGAGGCGGACAGGAAATGAGGTGAGATTATGCCATATAACTGCAATGTTGCGGGTATGTGACACGCTATAACCATTAGGCTACCAAATCGCTCTGGAAACAGCCAGAATTTGTGGTATATTTCTTGCAACACCTTCAAATGTTTGCATGAATTTTGTTTTAATGTTAAAAACTGCTTAGTGTAGATCTCAGTCTGTCTCTTCTGCATACTTCATAGACTACAAATACTGTAGATGAAAAAGGTGCACCATTTCCACTCACTTTATATACAATTTCCCTGTCCTTAAACCAAGTTGCCAAGTTTAGGCAAACTCAGCTAGAAATAGTTAAATCCAAGCTTCTCTGTATAATTCTTTCCAGGAGGTGAAAGAAGGCTGTGGTGGTAAGCCTCTCATAGTTTTAGAAAGAGTAAACATTGTGAAGAAATAAATAAAACTGTAATAAAAACACTATAGAGGAAGTTTTAATTATGCGCTGGTTATTTTTTATTTCCAATGAAAGTGGAAAACTGCTTCAATATCAAAGGCTGTTACAACAAAACAAATACGTAGAGTTAACAAAAACCTCAGAAATACCCTAGACCATTCCTAGACCAAGACCAGTGACATTTTATGAACTGTATTTACCAAAATCTACTCTTTTCTTTATAGGTGGCATTTCCTTTCACACAAAAGCTGAATGACAAATGACGGCTTCATCAGTAAGTACAAAACACACCTGGTCGAAGAAACAGTACACATCACAAGAGGAGTAATAGTGTGACACAGGCCCTCGTATAGAATGGTGTGGCATGTTTTTTTGTTTGTTTTTTGCATGTATTTTCAAGTTATGAGAATCCTCAGTGTTTGATATAAAACTTTCTCCCATGGGTGAAAATCAGTCTGCAACTTTTCTACCTCTCCCACACGTTAACGCCCATCCCTGACCACAGCCAATAGGAGATAATGCATGGTTAACACATTGCCCCTCCCTGTGAGATGTAAATCTTGTTTTTCTGTGCTGACCACCACGCTCCTAGGAAAAGACAACAGTCTACCAAATGACACGGTTGTAGACTTCCGATTACAGACCTGTCACTTACTCAACTGACGTGTAAACACATGATGGAGAGACAGTGAGTGAGACCTGCTGGGGTGCGTGGGCTGATTTTTGTTTTTCCTCCAGACATCAGACCTTTTGGTTAGAAGGTCTAACATAAAACAGTTTAACCAACATGATGCCTTTAGTTAAGCTGTCTCACTGCACAAGCCCTTTGCTTACAGGGGGCTGAGTGAACATAAAACTATGAACAAGTCTTTTCCTTGTCCCTACATTTCACTACTTTTTGTCTTTCTTTTTTGTCTAGTTAAAAGCAGCAGCAGCAGCATTTATAGCTGTAATCTGTAAACATTTTGATCCCTGTGTCACTTTGTCACATTTTACATTCACCTCATACATTCTTGGTCACAAATACTGCAGTACTCCCTTCAAAATATGTTTAAAAGGATATTTAAATGATATATTTCTAAATGATGGTAATCCAAATGATTATTACAATAGTTTCAGCCATTCACTGCATCTTTCTGATCCTGTGGCCTGTGAGAAGACAGTCCTAGCGCTGGCTTCGTTTTGGCCTCCTGACCAAAAGTGTGATAATTTTAGACTCAAGTCTCTCACATGGTCTGGAGCAAGGACGGCATTTGGAAATAAACTTGGAATTTAGCTTAATTGCAGTTTACAGATTTAGGAGGGGCAGCGTTCTCTTCTTTATTTTCTTGCATAAATAGAGTGAATGGAGGCCAAAGACATGAGGTTTCAAAGCCACAAAAGAGGTTAAAGAACGTCAGAGGCAGTGAGGACACTTTTGAGCCTGGTTCCTTAGCTTTCCCTAAGGCTCTGCCCCTAATGTGAGCTGCTTGTCCCCACTCACCAAATCCATCAGATTTATTATTCCACCCAGGCCATGAGGTCGTCGCAGTAAAACTTGACAGTTAGTTTTTAACTGCTTTATGCACAGCCAAGTTACAATGATTGCTTTTTTCAGATGCTAATTTCTGTTGCAGGAGGTGCAGGAGTTTTCAGCTGGGAATTGTCCCCATTTTTGTTCAGCTGGATTATTTGTCCTCAGAGGTCCTCAAACATCGACAGCTCCTCTGCACACAGTGTTTGGGTCCAGATAATTCCCATTACCATTATGTGTAATTGCTCCCAGTCAAGTATTTTTTTTTTTATCTAATGCTTTCCATTTTACAAAAACTGACTCCCCTACCTGAAAGATATTTATCCTGTTTGTTATCTGTGTGATGAAATAGTGATAAACATAAATAACATTTGAGGCTATGTTGAAGGGTATGACAGCTTGTGCTTGAGTTATAGCTTATGAAAATGATATCATGGATTTGTTGCTGGGGCTTAGCAAACAGGCTGAGATGTAATGGATGTGTTTCAGGTGGGGTACCAGGGGATGGGACATAAACTGTGAACCAGTTCAACAGATTGGAGTCTCCTCACTGTCTCTCGTGGTCTCGGGTGTGAATGATTGAGTATCTGGACCTCCTCATGGTCAAGGTTGCTGGGATGATAGAGATCAAGATGAATCTAATATTAAAACACACCTTGCACTCAAAACATGTACCCTTTTATTAATGCAAAGCTTTACAGATGCAAACACACACGCAAATGCATATGCACACTTGCATGCATGCACATACATTATGCATGTTGGAAGGAATGACTTGTGTGCAGCAAAGATCAAAGCCATATTCTGGAGACAAATTATGAGAAATGGCCACTAATAGCGTGCTCTCCTGGACCGTATACCATCCAAACTGCAGAAGCCATCACTGCCCCAGACCTGGAAAAGTAGTCACTTTTAGATCAAACTCAAAAACAAGACCCCGACATGGGGCATACATCATTGGAGAAAATGGGCTGGTAGACTGGTATGTGGGTGATGAAGAGGCTCGCTGGGAAGAATAAGTTAGATTTAAGGAATGGGACCATAGATCTTGAGATAGGATGAACATATAAGCTTTTGAATGGTCCCAAAGGATAAGTGTAAGACAGTGCATGATTCAGGGAGGAAATGTTGAGTGACTGGAGTCTAGGGGGATAACGTGTTTAGTACAATAACAGGAAGGAAGAATGGAAAGAATGAATAGTCACTAGAAATTATTAATTTCACTCGTGGTTTATAATGGTGTTGGGGAAAACGTTAATGGCTGGATTAGCAGAATAATTTGAGTAGTGTGAATTAAGTAATATTGCGCAGGTATGAATTATTATAGTTGTTCTCTCCAGTAAAAATGTTCTGTGTAAGTCTCAACATTTGTACACTTAATTTTCCCAATTCTTTAATGGCTGATACTGATTTATAATTCACTCTATTTAGCTGCAGCTCTTTTGCTCAAACTCAGATTTGGCTGAAATGTAAAGGAAATTAGGAGAGTTAACTTGGTAATTGATAATGACAGGTGAAACAGGGAGAGAATTACCTGCAACAAAGGTCACTGGCTGGACTTGAACTGATGTGGCCATGTGGCATGCACTGTAACCATTTGGCTACCAAGGGGCTCCCCATTTCAGTATTTAACCAAGATCCTGATCTTTCCCTTGATCAAGTGTTAGAAACCTTAACCATACCATAACCAATCTTCACTTCCCTTACCTGTGTGCCTAAATATAACCAGAACAAGAGTGACTCTACACCCATGCTAGCAGCTAACATAAGCATGCTAACTCACTCTCAATGAAAATGCTTATTTGCTGATGTTTCGCAGGTTTCCCATGTTCACCATCTTACTTTACCATAATAGCATGCTAACATTTTTCATTCAAACACACAGCTGAGGGTGATGGGAATTTCATTAGTTTTGTGGGCATTTGGTCATAAAACCAAAGTATTACACATATAAAAATTTTGTACACATATAAATTTTGTGAACTTAGGCCTTTGTAACACTTTTTGCTGGCAGTTTACATTCTAATGCTTAAGTGTCTTCATTTTTGACCTCTGCAACTGCAGTCTGTCTGTCAATCCAACATTTTATCTGTAGGATCTAATGTTACCATCCACCAGCCTTTTTAGTGGAGTCTGTTTAACCTCAATGTGAATGGTTAGCAAACACCTCACAGAAGGATTGGTGTGAGTCCGATTTGATACTGTGTTCTTCCTGTGCACTAACTCTCCCCTCCTTGAGAGCACGCTGGGTGATTGACAGGCTAGAGTGATTCTTGGGGTCATGAGGCGTTCAGACCTGAGGGTAGGACCCAGTTTCATGACCTAACGTGCTGACACTACAATCTAATGTTTGCTAGTGACAGACAAGTGGTTTATTAATGTAGGAAGGGTGGGGATCTCTGACCCAGATCACACTCTGGAACACATAAGAATTCATGACAAATCAATCAGTTACACTTTCCCTTTTCTGAACTGGCACAGAGATGCATACCATATCATAAAACATATCAGAGATTTTCATTTAATACTGCCAATCTTTAACATATTCACGGACAAATCTAGTTTTGTGGAAATTGTTTTAAAATAAAATGTCAGTTTTAGTGTGAAAAACAGTATTTGTGTATGTCCTTAATTTAAGTGTGTCTTTGTTTTGTTGTTTTTCCATTCCTTTGAAATTCAAAATAAGCGCATGCATATTTAACATTATATTACCATCATTCTGCACCCTGCATTTATTTCTTTCACATCTAACAATGGAACTTAGTAGATAAAAAATTAGGCCTCTTTAAAAGCATCTAAAAATCCTAAATTTGATACACAACTTCCATTGCTGATCTGACAATCTTCCGACTCTAGCTTGTTTCAGAAGCACAGGCATCTTACCCATCCCACCAAGATCTTCCTCAAGAGCCTCAATGATTAAGATGTCCAGCTGACTCTTGTTTTGAGTAACTTTTTTCCCACAAGCTCACTGAATTCAGTTTTTTTTTTTTTTTAAATCATTGAAAGAGCTTTAATAGTCAGCCATACTGTGGCAAGAAAAAGTATGTGAACCTTTTGGAATTGAATTGTTTTCTGAATAAATTTGTCATAAAATGTGATCTGATCTTCATCTAAGTCAATGGTATTGACAAATATATAGTCAGTCAGTCAGTCATTTTCTACCGCTTGTTCCTGTTGGGGGTCGCGGGTGACTGGACCCTATCCCAGTGACTTCGGGCCTTAGGCGGGGTACACCCTGGATAGTGGCCAACTCGTCGCAGGACAAATATATAATGTGTCTTAAAACAATTACACAAAAACTTTCATGTCTTTATTGAACACAGTCATTCAACATTCAAAATGGCTGTGGAAAAAGTAAGTGAACCCTTAGAATTAATAACTGGTTGACCCCCCTGGGCAGCAAAAACCTCAACCAGGCGCTTCCTGTAGCTGTGGATCAGACCTGCACATCATTGAGGAGGAATTTTAGTTCATTCTTCCTGGCAGAACTGCTTTAGCTCTGTCATATTCTTTGGATGTCTCATGTGTACGGCCCTCTTCAAGTCAATCCATAGCATCTCTATTGGGTTGAGGTCTGGGCTCTGACTTGGCCACTCCAAAAGGCGGATTTTTCCAAATAGTTTAATCTTAGTTTCATAAGTCCACAAAACATTTTGCCAATACCGCTGTGGAGTGTCAATGTGCTCTTTTGCAAACTTCAGGCGTGCAGCAATGTTCTTTTTAGTAAGCAGTGGCATCCTTCGTGGTGTCCTTCCGTGGATACCATGCTTGTTCAGTGTTTTACGTATTGTAGACTCATGAACAGAGATGTTGGCAAGATGATGATGATGATGATGATGCTTTCAAATCTTTGGCTGTCATTCGGGGGTTGTTTCTTTACCTCATTGATGAGTCTTTGTTGTGCTCTTGGTGTCATTTTGACTGGGCGCCCTCTTCTTGGTAGAGTAGCAACAAGCACAAAGCGTCTCCATTTGTAGATTGTTTGCTTTATAACCCTTTCCAGCTTTATGTAAAGCAACAATTCTTGATCGTAGCTCCTCTGTGCTAGAGATGCTATGGATTGACTTGAGGAGGGCCGTACACATGAGACATCCAAAGAATATGACAGAGCTAAAGCAGTTCTGCCAGGAAGAATGAACTAAAATTCCTCCTCAACGATGTGCAGGTCTGATCCACAGCTACAGGAAGCGCCTGGTTGAGGTTTTTGCTGCCAAGGGGCGTCAACCAGTTATTAATTCTAAGGGTTCACTTATTTTTTCCACTGCCATTTTGAATGTTGAATGAGTGTGTTCAATAAAAACATGAAAGATCAGAATTGTTTTCTGTAATTATCTTTAGACCCATTATGTTTGTCAATACCCTTGACTTAGATGAAGATCAGATCACATTTTATGACAAATTTATTCAGAAAACCATGAAATTCCAAACGGTGAAATTCAAAAATGTATGTGAACATAAATCTAGATTTTTGGTTGTTTGCAATAGCCTTGCAAGCTACATATGTTTAAAAGGAAGCCCAGCCCATATTTTAAACACTGCACTGTTGTAGGCTAACTAAGGAGTGTATATCCCAGTGATGACCCCTCATCACTCAGAGCAGAAAGTGAACTCATGCATAGTTTTACACCAAGGGTTAACCTTTAGCTATAAACTTAAACAGGTAAATTATATGTCTCCAAAATTACAGCCTTTATTCAGCTTTGATTTTACGAACTGCAAGATGACCACGGTGAGTAATACAACAATGAGAGCTGCGTTCCACTGAGCTCAATGTAATTCTGGATTAAAAGGTTAGTACATTTGACGAAGGATATAATGACTACCTAGACATGTATTATTGAGTTGGTGCCATTTTCTTTAGATATTTGAATGAATGTCATGTAGCCTGTGCTATATAAAGCCCTCAAGCTTAGTCACTTGAGGTTAGTGACTCAGAATCAGTATAAGCCCCTGCAAGACAGTACCCTCAAAACCTATTGTAGCCCCTTGAAGTTGCCTTGTGCATTTTTGTTTTCGCTGTGCAAGATACAAGTTGACAATTCAGTCGGACATTCAGAATTGAAATTATTAGAATTGTTGAACTGGCAAAGTATATATGAGGTACTTTCTCTTTTAAATAGGTAGCTTTACCATGCCCAAGCAATTTCGAATGGAAAATGCTGTGGAAAAGGGTATTCTGAATTCTGATTCTAATAATTCAATATAAGATGAGGTGCAACCACAAGGCTCCAGACTAGAGTGAGGTAGAACATACTGAGTATCAGGAGACACATCAGACAAGTCCATATGAGGGTGGTTATGGCTGTGAGAGAGTTATTATAAACGTCCATGTCAGTAAGATATGCTGTGGACAATGGCATTCTTTACAATTCTAAATTGTATTTCTTTTTGACAAAGGTTTTTTACAGCGCTATAGTAATAAAATAGAATTGGATAGACAAGAATGATAGCCTTTTGCCTTGCACTGTCTTTATATTATTGTGTCAAAATCCAGACATTCTCTGGAATTCATACAATCAAAACCTGGTTTTGGATGATACAGTAAAGTATATTACATTTCCAATTATTCGAATTTTCAAAATCTACTTTATAATTTTTACATGATCAACTCAGACTCATCTGAATTCAAAGAGTTTGTTTGAAGTCTGAGGATACATTTTTTAAACCAAAAAGTGAAAACCACCGTATTCAAAGTGTGAGTGCTTTACATACCATCTACTGTCTATAACAAGTAATTAAATGAATGGCCATTGTGCCATGTCGAAACGGTGTGATCACCATACAGGTACAGGTATTTTACAATCAAATTGATAGATTGCAGTTTGAAGCTTAAAACAAGCTTGAAAAAAGGGGGTTGCCCTTTTTCAGGTTAGAGCAACAGCCCCTCAAAAGTTTTGTGCACGTCTGATTAATGGGACATCAGAGCTTCCTCACACATGGCCAGTCAGAAAGTTTAGCTTCTGGGCAAAAATGAAAGTAAGTCTCTAACATGCAGCATTTCAGAGATATTGAGTATGTTGTATACGACTTATTTTGATGTGTAACTGGAGCTCTCCTTCAGATCAGACTCCTTAAAAATCAATCGGCACTACTGTTTTGGCATGACATTTTGATCTGGCTGGCCAGTTTTTGATGCGATGCATTTGATTAGTGTCTGGTCCGAGTTAGTTTTTTTTCCTGTTGATCACTTTAAAGCAAAATTAAATAATTTACTCAGTAATGCAGATGTGTTGCTTTTGGGGCTTTGGTTGCTGATTGGGATTAAGGAATTTTATTTGAAAAGTTAAATTTTTATTTGTAAGCAATTAGTTGTGTTGTAAGTTTTCAGTTTTATGGACAGAGACTTGTTGCATAGGAATTTTTTATTCGCATGGGGGCTGGAGCCAATCCCAGCTGACATTGGGCGAGAGGCGGGGTACGCTCTGGACAGGTCACCAGTCAATCACAGGGGCTGATACAGAGAGAGACAACCCTTCACACCTCACTTTCATACCTACGGGTAATTTAGAGTTGCCAACTAACCTAACCTGCATGTCCTTTGGACTGTGGAAGAAAGTCTGAGCACCTGGAGAAAACACTCCACACAGAAACGCTTTAATTTAAAAATGTTGTTTCCACTCTCTATCACCACTTATACTATCAGTTACCAGAACCTTGAGAACCTCTTTGGTCAGTTTCCTCTTTCCGTGTGTGTGTGTGTGTGTGTGTGTTTTTTTTTGTGCATTTTTCTTTGCTGTCACTCATCTCTTCAGATGAAATGATACCATCAACCCCAAGCTAGGACTTGTTGAAGTATCCCTCTTTTACCCCTAGTCACCCCATATTGCTTCCAGGGAGAAGTGAGATCATCACCAGTTGCTGCACATATTCAGGGAAATATATGTAGACACACAACTACACACACTTACAACCAGAGTTATTCACACTGGCTCATTGTCCACCCCTCCAATACTGTGTAAATGAGTGTGTTCAAATGATGTGTGCAAAGGCCCATGATCTCTCGCCCTCTTCACAATTTCCCCTCAAGCGCTGTAATGACAGTTCATTATTCAAACCACAAAGAAACTAAAGAGTTGAGGTTTTTTTAAGAAAACCATAGAGGAACAACAAATCAGGAAAACGATGATGGACCTGAACAAAAATGACACAATGAATGTTCTGAACAAGACTAAGGGGGATATTTAACAAGGATTTGCGACAGTTTTTAGGTGCTAAACATTCAAATTGCCTCTGTTCTTATTTACCAAAAGTTTTATCCAGGTGAAATGGAAGAAAAGCTACACAAAAGCTGCGCTGAAAATTGCGTGTCTGGTTATGTTATACTGTATGTCCTGGGAGAGGAATCCCTCCACTGCTGCTCTTCCTGAGGATTCTTCCATTTTATTCCTTTTAAAGTTTTTTTTTGTTGCTTTTTTCCTTATCAGAATCGAGAGTCTAAGGACAGAGGTTGTTACTGTGCAGATTGTAAAGCCCCCTAAAGAAAAAACTTGACTTGGTCAAATGCAATATGTATTTTAGTGCGTTCCTGAAACGCAAATTATGGAAGGAGGGAATGAAAATTTGTACAAATAGCCGCTGCCCCTGATGTACCACCACTGCAACAGAAGAAACTCTGTCTGAAATTTAACGTCTGGTAAAAGTGGGTCTAAAATGTGCAGCAATGTTTAGTCAGACACACAAGGAGGATGAGAGACTACAGCCAGCTGGAAACACTGAGTGAAAGACAAAAAGAAACGCATATTAAAAGATGCAATACAAAGTTACTTTAACAGATTTCCTAATAAGCACTAAACACAAAGTGCAGAAGAGGCTGATGGGAGTGTCATTAGTTTATGGTTATTTGATCAAACCAAGGTTTTATATATATTACAATATTTTGATCTGCTGTTGGTGCTAGAGGAAAACTCAGGGGATCATCGAAATCATAAGGAGTCATTGTGTGGGAACCATGAATATCTGTAAAAAAATTTGTGCCAGTCCATCTTGTAGATGTTGAGATATTTTACTAGATAAATGAAAACTTTGATCTGCTAGTTGTGCTAGAGATGTTCAGTACATGTAAGTGAACTTACTATACTGAATAACAATATTCATTGGCTGAATCAGTAGCTTTTAGCAGTAGAACTCCAGAGAGTCTAGTCTACAGAGTAAGTTGCTTCCTCATGAAAAACGTATTTGAAGACAATGAAAACCACAGAAACAATCATAATGCGATAACTCTGTCATCAATAATAATAGGTCGCTGAGCTATTAACTTTATGTGCAGCGCTTGATTAGGCTAGTTTTGTACTGAACTGAACATAACAGCTTGGTCTGATGTCATGGCAGTATGAACAGTGATGCGTTCACTTACGTACTGAAGTGCCTTTGAATGGTTTCCCAACAATTAAACAAGTCCCATAAAAGACCAGAAGGGAGGTGTTTCACACAAATAAGCCAAGTTGCAGTCATTTCTGTATTCTCTGTTGTGTCCTCTGTCCACAGTATTGTGCCTTGAACTCAGTACCATTATATAACCCCAGATGGTTCTCTGGCGCCTCTGCTCATCTGTAACATGTTCATGGGTCCAGCCATACACACTAGAGCGTGCCGGCGGGTCTTTGATCTCTCTCTCCCCTCCTGGGGTGAGCCTCCTCAAGCTTGTCCAGCCTGGATGCATCTAGCTCGATCTTCTCCAGGTCTGATGGGGAATGGAACACTACTGATCTAATTCACCACATCTATGCAAACAATAAGTCACCCCTGGTATAAGCTATGGCACTCGTGTGGGCTTCTGAGGTAGAGCTGCAAGCATCCATGAGTACTTGTGTGCAGCAGGTTCAGGTATTGTCTCCCTCCTGAAGGCCCCCAGTCCTAAGGAATGCCAGTGGCTGCCAGTTCCAGACAGCCTTTCACATTTGGACTCTCACTCCAAAGGCAGAGGAGGATTTATATCTCTGCCATATGCTACACTGTGGAAAGTGCATACACGGATGTTTAAGCAAGATGTTATTGGGGCTTAGTTAATGCATAAGGTGGGCCTTAATGATAAGACATTTGTGAGATGCATTTAGCTGTGTTGATAGATGTTTACATAAAATACCTGCCAAGTGATATAAAGAGGTAGATGTTTTACATGGAGCCAGTTCACTGCATTGTGGCAACATACAAACTCTAAAAATATGCAGTGTGTGTGTGTGTGTGTGTGTGTGTGTGTGTGTGTGTGTGTATATACATCTGTGTCTATATGTGCGTGCATACATTGATATATGTGTCTGCATATATCAGTTTATGTGATGTGTGATGTAAGAACAGTAAAATATCATGTTGCCTTTACTCTGTTATGCTCTTCTCGTGAGTTTTAGTAAGAGGAGGTTGGCTTGACTCTCTTGTTTTGGATAATTGTATGCTGCCGAGGTCTGTGGTCCGTCTTCTCTGTCTCCCTGTAGCCTAGGCTGCAAGAGCCATATTTAGGCTGCACGTCTTCCTCATCCTATCCTGTCTCATCCCTATCCTGTCCGACACCCCCCCCCGACACACAATGCAGTAGTGGGCAGATAAAGGGACAGCAAGAGATCCAGAAGTGTAAGTTACTTAAAGACTTGTCTTGACTTCTCAGTAGTATTCAGGACCTTTTAGTTTTGGACCTGTTTTGTGGACATAAAGTTGCATGGTTTGGTTACATAAATGTTTTTTAGGAAATTTATGTAACCAAAAATATTTGAAACTATGCTGTAGCTGTACTAGTGTGTTATTTTTGCAAGGTTGTGCTCTACTCTTCTGTGGTATTATAGGGCATGGCAGTGTGTTTATGAAATGAGAATAAGTTGTACTACATAGCAACTTGTGCTATGTACTTGTTTTAGAATTTCCATTTAGTGAAAATCATGAACTCCAATTGTCTCATTTGGAATATTTAAGACCCAAAGACAAATGCAAAGGGCTGCATTTGTGGGGGCGTGTTGCTTCAGGTAACAGTGAAAGAAGGAAATACAATCCAGGAAGGTTTGTTTGATTTATTGATCCATAGATTTCAAGGCTCATCAGACCCTTAAACACTGCATAGCAAGCAATAATACTATGAGGACGGACTTCACAATTCTGCAAAGTTATTACTGCCGCAATCATTGTATCCCCCATAGCAATATTACACACACACACACACACACACACACACACACACACACACACACACACACACACACACACACACACACACAGACACACAGATAGTCTAGGAAGACCTCAGCAGCCTCCCAGTCTACTGATGTCCACACTGCGACAGAGCGGGCATGAGTTGAACAGTTTGATGGCATTGGAACGAATAATCTCCTGTGCCACCTTTGGTGGTCTTTGGCTGACGATGCTTCTCCTCTCCACCAGCATGTTGTGGAGGAGGTTTTTTAGGATGCTAACCAACTTGGACAGCATCCGCTCTCCATGACCGCCTCCAGAGAGTCCAGCTCACCTCCTACTCCAATCACTGAACCAGCTTTTCTAACTTGTTTGTTTGCATCTCTCGCTCTCATGCGCCGACCCCAGCACACGGCATCATAAAAGATACCACTGGCCACCACAGACTGGTAAAACATGTGCATCTTGATGCTCACGTTGAAGCCTCTGAGCCTCTATATATTTTGTCCATATTTCAAACTATTGTCAATGGTCAACTATTTTGCTAGATAAAATTGTTCGTTTGATCCCTCTGAATTAAGGGAAATGTAGGCCTAATGTATGTCTGAAGCATTGAAAAATGGATGTAGTTTCCATGCCATCACCCATAGGTTTCTGAAAATCAGTTTTGAAGCTCAAAGTGGGCGGAGCCGGGCGTCACCATTGTGGCAGAGATTCATGCTACCCAACTCTCGCATAACCAAAAGTGGGCAAAGACGTGGAGCGTGGGTGGAGCTGAGGTGGGCTGAAAAAGCCTGGTTGCTGAACCACGCCCACTTTGCCTGATGTTACCAAGCTAGTTAAGGCTAAGGTGCTAGGCTAAGAAGCTAAGCTATATGCTACACTGCATTGCTAGCTGGCTAACCCGACCCTGTGGTATTTTTGGCACAGTCTTGGTACAACGGTCGTCCCGCTTAAACTTGAGGTAAGTTAACCTGAAACTATACAACAAAACTTGAAATTATGATTTATCTGTCATTGATATTATACACAAGATTTTAAGATGCTTCAATGTTTTAAAATATATATAATTGTGGTCATTTGCAACAATAGATTTTATCGAGATTTGCAGAAATATGGTCAGTATTACCCTGAATTAGCATAATGTTTACCTGATGCATGCCTAACAAACATTTTGAAGCAAATCAATGAACCTGAATTTAGATTTTCACGTAACTTTAGTGTCAAGTAATTTATTCAGGTAATTATCACCTGATTGTTACTTTAATAAGTTAGCTCATTAACGTTAAGTTACCTACATTGCATAGCCATAATTATTATTGCGGCATTTTTTGGCCTATGGAGGAATTATACCAAACAAGAACTTCAATTCTCAGTGCAGATGTGTCAGTGCATAACGGCTTACAGATACATTGTGATTCTCCACACCACTATTTGGATTCTGATTTGTGTAGGATACTGCTACCGACAGTGCTGTGCGAAATATGAACGAGAAAGAAAGGCACTTTTTATTTCTTAAAAGATGTTTATTTCTTTCAATCCTTGTTGAGGTCATGGCCACCTGTGATGCATCCACCATGCCTGCTACACACAGCATAAACTGTAAGTACCAGTCTTGGCTACTTGACTTGAGACAGCTGATTTTACATCTTTGTCTGTTTTCAAAGGACAACAACAAAACAATGTTAAAGACTGCCATCTGTATTTTGAAGTGTTGCTCCATTCTTCCATTTGTCCTACAGACAGGACATTATAGTATTCTAAACATGAAAAATTGAGCCACCCTTTATAATTAACTTTATATTTTTCATTACCTGAAGTATTTATTACAATTTATTTTCCTCCCATTATCACAATGTGGCTCATAGGTAAGAGCTTCAGAGACCTTGGGAAGTATCCTCTGCATGCAGGACGCCTTGTCGTGTTGGCTTTGCTGGGGTGGACTTGACTTCCCAGTTCCTGCGAGGAAGAGCAGCACCAGATATACTCATCATCCACTGTGGTGGCAGTGATATGGGGAGGTCAGCAGCATCAAGCTGGTCAACAGGATGAAGGAGGACCTGCGCCAGCTTCATCTCCAGCACCCTGGCATGAAGATTCGTGTTTTTGTCTGTGACCCAAAATGTGCTGGTGGAAGGTTGGTGCCAATCCGGTGAAGCTCGACAAGGCCAGGAAATTTGTCAACAGTATTACAGCTACATTTGTTCTTAACTTAAATGGTGTTATGATTGAGCATCCTCACATTAGACATGAGAGTCCTGAGCAATTTTTAAAAAATGTAGTTTATTTCACCCCTAGAGGAAATTATATGTTTTTAAGCACAGTAGCTAATTGCCTTAAAGACCACCTCCAAACATAGTGAACTGCTTACAGTTGGCAGTGTCATTGCTTTTGAATTTGGCCTTTAGGACCTATTTTGTTACACTTAAGCATAGCCCTGACCGTCATGGCTAATGGTTAGTTCATGTTTTATGTTTTTAAAAAATTCCATCTGTAGCTATAACACTGTTACCACCTCTGCTCTTCCTCATTCCTACAGTCACACCCATTATCCCATCTTCCCCAACCACCACATGGACTGTGCAGTTCTCTGGGCATAGCTTTTATCTCTTTCATAGGCCCCATCTGTTTTCTTTATTTTAATAAATGTGTTTACTATACATTTATAGTTTTAAATATTGTGCACCTCTTTGTGTTTGGTCCGTTTATTTAACATGGTTCACATTTGAATAAATTCTATTTATATTTGCACTTCCATCATTGTGTTGCAGTCATGTCACTTTTTGTATGTACAAACAAACTTTTTGGCTTTGCTAAAAATGCAGGTAAAAACATTCCCTTACACAAGAGATCTGAATTTACTCTGCATTCTTGTCATAGGCATAAGTAAAATGTGCCCTTTCACGAAACTGTTTGAAAAGGGAAGACCTGTTTGTATTTCTTATATTGCCCTCACTGTTCTCTTGACACTGCTGTGCTTTTTTCTGGGCATTCATGAGTCATAAAGATGGACAGTGAAGTTACTGTTTATGAACTGTCAGTCAAGTGAAGTTATGAATAAACTATAGTTACCAAAATCTATAAGTGCTATACATACAGTAGATTCTTGCGGGGCCACAATGTGATGTGTACTGTACTGTAGTGTGATCATGCGTGGTTCTCTCAAGCCACAGCCTGCATCAACTCGTGTATATGCCTTTCTCCTGGGGCGAATGATAGTAGGAGCAGGTGTCATGGCAAACATAGGCCCATGGGAGAACTCTCGATTTCCCCTGCTCAATCTCTTTTATTTTCTCTCACTCACTCTCTCTTGCTCTCTCACATATGCACTTTTACTCAAACACTCCTTCATCTTCTCTTTGCCTTTCAGTTTAGTCACCCAGCAAAGAATTTATCGCCGCTGGGCTTGGATTCCAATTATTATCTGCTGTAATCACCCATGTAATGCACATGCATGTTTTATAGCTAGAGGGCTACATTAAAATTTTTCTTTAGCTATAGACTCTTTATCAGGTATTTCTTGTAGTACTTCTTTTCCTCTCTTTAAGTGAGCTTTGTGACCCACTTAGTGTTTTGAGTAAATCCTAATCTGACAGTAGTGTACCTGAATGAACTAATGGGTTTGTATGGTTAACTGTGGGTATGGGGGACATAATAATGTCAAAATCATTACGTAACCTTCTGACCATAGAGGCGCCTCCCTGTGTTTGTGTTATTTAGGTTGTGAAGAATGACAGAGCAGGTTTTCATCAGTATTAGAATGGGAGAGATGCTGTTGTGAGAGAAGTAGGTGCACTAGACACCGTTAGATCTAGAAGATTTGGATATTATGTGAGTTTTTGGGGACTGGGGGGTGACTTTCAGAAGAAAAGAGACACGTCAACTCAAATGTGGCTCAAACCTGGGGGTCGGTCTTTCTGTAAAGAAGCCAAAAAATTTGTTTTGTCATATAATATTTTAAAATCACTGACATATTTCAAGGCACAAGCCAGGCTGATTCATTTTCCAGTGATTTTACTTCATCACCTTTACAGGAATGTATTTCTGCCCTGCGCCATTGTACAACAAACCTTACTGGTGATGACTAAATTATTCTAGTTGTTGTGAATGTGTTTCCAAACCTCAACTCCATTAAATAAAAACCCACCATTTTCCTTATTTTCCAATCACCACCATCATCTTTTATATTCCTTGTCATGCCCCCTGTAGATGCTCGTAAGCCCTACTCTTAACTGGAATTGGGATACAGAGTTTCCAGTGTGTGCGTGTGTGTGTGTGTTTGGACACCATTCATCATTGTACACATTCCAACAACATTTCCCGTCCCTTCAAGCTCTCTGGGATCACATCCTGTATAGTACTATAATACTGATGTGCTTAGAGATGATCTGACATTCCAGGTTAGGGGTCAAGATTGAGCCCCCACTGCTGACTTACGGAGATTGTTGATTAATCAACAGACCACATTAGTATATCTACTACATGTAAAACTGCCCCGATGGTCACTATGTCAGATTAGATCATCATGGTCACTTAACCTCCAGATGTGACTTGGCCAAGAGACATGTCAGACGACAAGTTACATACCAACCAAATCAATAGGTTTGCTTGCAGTTTTTAACCACTCTAGCGGCGTGGCTCAAGGTATGGCAATGTCAGTCTGTCAGTTGGTCCACCACTTTTGTCCATACTGAAATATCTCTCAAACTATGAGATGGATTTCCATTAAATTTTGTACAGACATTCAAGGTTTTCAGAATATGTATTCTAATGACTTTCTAGTGATTACCTGACTTTTCCTGTATCATGAGGTTGGCATTTTTGGTTCAGAGTTAAATGTCTTAACAACTATTTTATTGATTATCATGCAATTTGATCAGTGCGGCCAACTCTCCTGAGACAAATAAGCAACAGCTTCATAAACAAACCCAAAACAAGCCCAGTATTAATGTATCAATTTAAACAGGCTCAATAAATGAGGCTGAAACATATTAAAATTAAAACATTTGGAGTTTGAAAACCAAAAACAGAATTTATTTATATTAGTTTAGTTTTGCTGGTTGTATTTTAGGGTGATGCTGACAACTTGGAAACATTATCCAGTAATGATTTACATTGACAGAATATGTGATTGTTGGATTACTCACAAAGCATGATGTAATCTGATTACATCTAGTCTGTACAGTCTGGCAGAAAATAAAAAGGCTGTAACAATGCTGATTTAAATTTAAAAAGGACAGCTAAGAAGAATCATGTGCTCCATTAACTTCTTTTATATAAATAAAAGAATAAATCAGAGTAGTCAATATTATTTGGTACAAATTCAATGCAAATCACCACTGATAATGGCTAGGATAATGCTTCCATTCTAAAATGAAAGATGTGTTTATAGTTAACCTATAAACTACTGTATTCATGTATTGTTTAATTGCAAAGGGTACATATTTATGAAAGCAATGTCATCCTTCATAAGAATGGTGCACTATAAATAAAACTATAAACCTATGAAATTCGGCTTGTAACTATGCAGCAAACCAGCTCGTTTAGGCTACAACACGATTGACGTGACACATTTTTCTCCGAATAAGAGGGAGGAGAGCGCGGGATAGGATCACGTGGGGATTTGTGGGAGGCCGAATTACACTATAGCTCTGATATTATTTGAGGCTGTGAATAGACAGTGTCCATCATTGCATTGGGGAAAATAGTGACCATGAATGTAAAAAAATGAATGCGCTTGTCAGATTTTCCTGATAAGCAACCATATTTTGTAAAACAACCTTACATATTACAAAATGACTTGGCAACTCTGGATTTGATGCTAACCTTAAGGGTCTTTGTGCTAATTAGGAGATATTAGCATGCTAACACTCTAAACTAAGGTGGAAAGTAACAGTGGTAAATGTTGATGAAAACACTGATGCTTAAACTGTACAGAACTGACAACCAGTACCGCACATGTGATAAATACTTAATGTCTAAATTTTCACATCACATATCAGTTATGTAATACTGCCACACTCTTATCACTTGATAAATGAAGGAGCTAGCGTGGCTGCAGATACGTTGTCTTTTTTACAAACCACATGACGGGAAAGGGTTATTGGACAGGAGGGGCCAGAGACAAACTTCCAGGATCAGGAATGTCAATAGCCATGGCATTCGAAGTGTCACAAAATACATCATAGAAGTTCAATCTAGGCAAGAAAAGGCCATGCAAGTTTTTCTGTTGGTGCCTTATGTGATGTCCCAGAGGCAGAATCGGTTGTCATGAAGTATTACAGACTATTGTTGGATCAGACCATTTTAACAGGCAGATATCTTGTAGTCTGCATGTGAACTTTTGCCACCAACGCCGTGTGAACAGCCCATGAAAGCCAAGTAAGCTCTGGTATTGATTTGCACACATACGTTTTTATGCATGGCATATTTACTTGTGCATATGCAGGCATGCAAGCAAACGCAGACAATCACACAAACTCTTGAAGACTGACAGACACAGACACATACATGCAGACTTTTGGGATACTGACCTAAATATGTGAACAGTTGTTAGGTCTTAGCACATTGGGATCCATTTGAAATTGTGCTGCATGAGGGAGAGAGAAATGGAAACTAGACAAGCGGGAATTGGGGAGGC
>CM022474.1:18427162-18452162 GCA_011952105.1 Coreoperca whiteheadi | reverse complement strand
TAAAAGATTTGTATTTGCAACAGACATCAGATGTTATGACGCTGATGAGTAGCAGAAAACAGATGCAGTGAATTGATGTAAGAGCATCTCTGTAGAATCTGCAAGCATGCATGCATTATAATATACTTTCAAATGCCAAGAAGTAGCACTGGTGGTATTGTCCTGCCCATACCTGCATGCTATAAAACTGTTTAGACTTTGGTTGCACATGCTCTTACAATATGTTCACACCTCAGAAGATTTTTTTCTCTTTTTTGTTTCTCGTTCACCCTCAGATTGATTTATCAGTCCATTGTGGTTATCTTTGCACACCAGTGACAGCTCAGAGCTAAGAGCTTCCAGGGTGTGACTGAGGGACCTAAGGGTGGGGCTCAGGTAGAGCAGACAGGGAGGTCACTGTGGAATGTTTGAGATTCCTTCTCAGCGCTGCATCTGTAGTGAACGCACCCAGCTCCCAACCTGAGTGCCCCCAC
The DNA here is from genome assembly GCA_011952105.1 of Coreoperca whiteheadi. Lineage (NCBI taxonomy): Eukaryota > Metazoa > Chordata > Actinopteri > Centrarchiformes > Sinipercidae > Coreoperca > Coreoperca whiteheadi. The sequence goes on along the minus strand of CM022474.1, from coordinate 18,451,689 downwards.
CCAACCTCTGTTCCCTCACCTCCCACCAGGCACTCCACTTCCCCTCCCCTCGTTCCCCACACCCACTTTATCCTCTCTGTGCGAGTGGAACCTGCTCAGTCATGCCAGTCTGCCTACTTGTGCCAGCCTAACTACCACACACATTTAAATTGTGGAAAATCATCCTCAGAGCTGCCAGGTGTGGCATTCCCCCTGCGAGTGTAATGTCGTATTTTGCCAGGTGTGCCATCAGCATGTCTGAGTTAAGGAGACAACAATATTAAAAAATGTGATTGAGACTTGGTCAGGGAAGTCTTTGCTTTCCAATCTTGAATCTCTGAGTTAGTGATGAACAATACAAATCAAACAGCTGCCAATACTGATCTTTTCCTTGTTGTGTGTGTGTGTGTGTGTGTGTGTATTACATACTTTCTCAGTGTTCGAAATTATTATCTTAGATTACTATGTTTAATTCTCAAGAGAAATGGGAAGTGTATGTGTTTTGTGTGTGTGTATATGCATGCAACTATGTGTATTTCAGACATGTCTTTTTTTATTTTCAGAGTGCCAAGCTACTCTCATTCATACAAAAATCCCATCATAAGCTTTTAAAACTTTGCGAAAGGCCAGCACCATTCAGAGTGACTTGATAAGAATGACAGTGGCAGCACAATTGCAACATCACAGAAAAAAATTATAACAAATTGCCAGATTTGTCCATCAGTCAGCAGTCAGAATCATGTGCCCATGATCAAGGGACTATCCAGGTATTCCCTTGAAACCTTTATAGGTAAACTGATTGATTTATGAGATTGGAGGCGGCGGTGAGGTCAGGAATCCAGGTGTAGAACGTTGCGAGCTGAAGATACCAAACGCAGATTAAACTCTGAGAACAATAGAATGGCCGAGGGATGTTTGACATAAAGTTAGTGTGCACTGGAAATGTTGTCTGAGAGAAAGAGAAAGCAAAAGGTATCATTGATAGCCAAGGGAATAAAACCTCAGGCTTTTAGCGAAAGGAATGGGAAAGATGGAAAGAGAAGGGTGTGACAGAAGAGGGAGACAGCAAAGAAGCGAGAGAGAATCTCTGTCCAGCTGTAAGACAGCAGTGTTGGCCTGGCACATAGAGCTCTTCAGTAAATGCTGGTGAATGAAAACAATACCAGTGCTGCAGACTTTTTACCTCACGTTACCTCTCCCCATCCTTCTCCTGTCCCTCTATCCCATACTCCCTCCTCCCTGCCTTAGGGCCTCTGTGAGTCTGGTCTGGCAATGGCATGGGTTTCATTAGTCAATTACAACCTATGATGCTGGCTTCTTTTCTGAAACACTCCTCTTTCCTATTTTTGCTTCCTTGTTTCTTTCTGAGGTCTCCTTTTACTCTGCCTGGTACCACCTTCCCTTTTTTTCTCTCTCTGAATGTCACTTAATATCAAAGCTCAACCAGTGACTCATCACAGCATGTTATGAACTCAATGTTCCCTTCTATAGTCTAGCAGTCGCTATGACAACCGTTTGTCAACTGCCAATTTTAATTTGATGAGCTTTTAATGTGAAAGGCAAGTCAATTTCAGAAAATATGCTCCAGGTATAGCACACACCTGCCTCTTGCATTTGTATGTGCATGTAGAGATGTATGCACAGAGCAAGATACACAGTGCATCCTCACATATAGGAAAAGCCAACACACGCAAGCCCTTACTTGCTCACCTGCATTTATCAACGCATGCAACAGTAGGATACCTCAATCTGCCTTCAGGTATAAGTGTCAAATATTGAATAAAACCTCAGCTAAAAATGCAGTGACCCTCAAAACATTTCAAAAGACACACTGAGGGTGTTTCTTAAAGATTCTTGTAGGATTAGTGCAGCAATCAGGCCATGTCCATGGGCTCATTCAAATAAAACAGTGGAACTATCTGCCCAGTGGCATGGGAATGAACCTAGAAAGAAATCATCAAATGTAAGGCTTTCAAGTACTTGCTGATTAGTTTCTCACTACCAATTATTGTAATATCTGAAGTATGCCAGGTGTCATTATGCAGATAGGCACTGGCCTGTAAAGATGTAAATAATTTAATACACAGTAATAAATTACTGTGAAATATTAGCAACCAAAAGCAGGAAAATATTACATGAATTAATTTTTCACTGCTAATAGCTCAGACTTAACATTCTGTGTATAGCTGTATAAAAACATTGGCCCACAATAATAGCCAATGTGTGGTGGAGCTGGGGTTTTGTAGGATAAACAGCTGAAAGCAATTTAGCTCGTTGGGTGTAAAGCATGGGGCACTGGGCGGCAGATTGTGTGTTCGCTGTGGTGTTGTACGCTCTAGCTGAGATGTTGGAAGACACTCAGCCATTGAATGTTTGTTCCTGTTTTCCTCACTGACGGACATCTGAGCATCAGACTGTGGTAGACCAAATAAAGTGCTAATCTAGTAAATTGCAGGGAAAAAAACACAAATGGCATCAGAGCTCACAGAGAGAGCTGGATTGCTGCTGAATTATAACTAAACACCACAAAGTCTCACATAGACCTCAGCTAAGCATTTCCTCCCAGATAAGCGTTTCCTCTGCTCAAACGATCTGAACCCATTTACTTTGCTCAGGTTCTGAATGCCTAAATTCATTCTACAAGTAATTTCTATCAACCGTTAACACCATAATTTTTTATTTGCTGTTAATGCCAACCTCAGCTTTTGTCAGTTAACATTTCATTGTGGATGGGCTTTAGTTTATTAATATGTATGAGGAATGGTGATTTTTCTACTTAACCTGAGTTTCTGTGAGTTCCTTCTCATGAGCTCTCTCAGTTTGTCATAAATCTTTCCCAGTAATCTTTGTTTAGAGTAGTTTAATAGAGCTTAAGATCTTTGCCCGAACCCGTTGGGTTGGGGCAAGGCTTGGGCTTTTGTAGTTAATGTCAGGTGATGCGTTTCGATTAGCGGAAAATGGATGCTGAGGAGGTGAAACGGAGGCTGGCCTCTGGCGATTACGTTTTGGTTGCACCGGCAAAGCGTGCGCATAGACCAGTATAATATCTAGAAAGTAATTTATTTTTTATTGTTTTTTTGGTGTTAAAAAGTCACGATGTTACACACTCCAATACAGTAGGAGGCAGCATAAACCTTTAAAGTTGGTTTGTAGCCCGCCAGTAAAATCAAATAGAAGAAGAAGAAGAAGAAGAAGAAGAAGAAGAAGAAGAGGAAAGCATGCACACATTAATGTTCGAGCTTTTAAAAAGCTCTCAGTCAAAATGTACTTGTCGGGCTCGGGCCGAATTCTGTCGGGCTCTGTCCTTGTCGGGCCTAGCTTTTAAGGCCCGATTACAGCTCTATTAATGTGTAATTTCTTTGGTTTAGAGTATCACCTAGTAATACTGTAGAAGAGATACCCACTTTCATTCTGTTCTCTTATGTTCTGGCTACTTCACATGGTGAGAAATAGTTTAAAACTGAGTAATAGTTTAGTTGCAAGTTCAAAAAGTTCATCCTCTGAAAAGGAAAATGGTTTTCTAATGTCAGAGTTGGCTTTATGTGTTCTGCCCTTGTCCATGTGAGTTCAAAGCATAAATAATAATTGAATGTTTATCTCGTCACATACTCACATTTTTAATGATAATATAGTTTCAGAGCCATTGATTTTTTTATTTATTTTGCAAATGGATACAGCAATATAATGTGTAAATAATGTATACTGTGTGTGTATATATAATAAATGTTGTATGTTATGAAAACATTTTAGAGTTTGCAGGCACCTCAACTTTTAACCTTGAGGCACCAAACTGTCAACCCTGGAACCCATCTCAGCACTTTCTCTGAGACCATAGCAGACAACCAGGGGCGGGGTTGTGAAGATAATAATCTCCTGACAACTGCTGTGACTTTTAGCTCCGTTTAAAGGCACATAACTTACTTAATGAACCAAAATTCCTGCCCAGATCTTTAGCAAATCCATCCCTTGTATCAGTTTCTTGTTTATTATTTTTGACGTCTAAAATATACAATCCGACACAGCGCAGACTCATAATCACACACAGTACACATGCACAGGCACAGGTATACAATCTTAGCCCTACATTTGGTATCCAATATGAAACAGGACTGGTTCTCATTGTGTTCCAGATGAGTGTTGAGAATATACATGTCAGCTCCTCACTGTTACCAATCACTCAACCACTACTGGATGAAGTCTAGTCCTTATCAAGATGGGTTGTATTTGTGGCAGAACACCATGTCACTCTGGCCACTGAATTGGTTGTCCAGCTGAGCGCAACTCCTCTTGTCCACATGTCATAGTGTCCTTGAGCAAGTCATTGAACCCCAAATTCCAGCCGCTGTATCTGTGTCACGGAAAAGTGACTTTTGACCAAAGCAAATGCTAAAATGTATGCAATGTAAAGTAATCTGAGTGTAATAGGTAGCTAGAGTTTGCTGAGAGTTTTATCTGCTTCTATTTTTGACTCATCAATAAGTAATTGCACTGAAATGAAGACCAAATAAAGTTCTGCTCTACCTTCCTTTTCCTTACTTTCAACTAGACAGAAAATGGGCAAATGCTTCTTTGTTTGTCAGGTTGGGGGGAAGAGTCTTTCCAGCAGTGAAGTCACATTGGGAGTGTGCTTACAAAGCAGAGATACAGCATAATGGATGTGAGAGGAAAAAACTACTTTGACCTTCCAGCCATCATCCTAGCCTTTTTTAAGGCTTCTTTGAATTAAGTTAAGGGTATATATGCATAATTCAGTATCACTTTGTTCACCTCTTGTGTTCATTCATTGAGAATGATTAACAGAGAGAAAGACCTAAAAGGAGTATATAGTGGTTAAGTTACCATCTTTAGTGACTAATATGACACAGATTTTTTTCCGTGTGCATGTGTAAATGTGTGAGTGTGTAGTTGCATGGCTGCATCTGTGTGTCTGTGGTTGTGGCTCTGTGGTTTCATGTACAAGATGAAGTCAAACATCACACACACAGAAGACTCAGAACACCCCTCGAGGTGACTCTCCATGGCAGGGGACTTAGTGTGTCACTCAACCGCACAGCTGTACATTCCCAGACTCTGAGAGTGGGGTTAGATTAGCAAAGTGGAACACTTGCATTTGCAGGCAAAGGATGTGTGTTTGTCTGATCGCATCTGTGTGTTTATCTGTGTCTGCCCATAAACAGGGTCTTTGAGACTCATGCCAGCTAAAGGTGTGTGGGAAGGAACACTCAGCACTGGCTGCATTTTTGTTAGGTTATGTGAATGTTCTCCAGTGAGCTCCCATAGGTAAATGGCTCTGTGTGCTACATGCCCATTTTAGCTGGTATATAATTTAATGTCTTTACACTGAATGGCTTCTTTGATTGGCAGAAAATGATGTATGGTTCAGTGCTACCTTAGTGGCCACAGAATAGACATTGTTAGACAGTTTTAATTCATATAAGGACACTATTAACTATTGACACTATGGATAGTTTGCTTGCTTGCTGTTTTGTAAAAACAAACTTTTTAAAAGTAGTTTTCAGCTCTAAAGTCACACCTGTACAGTGTTGGAGCAGTTTCATGTCTCCTCTACTGTATGATATGCGTGTGTGCCAGATTTTTGGGCTTTGGCATCTGATGTGGAAAGCTAAATCAGAGTCAGCAGGCTCACTTTTATTCTTCAGGACCATCCTGCGTTTTTGATTAAAGAGCAAAACAGATGGAGAGTGTTGTCTCTCCAGTGTTTTTCTGCGTCACTGCTTGGTATCAATTTGTCCCATGAAGTGCATGTCAAACATGGTCGGCAGTAGCTACGAAGAAGCTGTAGATTTAGAAATGTTACAGCAGTTGCCACCAGTGGCATTGTGATTGAGGCTGACAGCCATTCTAATGAGAGCCAATGTCTCCCACAGCTTTCAACTGAGCTTCTGAGTGTTGAAGAGGGCCATAGTGCAACACAAAAGCAGTAATATATACATATTTTACATGCTATATTATATATATATATAGCAGTATATTATGCCATATTTTGGTGAAGCAAAGACTGCTTGGAACAAACTGAGCATTCAGATGGACAGCCAAAAAGTGGATTATGTGTGAGAATGATTTGAGAAGTTTCCTTGAGCATTTTGATAATCTATACCTACCACAGCTACCTTTCAAGCCTACAGTAGGAGTAGAGTGTTGGAGTATGGAGTATCACAATAAGCACATCATGATGCAAAGTCTAGGTCTAGAATGTTTGCATTAGTATTTGCACATACCTGTGCTTGTCTGTTAAGCATGTGTGTCTCAGGGCCACTAAAGGCAGCCTGCGTTTGTTGTTTTAGTTTAGACAGTATCAATTAAAGTAGTGGGGATTATTATAAAGCTTATTGGGGATGAGTCTGGTGTTGATAGCCCAGTGAGCAATTGCAAGTCCCCAGTAACTGCTGATAACTACAACTGACCATGAAAGTGTTGAATTCAAGTTCGAAGCATTGAAGTGACAGAGAATCTTGGCAGATGCAACAGAGGAAAAGAACAACAGCAAGGGACGGGCTGGGGGGATTGAGTAAGCAGTGAGGTGCTGAGGGAGGAAAGAGGAGCAGGATGCCACCATCTGTTAGCCACATGCACACCCCACAGCAGTCACATAAATCTCAGCCGAGCTCAGCAATGCAAGGCTGCATTCCGTCAGGCTAAACGTGCACTGGCTAGCTACCTCAACAGAAATGTGCAGCTCATGTGACATACAGATCCAAGTCATACATCCAGCACGTATACTGTAGTAAAAGGGGTTAAGATGAAACACAATGGCTAGACCAGGACACTGGATTGATCTGGGAGAAGTGTGAGAAAGTGTTTTGGGAACCGTTTCTCTAGTGGGGAATTGTGATATTGATGGGTTGTTGTAAATTTAATTATCAACTTGCCAGCGTGTAGAGAATTAAGTAAGACTTGGTAGAACAGTTACACAGTAGATCCATGAATTATAGCTCCTAACTATTGGCTAGAAATAGTTAGGAGTTCTTTTGTTCTTTTGTTCTTCTGGTGTGGTCCCTTGGCCCTCTACTACACTAGGAACAGTGGGTGTGCAAATACACAGGGCACATACACACAAACAGGTCACCAGGTTTGAAGTCAAGCTGAAGAATGGGAATGTGTGGATGAGTTGGGTGTTCCTGTGATGTACAGATAGGCTGGAGATTTGTAATGTCACTTCTTCCAACCAGCCTTGATTTTTGACAGTTGTTATGTTATAATGATGGTGTGTGTGGCAGCTTCCATGTCAATGTCACATCTCATGCCTTTGCCCCTCAACTGTTGATTGTAACGTACCATACCCTGTATTACATATGACTCATTTCAACATCTGCATAGCCCATAGAAGATAATAGATACATAGATAATAAATACAGACCTATTTGTATAACGATAACGAGTGTTACCTTGGCTTGTAAGATTGAGTCAGTCGCATTTTTAGTTTGGCAAATCCCATCAGCATCGGAGTTGGGAGGCTGCACTGAGGTTGTAACGTTAGGTGCAGCAGCCACTTATCAAACATGCTGCACTGCCTCAGATTTATCTAATGTTGTGTTTGTAAATGTTTCATGGGGTTGCTGGTGTTTCCCCCTTTACACAAAACTACTTTTTTACATGGCATTTGGCTGCATTTTCATTAAATTTAGTAAAGTGTGCCCACACTTTGGAAAGTTTTACCCTGTCTGCCATGTAGGGCACAGAGTGTAAACATGCAGTTACGCAACATCGAGCGCAATCGCCTGAGGCCGGCAGCTTTGTCTTCATTACAGGACTGAATGAATTGCATAAATACCGATAGCAGCACCATTTGTCCAGGAACTTATCAATATTTTGGTACTGACCCAGTAGGTACCCGGTGTAAAATTTAGTACCAGTTCTCTGTACCCATCCCTACTTTTAGCAGTCTATTTTACTGCAGAATCATAGTGATGAGGCATTGCTATAGTAATCCTCAGATATCTGATGTGACTTGTAGTTGTGAGTGTGACATTTGAACTTCAACTGCTCCATGAGGGTTCAACATTCAAGGACATTCTCTTCCCCTCCTCTGTAAAAATAGCCAAATGGTGAAATGTAATGGTGTAAAACCAGTAGTTTTCCACATTAGTTTGCACTTCGTCTATAACTGAAATTCCCTTGTCGTGTCACCTCACATCATAGTGCATTACAATTCTCTGGCTGTCAGGACAACTCACACTAAGTTCAAACTTAGGCTACCAATCAGTTAGCGATTTAAACCATTGCTAGTAATTTGAGGGGAAGAAGGTTATCAACTTTTGGTTGTAATGTTGTTGTAATGCATTTTTACTGCTCAAAAAAATAAAGGGAACACTTGGAGTTACATTGTGTTGTTTAAGTGTTCACTTAATTTTTTTGAGCAGTATATATCTTGCATGTGTGAAGCTTGTCTACATGTTAGACCTTTTGTACCAATTTAAAATATTCTAAGATGTATAGAATGTGAAAGAAACGTGGTCATTAAAAAAAAAACATCTTTTCCATCTTTTGAAAACTGACACATATTTTTGGTATTTTTTGGTCCGAATTCATGGAACTTTAGATCGATTTGAAATCATTGCTGGTGAAGAAATGATATAATAACATAGCGGCCACAGATGAGTCACCACTAATTTCATGTTCCTTTTCAAACCCGCTGTTCAATTGTACTGTTCACCCGCAGTGCTTGAACGGTACAACTGAAAACCCAGCGAATGAGAAAGCCCAGTCATGACATCACAGTCATGCAGTGTGGCAGATGGATGGGGAAGAACGTTCCAAAATAAACATCAGAAACACTGCAACAGAAGCAGACGTTAAAGTCACGTTTCATTAGTCGCCCAGCAATGATCAGCAGATTTGGTTAGAGGGTGGCATCCAGCCCCAGAGGTCTTGCTTACGAGGCAGGAACACAATGACACTGTACGGTTACTTTAGGATAAGGAAACCATAAAATAATAATAACAGCCCTGGAGAGTGCCATTGCTGTAGGTCCATCATCAGTCCTTCATCAGCATGCTTCTGTGTGAGGCTACAAGAACCACAGCCAAAGTGGCTGCTTGACTTATCCTCTGTATATGAAGTAAATTAAGGAACGTCCTACGGAATATATTTGAAGACTATGGGGAACACTGCACAGGGACTATGGATTTGTTGTATTGTTCCAGAAACTAATGGGAGAAAGCTGATTAATCTCCAATTTTCCAAATACATTAGAAAAATGGCCAGCTGATGAAAGGTTACTATTGGTCCAGCTGGCTTTAGTCCAACAACAAAACCAGCCAGCTGACCAGTTGCCAATTAATCTGTGGCTTTAGCTTCTTCCTGCTAACTTAAATCTGGTTATCAAAAAGACTGTAGCAAGATTCTTATCTCTGAATGCTGTACAGATTTATAGCGATGCGTATCATCAGGATGTGCTGATTATGCAGCCAGTCACATGTTCAGTCAGCAGCTGCAGGACAGTGACAGCTGTGACTTCCTGAATCCCAACTACTGAAACTGTTGCCAAGCCAGACTAATCACAGCTGGAGCAATCCCATTCCAATTTGATATCATGCAGCTTACAGTAAGTTATTGAGAAACCCAGAAAAAAAAAATGTAATCAGGGATGTTATCTTGAAAATGGTTGAAAAAGGAAAGTGCTCAAGGTGGTATGAGCGTCTTTAAACATCTACTGCACAGCTGGTTGAATCACTTCCAGATATTTTATGATTAAGAGCGCCTGCCTAGTAGAAACAGAGGGCTACTGAGGGGTTTATTTAACTTATTCAACATCACTTATTGACATAAAAATGATGAATGGATGAGCAAGAATTATACATTTGTATAATTATACATTTGTATAATTCTGTCCATTTTGTATAATTCTGTGCGTCTGTCTTGTTTGTGCTATGTATGCACTGACTGTGGAAAACAATTTCCTCCTTGATGACAAATAAACTATCTATTTAAATCTAAATCCACTTTGTGCATAACATGAAAGTTAACCATGAGAGGACCAAAGAGAGCACAAATGAAGCATTTCCCCCAGCCTGTTTAAATAAGCTTTTCAGTGAAATTAGATCATTAGGTGTTTTTAGGAAACGATCAAAACAAACTTAATGGAAGAAACACTAGTGTCATACTGCTACTGGCTATCCTGTGTGTCTGCCTCACAAAGCATAAAACTTGTTCATCTTCCCTCTCTCTATGTCTCTCTTTTTCTCTCTTCTACTTCTTCCTTTCATCCTCAGCCAGACGTTTTTGGACATGTAAGTTGAAAAAAAAATGCAGGAAGGAGAAGAAGAAAGAAAGGACAGTTCTAAAGGAATATGGCTCATATTAATCTGGAAATACTGCTTTACCTCATCTGAACTAAATTACTGGTCTGAACTCGCTGTCCTCACAGAGCAGGCAGAGCGCCACTGGCAGCCCAGATGGGCAAGGAGTGGTCGGCAGATCTGTCACCGTGACCACGATGAGCACATGAACCCCTGGTCTGTCGAGCTCTGTAGCTGTCCTTTTTATACAACGGATCAAAAGTGGTTCTTTGTTATTGTTGGTCTCGGATTTTAGACTCAGAGGCAGCTTCTCTGGAGAAGAAGTATTGAGACTCTTTCTCTTTCTTTATCCTGTTTCCTGCTATCTTTGTGGCTTTGTGCATGTGTATTGTTAAGAGACCGAAAGACCCTCTAAGCAAATATGTGAAGATAATAGGAGCTGATCTGTTATTGTAAAGGATATCCTTTCAGTTTATGACAGCATTTGAACAATTCTATGGATGGTTTAAGGACACGGTCATACTAGTGCCTTGTTGTTTTGTGAGATCCAAGTGCACATTGCTGAAGGCCATGAAATCTATAGTTAGATTAGTGGAGCTGGCATGTGTGGCTAAAGCTTGCAAAGGCTTGTGGTTTCCACTGGTAAGGAGCAGAGGCAGGCACAAGTGACTGCAACCTCACTTACTGCTACGCCGAGGAATTTAAAGGTGTGATTGCACGCGCTACGAGTAAACAGTGGCCCATCTGCTCGCTCTCTCACCCATAACTGAGCAGAACTGACGCACAAATATTAGACAGGAGCCTTAAAGAGACAACAGATAGATATATGACTATTACATAACATCAATGAGTCGAGCAATACTTGTTGCTATGATTGCTCCTAACTCCACCTGTCAGAGATGAGGGCCACTTTGTTTTTATTAGAATGGTTTATAACTGTGACAAACAACACGCTTGCATCTGATTAAAGGCTCCGTTGCATCACTATCCTGTCTTTAGATGTGTAACAGTGCTTGTCTCCAGAGATGCAGAGAGGCTTTCTGTCACCATGTCAGTCGGTCAAAAGGAAACGGTCAGCAGAGGTGTGTTTTTGTTGTTATATGAACTCCAGATTTTACCTTTAAACATTTTTCAAGGCAGAAGAAGGCTGTGATTTATATCCAAAAATGATCTATCACGAAAGAAATCATAAGTTACCTTACAGATGCCCCTGACAACAGTCCCTAACAGAAACCATCAGGGACGTTACGGTCGGTATGACAACAAGTGACAACAAGTGAAGAGTCTCATGCTTCAGTCATAATACAGTACATACCACACTGTACATCTGTACTTACATATTACAATTATGAGCAACCAGATGACATTATAAAACAATCTGAACAATGGATGAAGAGCTGATAATGATGCCAATCAATCCATCAATCAATCATAAAAGTGAGTAATAAAGATAACAAAAGATTGTGTAAGTATTAGTAATATTTATTCTCATTATCTTATAAGCTTAAACGTTAGTATTGGTGTTTGTGTTAAACAAATAGAAATTACCTTAAAATAAAAAAGGCTCAGTAAAGAAGTAATACCAGAAAAGATATAACAAATTGCATTACCCCTCATCCCAGTCTGAGTATGTGCCTATATAATACTGCTGCACAGTGCATACATAGCCAAATGACAAACGTTAGTAAACCAATGTGCATATGTTTGACAGATGAACAGCTCTACATTATGACAAGATAGCCTGCATCATAGCTTTCCTTTGATGGTTTCCCATGCCTATAATATTTTGTATAATGTCCATATGTTTTGTATAATACCTTTGCAGAGACAGGAGTGTCAGTGTTGATAATTTGTAGCAGGAAGGTTTGTACTGGTTTTAGACAGGATGATCTAAATATTGAGGTTCAAATGCAGTTTTCTCCAACAGCAGCACTTAAGAGGCATGCAGCTCTTGAGAGATGTCCCTGAGATAGACACACAACTGTTTTTATTCTTTATTTTTACTCAAGCATCTTTGGTGTGTTAGTGCAATAAGGCGTTTTGGCCGTCGTTGGACCTGTAGTAGAAATGGTTGAACTAATCTAAGGATCATAAATGGATTTGGTATTATATAACCTATCTGAATCAAGTGAAAATGCCTTGATTGGTTTGGATGCTGATCCTGCAGACCAGATCAGGACATGCTCAATATCCTTTAAGTGCAACACACGAGTCACACCAGTGACACCCATCCATTGATGCCTGTAGCCCCCACTGGTACAAAGACATAGGTGTATCCCGAAGAGTGGACGTGAATCATTACAGGCTGATGTGCATTAAGACACCACTGGTGTGTGTTTCCCAATAATCAAGTTGCAATAATGTGCGAGAATTACATTTTACTCTTTCATCCTTTTATTTCTTCTAGTTCTACATTTTACCCCAATTTTATTTGATAATTTTATAATCAAATCACTTTTAACAATATTCTATTTTCACGGAACTTCAATTTGGTATCACATTATCATCAAATAACATAGTTTTTCAACATTGCACTACATCTACTTGCAAATGTTCAACCTCCACAACCCTCACAAACTGTGAGCATCTTGGGTCAACTGGGCAGAGCGAATCACAGCATTCTGAGCTAAACTGTGGGAGGTGTGTGGTATAGTATGAGCAGCATTGATTTATCTATAAATGAAATGGGGGCATTGCCCATCCCTCAGACAATAGATGTGGCATCAGGGTTTTTTTTCTCCCTCTTTTTTGGAGCCAACCCATTCTTTCTTGACGCATGACATTGCAACGCAGGCTGACACATGTCAACTCATCAGAATACATCATTGTCATAGTTCCCAGCACATCAACTTTAGAAAACCAGCAAATGTCATATTCAAACTACTGTAATACTTCTGTCTGTTTCACCTGGTACCTAGTGTGTGCCACAAAATCAAGTGACGCAATGTGACGCCACAGATGTATGTTGCACTGAAATTGTCTGTATCTGACAACAAGCCTGCCTTACAGGGCAAAAAAGTTGACATGCCCCTCCTTCATAGGAGTGGTGTATTCTGGTCAGTGTCTACCATATTTGTACATTCACCTGGCTTGCATATAACCAACCTCTGACCTCAGGAAACACATCCCCATGGGAAAGGGAAATGTGCCTGTGAGAGGCCCACTCATGGGCGGCAGAGTGGTTTTATACACAGACTGGCATTATCTGCATCTCCTGCTCCCCTCAAAGGACAGGGCCACTAAATATACCCTGTGAGGCCTTCCCAGGCTCCTCTGGGCTGGGGAGATGCGGCCACTGCTTGGGCCGAAGGCCAATGACATGGCTGCCGACCTCCACGGAAAGTATTTTTAAGGTCAATTACAGGGTACAGTGCCTTTAGATGGCCGACTGTTGCTGAGGAGGCCTCATATTAAAGGTTTATGTGGAGAAGGACCAGAGAAGTCTGCCTTAGCTCACCCCAGCTCCCATTGTTACCACACACCCACTGAGACAGTGCAGTCTGAAGGATTCATGGGGTGATGTGTCCAGCGTGTGTGTGTGTGTACTGAAAGAGACACTGACATGGAGAATTAAAAAACAAAAGTCAATAGTCTTTGGATTGGCTGGATGGATTTTGATTAAGTTAAAGATTAATCATTTATGTATTTGTTACAGTAAAAATCCGCATATCCAGTTTATTGGGAAATTCTTGTGAATTTTGCTGTCATGGTATGTTGTGGTCAAACTCCCTCCGACAGATAAGGGGAGGACTCATTACGCAGCTTCAGCGCGCAGCAATTTATAAATAACATTCAGAAACACGCTTAACATTAAATACAACTTACAATGCTTATAATTAAAGGATATGTTCACATTTGTCTGTCTTAAAACAACACTTATAGGCCCATATGTTTATTGAACATATGAAAGAGTTTGAAAGAGTTGTTGGTCACTGTAATCATTCATCATACCAGCCAAGAAGATCCCTTCCTAATGTGATTCCAATGGAAAAGATTGAGTCCTCAGTCATCCTTCTTTGCAAAAATGCATTTTGAAGTTCAGCTGTTCAGCTGAAGCTAATATAAGTATTAGTTAGTTCAAGTGGGTATTTTCCAATCTTACAGTTGTTTTAGTACAAATGTCCCTCTTTGTGTTACTATCCATCCACCACAACTCAGCAAGGAAACATTGTCCAGGAAAACACATAGATGAAATTTCGCAATAAATAGATTATAAATGTGGAAGATACCCTCTTGATTTGAATAACTCAGACTGCTGAAGCCTCATATTAGCTTTGATTGAACTTTAAAATGGATTTTGACCATCTCTTACATTGGAGTGTCACTAGGAAGGGATCTCTTCACGGGCAATATGAAAAGGATGAATGATTACAGCTACCAACTTTGTCCATGTAAATATGGGCATGTGAGTATTGTTTCAAGATAAATATAAGGATACTTTTTTTTATAAAGTCTGTCTTTAAATACCATAGTATTGATTATGGTGGTTTATATGGTGGTACTTACAAAATTACTTTTCAGCAAGCAGGCAGGCTTCATAATGTTGAACAGGAACACAGTCTCAACCGAGAAAGCATGTAGCATTTTCATCCATACAGACACAGACAGATAATAAACACAGAATAGCAAACAGACTTTGTTGCTCATTAAAGGGCTTATCCACTCCTACACATTCCCTCACACACTCACACAAGCCTCATTTTCTCTACATCGGCCACACACACAGACTCACACAGCTGACCAGTACTCAATATAAATGAACATCCAGCAGGATGATTCTCGTCCTCTTCATGAATTCATTCCAACACAACTCCAGTTGGCCATAAATACAGGCCTGTCAAAAATGTTTTCTACCCCACAGAGAGCTGAGTGGTGGAACTTACAGTAGACACCATTCACCTCTCTGTGTGTTTGGAGGGGGCAGAGGGAAGGTTGGAGTTGGTGGCTTTGGTCTCCATGAAGAGTGAAGTATTGATGGGACAAAAGTGAGGGGAAGGATTGAAAGGCCTATTTGTGCAGATGAGGGCTCTGTGTTTGGTTTGCTGTGGCTCTGCTACAGTTCAATGGCAGCTCTATCCACCCTTCTCTATTTCAACCCAGATGCTTTAATCGGACAAAATATAGGCACCGGAAGATGAAACCCAAAGAGGAAACATCAATATGTGTTTTAGTATTTAACTCTGTCACTTTATAACTGTGCTCCAGACATAAATGACATTTTGAGTCAGTTACCCTACAATTAGCTACATTTTAGCCTGAGACACCAGTCTAGCGAGGCACAGCATAGTGATTATCTTGTTTTCACTGTGTGAACATGATTAGCAAATGGGTTGGGTTTTTAAGTGTCCTAGGATAAAAACTCCTTATCTCTCCCATGCTGAGCAAATGAAGAAACATTTGACAAAAATAATTAGAAATTAATCAAGCATAAAACGAATCTCCTATAGATATTCTTCAGTAGCAGGAATGTTTCTAAAGTATCAAGTGCAACTTTGCAAGCATACTTTTTGCCGAAGGATTCATCAGGTTCAGCCAAGATATTTATTGTTCTTTGTGAAAGACATTTGTAAGGAGAACCTAAGATTCTTCCGTCTCATTCACTTTAGATTTTTGGTAACAGTTTATTTGAAGGGGTGTGCATAAGACTGAAACGACACCGTCATAACCATGACATGACAACTGTCATGAACATGAAGGAGTCTTTTTTAAGGGTTTATGAATGTTGTCTCTAAGTGTCATTTGGTCAATTATGTCACTTTAATGCAAAATTGACATTGTTCGAGATGTGTTTGTTATGACAAGTTGACATCAACGAGGAAAACATAAGCTGTCATAAACATGCCATAGCAGGCCTTATTATCAAAGTTAAAGAAACTATTTAGCTTTATGTGTTAACATTACATTATACTATCAAATGTGGTTGATTTTGACACTGGCTGTCATGAGACCTAACCACATTGGTGGTGGTTGAGGTGAGTTTCCCCCCCTTCACTGTGAAGCGCTTTGTGTATTAAGCAGACGGCTGGCTGTACGGCTAACCAAGCTAACTAGCTAATGGCAGCAAACTGTTGCAGTTAGCAGCCGTTAGCAGTTATAATAATAATAATAATAATGGATTAGTTACATTTATATAATGTTAGTGCTTTATCTTGATTTTATTGTCAGTCTTATGTACACCCCTTCAAATAAAGTGTTACCAGAATTTTTTTTCATGTATTTCTTGCCTTCATCAGCACCGAGAAAGATAGTGTTGTGAATGCTCTTAACCCGGTGTTTTGGTTGCCTTCCATACCAACCATACCTACGGATGCCTCGATTGGTGCCAATACTGACCTGTTAAGCGGTTTGGGTATCGGCCAGGACATGACCAATCCACATTTAAAATTATATATTAATAATAATGATAATAATAATGATGATGACATAATTTCTTTATAAAATTCAGTGTTACTTTCCACTATCTAACCCTAACCATACCTCAACCATAATTTATTTGTTATAATCTCAGTCTAACCTTCACCATACCCTAGTTGCGATGTAAATTTTGGAAATTGAGAGTTTTAAGAATGTTGTCACTGAACATAATTTGAGGTCCAACAAAGATGTTTTTGTATGGCAATAAGTTTGCCTTAAAGCTATTCTACTTTGAAGAAACATTTGACTTCTCTAGGACAGGAAAACAGTTTTCCAACTAAAGCGTAAGTCTGTCTCTGCTCCTCCAAGAACACAACGCACTTAGTTTGCGCCTTTTCTCCTTTCTTCAACTCTTCCTCTTTCCCCTCTAACCCCCCGATCCCATCCCACCTCCTACTAACCCAAAACCCCACAGCTTGTCTCCCTGGGAACATCATCACTCCTGGTCCACATGGCAGGGCGAATACACATCGCCAAGCTGCTAAGTCTACACTGGCTGGGGTGCCCCGTGTTTGCCCTGGGGAAGAGCATGTGTTCGTGGCCGCTGGGCTCTCTGGGTCAGAAATGGCACACCAGGGTGTGATGGGCTTTGCTCTGCTGGTCATGGCCATCGTAGGTGTGAAATTCCCAGAGCTGAGTCTGGCTACTCACCCCGGCAGCACCAGAGCCTCAAAGATGCATAGACAGAGGGAGGGAATAGATGTGTTAGACCGTTTGGTTAGCCACCATCATCTCTGTCTGAGTTGAAACCCACAGTCTCAATTTTCTGGGGCCCTTTCTCGTCTCAGTGCACAAACACACAATACACTCATAGAACTAGTCCTTGTTTTTGTGACATAATGTATATTCCTGCTGTAAAGTCTTAATATTATTGTTTTAATTGGACATTTCAGGTGTAACAGTCAGTGAGTCATGGAATACTGTCACCACATGTAGTCAACCTCAGTGCCCTTAATTGAGAGTTACAGGAGTGTTGGTGGTGATGGGGAGGCCTTTAATTGGGTGTGTCATAACCTGGAATGACTGTGGTACTGTACATCCTTACTGTAACTGTGGCAAAATCAGGTTGCAGATATCATTAGACATCTTGGAAGAAAAACAGTGCTCTTAAGGCCCTTTCAGACACAACGCGATTTTAGCTGCACTTGCCGCTGTGTTCAGCACACATCTGACTAGGTCTTTGGTAAAGCCACGGAAGACAGAGCAAAATTGGTTCAGTTTTCAAAACTTCTACCTGGACTATGTAATTGTATTGTTGCCAGCAACAAAGATGCATCTGTCCTGTGACATAGCTTAGGTTTGTTATATGGTTATGTTATATGTTTATCATATACACTATATATATTCTCAATATAAGCATAAACCGTAGTGTTGTACAAATCAGGGAATTCATACACACAAAATATTAGCTTTTCCTCTCTTTTGTCTTCTGTGCCTGGGTGACTGCTTCATTTCTATTGGCGAGCTTGCCGCACTGTGCAAGCGCTTTGCTTGATACAGTGAAAACTTGGTGCCATTGTCTGAAAGGGCCATTACTGTATTTTACAGGCTCTAATACCATGAAGCTACATGCATGTCAAGCTGCATTAAAGATTGTGTGAAACACAAACCTGAGGCTTGATCTTCTCTTCATTGTCAAGTCTTATTCAAGCAGAAGTCCCAGTTACCACAAAGTAATGACTGTGTGTGCTTCAGAGTGCATCAACTGTTGTGGCACACAATGTGGCATACAGCCAGGCTACAACACTTGACTCCACTGTCATCTTGCCATGGCTACAATGATTCATCCTTTTTTCTTTAAAGTCCAGAATTGGTTTCTAAATGTTGTCTCCCTGTGTTTTTCTTAGGAAAAGACAAGCTTCTGTATTCTGTATAGATTTAAGCAAAGTGAATGTCAGAAAGCTTTTCTCATTGCTATATTTAGCTTTAGGGAATTATATTTAGTAATAACTGTACAGTAGATCAATTAATGTCTACCTGCACGTTGCTTCCAAAAGGTCACAGTTTAATGAGTCTTTTGACACAGGTGTTACTCCCTAAGGGGAGGTTAGAATACTCGAAGGTCATTAAATCACTTTATATGTTTAGCATTGGTGTTTTATATGACTTTCTCAGAGAGAGAGAGAGACTGGCTGACTTTAGATGGGTGGCAGAGTGAGGATGTGGGTTTACGGGTAAAGTATAAAAAAGTGTTTCTTTAATGCACAGGGAATTGAACTAAAGATTCTTGTTTAGACCAGTATAATGCAAGTTATTGGTGTCCTGATATGCACAGGCCCCAGGGCTGGGTTTAAGCAATCTCCATATTCATCCTGGAAATGTTGAGGAGTCGATCTTAGGTTCCCTGACTTTGATAAATCTCACAAAGGTTTTCTGTGTCAACAACACAGAAAGTCCCCTGTCTTTCTATCGGCCTTGACTCTGTTTTTAATTTACATTGTTAAGAGGGAAATTTTAATTTCACAACAACCTATGATTGATTCCTGAAGTCTAATATGATTCCAGGTGCCATCCAAAGGCAAGTTGTCTCTAATGCACTTCATAAACTTTAAATCCTATTATATGTTCTTGTTCCATATTTCCAGTTTAGTTCACTTATATGCATATGTGATCTTACCACAAAATATTCTTAGCGTTATTAGCGTTAAGAAGTTTAATTCTGTACTATAATATTGTACTCCCTTTTGGCCCATCCCAGCCTGGTTGTTTTGCCAAATGTGTGTGATGCCTGACACTCGGACCCTTTCCTGTGGTTTTTGAACTCAAAGAAGCAGCCTGTTTTGGCTTTTCTGTAACCTGAAGTTCTTGTGAGATGATGATGTTGTTCTTCCTCCAGCTTGCTCTGTATAAACGGTGTTTTTAACCCAGTGGTGTTTAGATATTCACCCATATGCCCTTACTTAGATATTTAATGTTGTCCTTTTAACAAGTGTGTCATAATTGATGCTTTCATATGTAATAAGAAAGACATTTGAGATTTTCTGTCAGTGATACAGCTTTATTTTTCAAGCGTGAATTAATCTAATTGAAATCTGTTATTTGTAATAAGCAGATTTTGCACCCAGCAGCACATGGAATCCTTATTAGATATGCAGCCTGGGTTTGTTTGGTTATTTTTAATCGTCCTAACGATTTGTATATCAGTCAGTTTGTTGCACTGGATAAAATTAATGATTGAAATAAATGTGGGAGGAATTGCTCTTGAACAGTAACCTCAGTTAATCAAGAGGCACAAAGCTTCACCCTTCCATAAACAGACATAGGGAGCAGCGTGAGAGAGATCTTGTATAAAAAGGTTAGTGCCAAACTTCTGTGTGTACATTACAGCTCAACTCAGCCCCTAGTGGCTGGATAGAATATTGTCCTTTAAGTACATTCCATCTCAGTCCTAAATCCCAGTTTTAGATCCTGAAGCACAATAATTTTTCTGTTGCAAAGTGTGGCTGACAGCCTGTCATTACTCTTTTAATTTTCGTCATTATATGGCCACTTTGTGCTATTTTTATTTATTTACTATCGTTATGGTAATGGCAATACTTGATTACATAGTAGACAGTAAACAAACAACAGCTTTCAGATGTTGGATTAGTTTTTTCTCTGTCACTAAAATCCCAGATTAAAGAAATAAAACACCACAGAAGGGCTGTCCGTGTCTGTGGTTTTTTGAGGATTAGTGTTTCTTTGCAAAAAGTGCACTGAAATGAGTTTGTCTCCCCTTTCTCTGCCGTCCCTCGACCAATCCACACGGTCACAAACCCCAACCCTAGGCCTGGGCTTTCACAACCTACAATGAAGGCAGCCCATAACCTTAAGTACTGTTTTGTGGATCCGTGTAAATTTAACACCATTATACAACAGAGAGGGTCTGTGTAGGTGTTAATGCTAGTGTTGAAGATCGCCAGAGATCTGTATAATCCCTGCTTACCTCATCATGTGCTGCCAAAATGTCCTCCATTTTTTATTACATTATGCATACTTTTTGGTCATTTTGCCCCCACTTTAGTTTACTTTCTTAGTTTCGCTCAATTTCTGGATACCTGATGATTGTTATTTGATGCCACAGACACTCAACAGTTGAGCTAAGATAACCTAATACTGCTGTTTGACATAACTTCAGACTGCACCAAAATGAAAAAAATTAAGGTCTGTCCTAAGGCATTTATTAGTTTCTGACTCTGGGAAAATGGGAAAAACAGTAACATTCCCCAAAACTACTGTATCTCTGAACTATCTCTTTAATCAAATCACACACATTTAGGCTATTGTATGTGATCTCCTTTTGATAAATAATGTAATAATGTTTTACTTCCGTTCAGTGAGCCTCCCCTGGGGAGGCACGCCTCCCACTTTGAAAACCTCTGCTCTAGTTCTTCATGTTGCACTGGAATACAGTGTTTCCACCCGCTGTTCTTTTGCTTATTCCTAGGGCTGTCTTTTTCTGTGAAAGAACTTCAAATGGGACACCATATGCAGGAGTAGCTGTCCTAGTGGATGTAGTGATGTGCTGTGGTAGTGTCTCTCTCTAATTTTCAGCATGATCAAGGCTCAACTGTCATTCTATGAACTGAAGCCTGACCTACAGCATTTAGATGAAAATTACCTCTCTCAGATTCTTGGAGAATCATTACTTTGAACTTTAACTTATGTTATTTCATGTCAAGGACCTAGTTGATCCCCTTGCCAACTATTTTTTCTTAATAATAAGTTGATTTGAAACTCTAAAATTAACTGTTTTGTTCTGTTTTCTTTTACTTTGCACCTCTCTGTCTGTGTCATGGCCTGGTTTCAACTGGCAGACTTGGTAGAGCTAGGTTTGTGTGTGGTGGCACTGGGGGCAGGGTGCAGAGCTTGCCTGGGTTGAGTGTACCCAGCCCCTCATAATTACAGACAGTAAACAGCTAGCACTTTTAGGCCTATTTTCCCTGTCTAATGGTGAGAGAGTTCACTTTGGCATAAGAAGAAAAGGCAGAGAGGATGAGAAGGAGGGGTAAGACTGACTGAAGATGGACAAAAACTGTCATCCTTATTTTGGGTGTTGACGATGGAAGCATTTTGCGAAGAGTTGGTGAGACTTAGAGACAGGTTTATAGACACTCAGACACACAGAGACTGCCATTGTCCCCACCCCCTAAAACCCAACACACACACACACACACACACACATACTCATACTTTTCCTGAGCGAAACTTTTGATGTGATCTCTCTTACAGTAAGTCTTAATTCACGTTTTACTTTTCTCCCTAAAACTGTCAAAGTGATCACCCGTCTTGCTCTCTCTCTGAAAGTGTCTATGTTTATTTTTCTGTCTACCTCCCTGCCTGTGTCCTTCCCTCTGTCTCTCTCCCCCTCTCTTTCAAGGGAATATCTGGGGCCTCACACTCTTCACTTGGTCCAAATTGAATTCTCTTCTTTCTGCTTTCCTTCTTCGTTTTACTTCACACTCATTTAACACCGACCCTACCACATTCCACCTCCCACACACACACACACACACACACACACACTTTGTCCTCCCTTATAGCAATTTTCAAGTGCTCCACTAGCAAAACTGTTAAGCTGAAACAACTCTGAAGCTGTGTACTCAATGTAAAATTTTAAAACAAACAAATAACAGTTTGTGGATTCAAACCATATGCTATATGCCATCTCTCTGTCTCTTCCTTCCTCCTCTCTCTCTGTCCCTCTCTCTCTGTGCACTGCACAGCGCTGGCAGGCGGTAGGATGGGAGGTTTTCATTGGCAGTCTGTTCCCCCTCTCTTGGCTGGGACAGGCCCTGGAGCGTGCTACTGGCTGGGAGTGTGGAAGGGAAGCGGGGAGGTAGTGAAGGAGGAGGGGAGGGAGAGAGAGAGGGGTTGGGAGGAGGGAGACTGGAGGGGTGGAGGCGTGGTCTGCAGCGGGTAATGAAGTCTTCTCTTTTCATCCTCAGAAGGCAGAGTGTGAGCGGACGGGCCCGGGGTCTGCGCAGCTCCACTGCTTTCTCTGCCTGTAAAGTGTGCCAAGCACCGCTCCTCTCTGCACTGTGCTGCCCGTCGTCTCAGCGCCTGTCTCGTGCAGCTGAGAGATACAAAGAGACCGAGGCTTAGAGAGACCACTACAGTCATGAGGCTTTCCCTTGTACTGGCTCCACAGCATTACTCTTGAGGTAAGGCTTCAGACTGTCTCCTCCTCGTGTGCTGCTCCTGCCTGTCTCTCTCTCTCACTGCTCTCCTTTACTGTCTGTCTGTCTCTGTTGATTGTTGTGGTGGGGAGTAGAGGGTGTAATGGGGGCTGTCCCTTATAGGTCCCTCCCATTTGAAATGTATATGTGTGTGTGTGTGTCTGTGTGTGTGTGTGTGTGTGTAGGTAGGTAGGTGTGTGTTCGTGCATTTGTGAGCATGCACACATGAAAATAGTGTGTGTGTGTGTGTGTGTGTGTGTGTGTGTGTGTCTTTGCACATTTCCTGCATTGTTTACGTATGAACACAGACTGAGTCAGCATTCAGTGAAAGGTTTATTTTAATGGTGATAAATGGCTCCTACTGGTCAGGCAAGGAAGAGGGTCAGACTGGGGCTGAGATGTTCTGGAAAAAGGAAGATGGGATATCATTCATTGGATCGCAACTTTAGTAACATTTGAATAGAAGTGGATATTCATTGATAATTCTGTTTTTAAAGAATTGCTTTTGTTGTCAGGTAAATTAAATTTTGCTCTGTTGACTTTTATTGTTGGTCTGGGCTGTTGTTAGTGTAATATACAGCCATACAGTGATACTACCCTCTAATTTTAAATAAGCTGTTAAATGGTGTATAGGACAGTGTTACTGCACCTGAGTAAGTGTGTGTGTGTGGGCATGTGCGGAGATATTTATTTGCACTGTTGATTGCTGTTTAAGGCAGATGGATGCAACAGGCTATTGGGGCTCATCTCTGTAAATAATAAAGGACAGGAGACAGTCTGTACTCATCTGCAGCCCAGTGACACCAGGCTTTGAAGTGATTTCAGTGGATCTGTCCTCCTCCCCCCTGGGCAATTCAGATCCGGCCAGCGACTTGCTCACTTTCATCCACATTCCCTTAGAAATCCATCCATCTGTATTCTTTCACTCACCTCCTTCCTGCTGCCATTCACCCTATGAGTTCTTGCACCCTAGTACCCCTTGGTGAGGCCCTCACCTCCTATCAACACCTCCCATATTCTCATAGACAGTATTCCTATGGTTTTATTCTTCATTCCCACTAGTCAGACATGCTTCTAGGGAATGGGTCTTTCCGATACCTCTCCTGGAAAAAAAAACCTAAGTGACTTTCCATTAGTTTCTGCTGGGCCATGAGAATTATGGTTTCCCAAATGAATAGTATACAGGAGCCCAGCTTAATTGAAAAAACACAAGCATGGTCTGCCATGAAGGAGACAGTCCTTGTGTCACTGTTGAACTGTGCGAATGTACTTTCCAGAGCTGGCGAGGGGGAGAGAAAGAGAGAGGAAAATACAAAAAGAGCATGAGATAGAGGACAGACAGAAATCTGAGGCAAATAAAATTACGAAATGAAAGTGTGGTGAAAGGACTGATTGAAAACATTGGGTGTACTATACAATGTATATTTGGAGGTGAATGAAGAAGGCACATCAGGGGACACAGAAAATCATATAAAAATTATTCTGAAGGAACCCAGAAGAAAAAGAAAGCAACTGATGTGTGTGTGAACAACAGGTTTCGCTTCATCTGGTCAGTCAGTGTATAATGGGATTTTTAGTTTTTAGTAGGATAGAATAGCACAAGATGGCCATCATGAGACGGTTTGCTGGTCATTAAGCCCCAAAGGGCTACAAAACCCTACTGAAGCATTCTGCTCTGCTGTGAGAGTGTCTGTATTGTCTGTGTCTGTATGAATCC
>CM022474.1:18284892-18427137 GCA_011952105.1 Coreoperca whiteheadi | reverse complement strand
GACCTTAATTTTTTTCATTTTGGTGCAGTCTGACGTTATGTCAAACAGCAGTATTAGGTTCTCTTCGCTCAACCTGTCTCTTATCCCCCTCTAGCTGTGTATACGAGACAGCCCACCCTCTCTGCTGTGTTTGTGTGGCAACCCCATATGGTGATGATTGAGACCCTGTCATTGGTTCAGATGGCACATTTGTCTCACACATGTTTGCCATCAGCTGCTGTTGCTAGGGTTTGCAGGGCTGCAAGGGAAAGCATCTCTTGTTGACCTCCTCACTGGGTGGCTCATTTGTTTGTGAGCGCACTGTGACCCCTGACCCCGCTACCACCTCCTGCTTCTCTCACTGTCTGTTAATGTAAGTTTAATCTCCCTGACAGCCCCACCTCCCCCACTCTTCCACCACCACACTCATGCTTGATTACTGGGAAAGAGAAGTATGGAAAAATCAACACCTGCAACAGTAGGTCTTAGTTAACGTAAGTTTTCTAAGGAAACACCCACAGTGATCCTGAAAATGTATGCAAGATGACTTAACCAAAGAGAGTGTGTGGAGACTGAAGTGTGAACAGAAACCTCTGGAAATGTGATTTAACAATCCAAGAAGAGATACCTTCTTTGATTTTTATGATTAAAGGTAGGGTATGCAAATCTGGAAAAATCCTATACCATGACTAATACCATGATATAGAACGAACAACGACACAGCAAGTAATGCAACTAACGTTAGCCAGGTTGTGGGTTATCAAAATGTCCCCACAGTTGCTGCTGCGAAGCTAACAGCCAGAGAAGACAAGAAGGTTTCCCAGAGCCAGCAAACCAGCACCAGACAGCGATACTCACAACTCTGCTGCTACTATATCGAACATTACAACAACAGCATATCTTGGCAAATAGAAAGTAAGCTGAATGTCCATGGGCAAGTCATTTAACGTTACCTGACACACAAATCATGGAATAGTGGAATAGTGTTGTGTGGCTTGGTCAGAGCCACATTGTTTGTTTCACATTTACAGAGCCAGAGCTGTGCACAAACACCGGATTTTTTTTCAGCACACACACGGACAGCTAGCGGACCGTGAGGAGAGAGTTGCTGAATTTGACAAAACACGTGTATTGGATTAGAATCGCATACCGCACCCTTTAATACATTTGCAATTTAATTTTACCGTACTATTAATCCTAATCCAAAACTGAATACTGTGACTATGAGACTATTCTCTCTAAGTACTAAATTTAGTTCAGTGTCTAAGGGGCATGGTCATTGCTATAAGGTTGGTTTATTATCACCGCAGCAGGTACTGTCCAGGCCAGTCACTAAGGTTACATAAGTCCAGGGAGGTTATTCATCCCTTAGTTCCCACATGGGGTGATCCGGTCATGACTTGTGACCTCTCTGCCTCACTCCTGACAGGGCTGAGCTTTCATTAGGCTTCAGTAGTGAAAGCTGAACATTGACCTCAACCTCAGAAGAACATGTAAGATGGTAAGATAAGAGATTAAGGCAATGATGAGTAAATAAAAATGCATCTTATTGGTTCTCTAGCAACCATTTGCACCAGCTTGTCTTTGACACACAATATAGTCCCTCTGAACCTCTTATTGCTTTGTTCATCTAGACTTAGACAAACGTACAATTGTCCTATTTCAAGCACAAAACTTAGGGGCAGTCAACAAATGGGCTCATACAGAGACAGGCAAAAATGCATACATGCATATAATCACAATTTATGCATTACCCAAACGATGCAATCAATGACAAAAAATCTAGTCAACATTTTCTCAGTAGTGATTTATAGATATGAACTACTACAACTACACCAACATACTGTAGATACAGTATTCCCCTGGGAAACACACACCACTCTGTCATTTTGAATTACAAAAAGATACGTGATGTGGGCCCTGTGAATGACACTCCTCGCTCTCTCTAATCTTTTGAATTAGAAACAGAATAGTTTGAAAGTGTTGCTACTTTAACGTTTGCAAAAAACACAGCATCAGCAAGGAAAAAATGAAAGGAAAGAAAAATGTTCTTTCTTGGTCATACCTGAATGGCATGGGTTATGAATATATAATAAATAAACATATTTAGATTTAATTTGACAGGCGCCCCAGATTTGCTCCCAGTCACTAAAATTTTGAGAACATCGGAGTTGGCGGTAAAACCTTTTTTTTAGATAAACACATTAAAAAGCCAAACTGTAATTTGTTTGCCCATGTAATTTTCTGCTAAATTTAAATACATAATTGAAGAGTTGACTTCATAATTAAAAATTAACATTTTGTGTGTCAACTGATCATAACTGAAAATATAGGCCTGTGTTAATTCTTGATTTACAATCCTGGATCATGCCTAAAACATGAGCTTTGTGTGTAGTTGCTAAAGAAAAATAAATTGTGGTACGAATTAAATATAATTTTTTTGGTAAAGCTGAGGATGGAAACCATAGTGTTAGCTAAAGCGTTCTTTCTCATTATGGTTCTCGTAAAGAGATTTTCATGACCTACCTACACTATCATCTTTGGCAAATGTCTCTGTACAGTTTGAATAGTCGGATAACATGTGTGTCGTTATTTGTGCGGTAGATATTGAGGGCATGGCAGCATGAGCTGTCAAGATAAAGACAGTAAAGTGAGCTTTCAGTGACAAAATGTGCATTGATTATAATACCTACATTTTTTACTTTTATCCTCCTTTTCTTGCATTTTCTGTAACGCACCTCTCTTTGCTTTGCTCACTTCATTATAGAAAATCAGTACTACGAGTAAAGTTTTGTTGCAGCGGCCTTTTTTAACATCACAGCTCTCAGAGTTGACCTGCTTGAGCTGGCTATACAGGTCTGTTTCCATCTCTTTCTCAGCTCAGCTTTACTGTCACTCTGATTTTGCTCACCCATGCAGCTCTCTGAACACCTGTTTACTTACAGCATAAAGGTCTCATTTGACATGACTTTGAAGGGCCTTTAAAAAAAGAAGGTGCATCAAAGTTGTCAGTTCCTTCATCCTCCGTCCTCTCTGGTGCCCTCTCCAGCAGACCACCTAGTTTACCCACACCTAGAATTGGGCCTGTGAATAGGATCTGGAGGCTGAGGCACTGCAGATGTAAATCAAATTGATTTGCAGGAGAGGAGAATCCCTTAGGTTCCATCATTTCCATCTTTCCCCACCTACCTCCTCTCCTCCTCTTCCTCCCTATCTGTGTCCTCCTCCTCAAACAGGACACATTCAGAATATTTTCCATCCTACTATACATCTCTGTTTGTCAGGTCACACCTTCGATTTAAAGGGCCCCCTGAGCTCCGAGTTGTTGTTGTGTACATTTTATGCATTGTTGACTATAAGTCCAAGTATCTCTGTCAGATGGTAGGCGGTATACTATGTGTCTACTGACAAATAAATGTTGGACCAGCCATCATGTGTTTACTCATGTGTTAGACACTTTATCCAACAGGCAGAAAATTGGCCTGAATATTTGCCTGCTCCTCTGCTTCTTCTGCTGCGTGAATGCAGACCCAGCAGCTCTGATTGCTTCTGACAGTGACAACAAGAACAGGCTGCCTTAGAATATTTTCTGAAGACCTCCTCCTGCATCTGCGCAGAAAAGTCACGAGAAGGAGCCAAATCAAACAAAAACGAAAAGAAATTGCTTTCTTGGTGTATTGGTGGACTGTAGTGGACTTTTAAATGTACTGAGATTAAAATAGACAGGAACAGACATCACTGTGTTACATTAAGAAAAGTAGTAGTGCTTCAAATTTTCATTCTACCTGATGCTTGGGTCTGCAGTAGTGACATCAGGTCTTTAGGGGGAGTGAATCAAGGGGAATCACCAGTAAATTATAGCTCAGGCACATCCCCAGACGCCTTGGCCAGGGTCCTAGAGCTAAACAGCTTTAGGGCCGCTTTCCCTTTTTCAACCCCTTTTCCGCTACATTCCTGCTCTTCCCCTCTCACTCCTGCGTTTTGCTCCAGATGTGGCATTGTTTGGACACATTTGTTTTGGGCTCGAGCCGGTAGACCTGCGCAGAGTCTGATGTCATGCTCTATTTAAAGAGAAAGCCATGAGAACTGGGTGGAAAACAGTGCGCTGTGGTCTCACTTCAAAGCTTCTGTATAGGACTACTGATGGCTGTCATCCGTGGCACAGCAATCTGTGTCATGGACAGATGACCACATTCATTTGAAGTGTTGACAGACATGTCATTTTGAAAAGGTTCAGAGAGGAGGCACTACTTTTCACAAAAGCCAGAAAGATTGATTTTTTGTTTGTTTTATCTCAAATTGCTCAGTTATCTTAGTTTCAGTATTATTTGGAATAATCTGTAATCTCATATGAAGAAACAATACTGGGTTTTATTTGAAGCTTGCGCTATGGCTGTTTATGGTATAACTTAGTGAAACTTGATACCATAGTTAGATGAAATGAAAAGATAATGCCCTCAGTTGAACCAACAAACATGACAGGTTTTTTATGGGTCAGAGGAGTCACATGCTGCCTAAACTTTCATGCCTCTCTAATGAGCTCTGTCAGTCAGTGAACCTGGCACCTCATGCCATTGAAAAATGGGATAATGAATCTCTTTCTCTCTGTCTCTCAGTAAGTGGGGTATGCGTATGTACAGTATGTGTATAGTGTATTCTGCACCAGTCTAAATGAGAAAGAATCCATTGTTTTCCAGCTTTAGGGGAATTGTGTATGGGACCTTTTTTTCGTGGAGGGGATGAGGGGATCTTTTCTTCAATGACCGAGCTTATTGTGCAATCTTATTTAAACTTTCAACATAGTAGAGATTCAGTAGCAGCTGACTATCAGGGTCTACTGTCAGATTCCCCATGGGAGTTCTGCCTTCAACACTGTTTGGCCTTCAAACACACATATACTTGCCAGGTCCTCTCTGGTGTCCCCGGTTCAAACAGCTATAAGCTCCAACCCCCCTGAATATTTCCGGTTCAAACGTGCATGTTTGCTAGAGCTTCATCTTGCACTGTTCCCTCTCCTTGCTCCAGAATGTTTGCTCAAGGAGTTCACAGTGGCTTCTCTGCCCTTCAAGAGTTAAAAGCTGGAATGACATGAACTGTTAGCAGACGATGGCCGTATTTCCATTCAGTCACGTGCACATTCTCACACATGTACAGACACAGAGAAAGGGAAAGCAGCATTTGGATAATAGTCATCAAAGTCTCATTCTCTCTATGGCCCCCCAGTGACCCCATGACACACCACATCAGTACAAAAGGGCCACATCCTGACAATGCTTAGCATTTCATTCGCTTGTTTGTCAAAAGCTTTGTTGCTCTTAGCCACCAGTGTTTTTAAGGTGATAGATCCCTCAGGTTAGATGGTAAAACTGTCATCCTATGAAAACAGGGTCTTGAATGTTTTTAAAAGCACTGCTTGCCTCACCTGTGTGGTATGACAGCCTTGAACATCCAGGAGAGCTGTTAATTTGTTCTCTCAGATGTTCGGCCATAGCTGTTTTATTTCAAGGATATTTAAGGCGCTCCTTTCCAAGCGAGTTGGCAATGCAGATTCATTTTTCCCACTTTTGCAGCACACATACAATTCTGTTCTTGTGTTATGAGAGTAGTTATATATAAATGCAGATGTTTTTGACAAAAAAATGTGGGTCCTTGTGGGTCTCTCTCGCTCAGCTTGTAGTTCACTACAGTGCCACTGTGGTCAACATCAAAGACTTGGACACAGACATGTTTACACAATGGCATGCGCAGACACACAAACAGACTTTTGGATAATTTATATTTGCTTCTATACAAGAACTTAAACAAAAAAGTTGAAATCAGGAAAATGATCTACAATGTGTCCTGTCTCATACACACTCACAGTTTCTCTGGCTTTGGTTCCCTGTGTCATCCAGACACATGGGCCAACTATTACACATTGTGAGAGCATAACAGTTCAGCCCCAGGGTCATAAAGTCAAGCACATCTAGGTGATCAGTACTTCCGCTCCAGATTTTGTTTATGACTATGTGTATACACACCATGCAGTCTGTCAGACCATTGTATACACCCCACACCCAGCCTCAAGCTCACACAGCTGGCACAGCCAAACATTCACAGAGTCTGTTTTAGGGTGTGTGTGTGTGTGTGTGTGTGTGTGTGAATTCCATCAACTTAAAGGATCTTCAACTGCCACCCACACACTAAAACTAATGCATATGCATAAACACTCACAAACGTACGCAGAGACTGACATGTAGGCTAACACTGCGTGGGAATGTAAGCTCATACAATCAATTCTTAAATCTGGAAACAAATTTAGCCAGACTGGATTTGATTTATTTATTTTTGATTGCTTCATATTTCTTCAGTCAGTGCCAGAAGATCCATAGAAATGTTGCAGTCTCTCTGTTTTGATCTATGACAGCTTGTATCTCTTTAAAAAGCTCTTAACTGTCTATATTCCCCTCACATTCGTTCATTTCCCTTTACATGAGAGTGGATCGAGATGTATTTGTGCTGCAAAGTTGCACTAAACCGAAAAAGAGCTGCAGGTCTGAATATTTACAGTCACACAGTGGGGAAAAGATGCGGTCCGTTCACACAAACTCCTCAAGTGCTAAACACTAATTTTTCAAGGGTAATACTCTCACTTTTAATAGGACTAAAACAGGTGGCTGGGCTGAAAAAATGGGAGGTACAGATGGGTGAAGTGATGGGGTGGAGTAATGACAAACTTGAGTATAAATTAAAGTTAAACATTGTCATTTGAGGGGAGTGTCAGGTTAGTTGCAATGTACCTTTAATTTGCTTGATTCTTTTTTTATTCAGTTTTGCTCTTTGTATCCCAGATTCTCCTTTTGCTTTTACATTTAAGAAAGTTGTAAATCTAAAAGGGATTGAGAGCGAGACAAACTTCTTTCTTTCTGTTAACACTACATTTCCTTTGATTTTTCTGTTTGTTGTTAAGGAAATACTACATCAGGTTATTCATGTAAATTTACTACTCTTTGTCAGTGGACAGTCACATTTGCCAAACCATAAATAAATATTTCACTGATTGCAAAAACAGGAAATCTATTTATCCAAGAAAAAAGTCTCACTTAAACAGCCTTGAGGCAAAGTTTGGCTTCCTGTCACAGTGGTAGCAATCCTATTTCAAATAACACCTTTTTCGCTGCCTGAACCCATTTGACTGTGGATAGAATGGTCATCCCCATCAGCACAGCTGACTGAATGAGTCTGTGTGTGTGTGTGTGTGTGTGTGTGTGTGTGTGTGTGTGTGTGGGTATGTACAGTATCAGTCAAAGGTTTGGACACCCACTTACTTGAAAGAGAAAGTGTGTCCAAACTGTTGACTGGTACTGTATGTATGTGTGAGAGAATTTCTATTTTTTTGTATGTGGGTTTGTTTATGTGTATCTGTGTGTGTGTATGTGTGTTTGTGTATACACGCACCTAAATGTGTTTTTGTTTAAAATGGCCCCTTGTGGTTTCTCATGGCTATCTGTCGGTTATATCTCTGCAGTAGAAAGTTGGTGCCCACCCCTCAAGATTCAGCCTCAGCACAGTAGTGTATATCTCATTTCCGTGTTTGCATGTAGTCTTAAACTGCCAAGGAGAAGAAAGGGATTTGTTATTTGAA
The DNA here is from genome assembly GCA_011952105.1 of Coreoperca whiteheadi. NCBI lineage: Eukaryota > Metazoa > Chordata > Actinopteri > Centrarchiformes > Sinipercidae > Coreoperca > Coreoperca whiteheadi. The sequence goes on along the minus strand of CM022474.1, from coordinate 18,419,534 downwards.
CCATGTGTGACTGCTGACGCAGAAGGGAGAGGTTAAAGCAATGGAGAACTCACAGTGTGGCTTCATCTGCCAATCTGTTTCACTCTCCATCTAATGTCAGACACAAAATTGACAGTCTGTCAGATGCTATCATCTCCTAGACAACCAGCCTGAAAATGACCACTGATACTAGAGAAAGGTGTGTGTCTAATCAATGTTAGCCTTCTAGGTTCTCCTTGAGGCCAGGATAGCAAATGAACTTTTTGATAAACGAGTTAAACAGATAAAACCAAGTGGTGTACATCACGTCATACTATGTAGTCCCACTTTGCTAGGTAGGTTGTAAGAAACCTAACTTTTTTTTAGAGGGATGACGTTCCATCTTTAGCCAGATTGAGTGAGTGGGCTTTTACAGCTGGGCTAAACCAACAGAGCTTCTCCCCGTGAGCCACAGTGGTATAACAAGTAAATACAACAGATACAGATAGTGTACCGTGGAGGCGGATGTATTCACAGATTATGGGGTGGGCTAACAATGGCCTCATCAGTATGAGGTGCAGTGGGTTGATGCTGCTTTGGGTTGTGTGGTGTTTATATAGCCAGGGGAAGGCTGTCCTGCTACATGTTAACACAGTATTAAATCATCTCATGCCGACAGCATTATCATAAGGATGTTGACTCTGGAAAGCTACGTATGGCTCAGGTTCTTGCATGTGTCATCATGCCATAGTTGTGTATGAATGGAGTAAGATTAAACAGTTTTAAAGGTTTATATTTAGTTTTTTGTTACATATTTTTAGTAGCACTTACTAAGAGGACATTAACATCTGAGAACATCAACATTGGTGTATCAAGCAGCTGTCATTGTATGTGGCAGCCAGGCCCACAGAAGGTATACTTCTGATAATTCACAGAGGCCCTAGGCTAAATGAAAGTGTTTTCTGCAGGAGGCACAGCTCCAGGTATGCTAACAACATAAACACTCTGTAGCCCTGGAGCAGAAAGGCTTTTCCTTGCTGCAGGTCTGAAAAAGGAAACCTTGGGCTTTCAGATTTCGGCAATAATAGAAAGCCTAATAGGCAGATCATCGCCCGGTCCACAAATGCCTTTTTCTCTCAGCTACTTTCATTTGAGAAGCTTAAACACATCGAAGGAGCTTAGTTGTGTGCAGACACAGGCATTCACAAGCGAGATGGCCTAGGGAATCCCCGGACTGTCTCACTATCTCCAGAGAACACTGATGTTATCATCTTTACTCTCCCTGCTTCTGAACTCCTATTCTGTTTTCTTTCCACCTCTGCAACGCTTGTCACTCTCTTGTCTCCAGACATAAACACAGCCCCCAGTCTCTGATGCTCCATGGAAAGCTACTGATGCTGCAGGGAAAGCCACCTCACTTTGGCGCTTTAATATCCTCATGGCTCTGTGAGATGCAAGACTGTCACTGTGGTCCAGGCATCTCCTTTGACTAGAATGACAGACTCAGAGGGGTGGGCAGAACAGTGGTATTACTATCAGGTTTCCCTCTAACTACAGCAAAGCCTGAGCCAGAGCTGCCACAGGGCTCTTCATATTCTCAGAGCCACTCGTGCATTCTGCTTATAAAATGACATGCTTGGCCTCAGCTACTCTATTTCACAGAAGAAGTTCACCATTATTGCTGACATTTTGTTTTCCATGATTTTCCTAGTGAGTGAGATGAAGGAAAGGATAAAAAAAAAAAGCGGGGGTGGCAGTGTTTTGGTAAAGCAGTTGGATACATCTATTTCTCTTGGAGAACAGCTTGTCTCAGTTGTGCCATATGTTTTGGATAAAGTAACATATCCCACATATATATTTTTACGTGTGATCGACAATTAGCCCAAATGTGTTCCTTGTTTTCTGATTGCAAGTCCCAAAGGCATCAATAAAATATGCTTGAGAAGAAGCAATTTGAAGGGGTTTGATGTGCTGTAACTCAGAGTGCTCTGTGATTAGACTTAATTTTCTCCTTTGGTTTGTCTTTATCACTTTCCCTCCTCATTTTTCAGTCTTCTTTTACAGCTAGCTCACACTCTTCACTCTTTGTTCTGGCTCCATTGTGAGAATATCATGAGCAAAAAGTCTTTGATCAAGCACACACAGGCCCACAGACAACTTCAAACACAGCTGTCCATCAGAAGCTTTAAATTTGAGTCCTTAATCTGTGATTTATCTAAACTGCTGGTTGTCAACTGAGTTCCCAGGGTTCATTGGTCAGGCTGTGATGAAGGTCATTATAAACCCTTCAATAAAGTTGCTTTATGTCACTTATTATTCGATATCTAGCACAGAGCTTCAAGTCATGATGGACCTTGAGTGAGTTTTAATGAAAGATTTCCTGCTTGATGCCTGCCAGGCTGTCTTCCACGCAATATCACCCTCTCCTTAAGAGCTCACTTCTTCAAATTAATTGTGAGGGAAAAGCTGCAATGCTAAAAACTGAATATTTTCAAAGGAACGGGATCATATTCAAGGAAAGTAACAGGAGCTGTTTCCGACTTTAGACCCTGACATGGGTCAGTGAGAGTAGGACTAGTAAAACCCAGAGGGCCATGTCTCCCCCTCTCACTTCACCAGTGAAGGCCAGAGATGAGGTGATCCACATGGCGGGGGAAGTGTGTGTGTGTGTGTGTGTGTGTGTGTGTGTGTGTGTGTGTGTGTGTGTGTGTGTGCGCGCGCAGAGTAAGGAGGAAAAAGTCAGACTTTGGTTTTGTTCCAAGACAGGAAAATGCTGACGTAAGCTCACCCGTCACCTCCTGGATAAAGCACTGGCCTAATTGTACCTAATGCAGTTGTGTGACTTATTCGTTTAACACCCATTTTACTGTGTGTGTGTGTGTGTCGGAGTGTGTGTGTGTGTGTGTGTGTGTATGAATGTGTGTTTGTGCATATCTGTGTATAAGCCACCACCAGTCTAATGTGGTAGTGTTGGTGAGGAAAAGGTCATGTGAGGAGAACAGCTCTGAGGATGTGATGATATATCGGGCTCTTTTCCTGCAGCACATGTGTGTTTTCTGACAGTTTGTTTTTTTCTCCCATCCCTTGATTTGTGTCAGGAGCTAAGACTCACCCATTTCATGCTGTACAGAAAGAAAAGAGCAGCCCCCACAGGCAGAAGTAGGATCTTGGTCTGTCCAATGATGTCAGTGTTTGGAGAGGATGAGTGTGTTGCGGGGGGGGGGGGTTAGATATGTCTGGCAGAGGGGAAGAGAAGAGTATGTGTGGGGGAGGTAACATGAGATCCCCCACAGAGATGCTAAACTCCATTACAGACTGAAAGAGAGAGAAGAGGACTCTTTACAAGGATGAAGAAAAACGTTCCACTTTTAATCTGTGTGCAATCTAAAAATAACCTCCCCTTTCTGTCTACTGCCCACTGGGGCAGGCTTGTTAAAGAGTCTGTCTCCAAAGAGAGAGAGTCAAAGTGCTTCAGAGGACCAAACAAAAAGAAGAAAGAAAAGGGACAAGAAAAGAGGGAGGGATTAAGATGGAAAATGGAGCACAAGTGGGAGTGGGAGTAAGAGCAAAAAAGGCAAAGAAGGAAGAGTGCTGGGAAAGATGTGGGACAGATGAATCTTCGAGAGTGAGAATGAGTTCATGAAGCTGTAGAGACTGCTGCGTGGATCAGACTCCTATGCGGTCAACTGTTCCCTCTTACCACGCCAGTCAGCCAGCCGGACTCTATGCAATGCCATTACACACTTATTTGGCCCCAAGGCTTTTGTGAGTCTTGGTGCCATAATAAAAGCACCTAGTGCTTGGAAATGTGGAATAACAGACAAGCTTTTACAGGGCCCCGGTGGCATGGCCCTTCTCTCAGAGGTTCACCACACAAGCAGTGAATCACACACACCACATAGTCACCCATTCTTCAAATGCTTCCCTGCTTCCCAGCCTCAGTGTCTGACTCACAACTTGCTACTGTACCAGTTCAGCCAGCCACCCAGCCTGATGTGTCATCCCAATCTCTGTTACAGTTACGTTGTTCTTTTTCCCCTGACTTTCAGGAAAATGAATGGAACAGGTGAGTGTTGGTTTGTTTTCACTGGGGACTGGGATTTGGTGATTTGCGCCAAAGGCTATTGAGAAGTGTCTAACAAAGAGGGGAACAAGTTCTAAAAATACTAGACTGTCTCTGGGATGTTGAGATCCTCCTTTGGAAACTAAAACAATCTTTGACCTTATTCACTAACATCCATCTGTCCAATGGTAGGAGACTTCTCTAGACTGCACACACCCATGGCTTTGTCTTTCTGAACAATTTGGAGCAAATCTGGCACACTTTCGACCAGGTGGATTCACCGTGCTCATCACATGATGAATCTACTGTACCTCGCAGCACCCGGCCTCTGACCTAAGACCAGCTTATTTGATTTAAACATTCCAGCTTAAGCAGGGGCTAGTAAAGACATCCTGTCATCCTAACCGCAGCTTCAGTTCCTTCTCTTTTTATACACTCTCACACAGCGATTGCCCGCAATTACATATTGTTCAGATATTCACTCAGACGACTTAAAGAGCAGAGCATTGGCTGCCAAGTATACAATCACAGCAGCGCAATTACCCAACATACTGTAGCTGATAAACGACATATGGACCCTTCAAGTCCAGCGCAAGATCACACAAATATACTGAAGTCACATACCTTATCATGGGTGCCATTTTACTACTGTGATGTAATTTTCCCCACTTAAAGCAGGGGCGCTAACCTCCTACCACCATTACTTTTTCCTTTTTTCAACAATGGAACATCAGCTGGGCGTCTGTGGAGAGATTGCATCACTGAGGCTATTCATGCCTGTTAGGGCAGCAGCAGCAGAAGTTTGAGAGAAACACCACAGAACTAGCTAAGCCCCTGACGAACCAAACGCCATTCCTAAATTCTTCCTAGATTGCAGCTAGTGCACAAGACCTGGTGATGTATGGACTGATTCTGTAGTCATGATTGCACACACACACACACACACACACACACACACTGCTGTCCTCACACATTCTCTGCTGGCTCTCACTGCTGCTTTGACGGAATGGTTGCCGCCAGTCTTGCCATAGAAAGGAAGGTATTTCCAATGTAAGATAAGAGCATGTCCTTGGTTAGATTTTCCATTTCTATCTTTCAAATAAGTTTTCACTGACCCTTTAAAACACCACAACAAAGATTTGGGTTTTCGCTCTCTGAGGTTGGTCAATGCTTTTAACATTTCAAATCCTCTCAAAACTTTACGATCTTATATTTCATTTTAATTGCCCTCCACTCTTCTGTCTGCTTGCCTGACAGTGAGGTGGATAAGGGATCCAGAGAATCTATTCTCTGGAGAAAAAACACCAATCAGATAGGAATATGTTCACTTGTTATTCTTTTCCTGGAACTGTTGCATATATATACTCCTTCACATAGTTTTCAGAGCATGAAATGTGTCAAGAAGTTGATGTAATTCTTAGTCTTTAAATTAATTTTGTAGCAGATGAAGAGGACATGATATGACAACCCAATATTTATGTTATGTCTGTGATGTGCAGTGCTTGCATGCAAAAGTAGGCTTATCCAATGCACATTTAAAATACATCAGACATAGTTAGTACTCAGGGAGTGGAAACAGAAGAGGAGAATATTGTCAAAGATAAATGTGAAATAATCACATTATATATGTGAAAAGCACTCATTTATTTTGCATTTCTACAGATTCAAATATTTATACATGATTCCTAAATTATGACGCCTATTTCTGATTGCATCTTTGACCAAAATCAGGGTCTGTTTTGGTGACCATTGGTCCTCATGTGGCCCCTGTAGACCCACTAGCCCTGGATTAATGGCTTTCCTGCTGCCCCCGAGATGCAAGCTGTGCCAACACAAATGGTTGTGCACGCGATGCTGGCATGACAAATTGAAGTGAGGGCAAAAGGGCAAAAGGCAGGCCATAGCCCAGACTGGCAGTTTTTCTTGTTGCGGTGCATGAAGGCAGCATTGGAACCACAATGCTGAGCTGAGGGGTCAAAGGCGCAGGGTTACAGACCCTAGCTTGTCCCTCTGTCTCAGCCTTTTAATGGACTGTGACAGGACTTCCGATCCCAGCAGCCTGGCCAAATGGTTTATTCATCAGAGCTGCTCATGGGTGCAACACAAGCACATTTCATGCATACAGAGATGGACACATAAATTACAGTGTGCTATCCTTACCTCTGCTTGTGCAAATGGAAATGTTTTCATCTGATTGATGAATTGCTGGCAAATTGTACACTAACATCAGTATGGTCATTTCATGTGTGTTATTGATTGTGAGTTAAGCTGTCATAAATGTGAAACATCATTATAACAGTATACAGTGAAACATATAAACAGTGAAAAAGATACAGACGTTCCCAGTTCAAAATATAAACTAAGTACATCTTTCATTTTTGTTTATCTTGGTACCAAATTTATCCTAATTTCTGATTTCAGAAACTGTTATTTCTGGTAATCCCTAACTGTTTCTTAGTCTTTGGTGATTCATATATTGTATCCTGTCTCTGATTCAAGCACTGGCCATTGTCAACACAATAATTCAGTGTTTGTTTAATGCTTTCCAAGTGTTGATTTTGTGACAGTCTAATATGGCATCACATTCTTGTAGTTTTACCTCCTAAAGTCAATTGATGGTTTAAAGTCAACTGGCTAAATCAAAGTAGAAAAACAGAGCCTGTAAATCATTACTCATTCTCAGATTAGATTTTCCTGAAAAGCATGTGAATGGAGCGTTATGCTCACATACACACACATTTGAGGGCATGGATTTTTTCGTGCGTTTGAAGGTCAAGAGGAGATCATTGGTGGTTGTTTATGCAGAGCGTATGTGGAAGCAGAGTGACTGTGAGAACCTGAGTGTTGAACACTCTGGGTTTCTTGTCTTTCTCAGTCACAGAGGAGTAAAGCATTTGAGCAGATCTAGATGTGCAGCAGCTGTAAAAATAGGAAGGGGAGGGAAAATATGATTCATGTGATGGAGGACAGGATTTCTCCAGCTTGCATGTACTGTTTTGCTACACCATGAAGAGGATCCAAATGATGTGCCCAAGTCCGGCCTTATCATCTAGCTCCCACAGTGACTCAGAGAGATGTAACGTAGGAAAGACCAGTTTGATAAGGGGACAGCTGTGACTTAGGATATGCTGATAAAACTGCAATAACAGTCCCAGTGATTTTTTTTTCATAATGAATAATTCCCTCAAAGAATTTTGCTAGATGTGTGTTTAAGGATAGCAGAAAGTGTGTACACGCTCACTGGTATCCAGAGGATTTCTTAATCTTCTGCTTTTAGTATGTTTCAGGCCTCTAGGGTAGCATCATCTCACAGACTTTGAATAAATCACACTCAGTCATCTTATATATTCTCAGAAAAGCTAACATATCACAATATATCTATTAAGTGCTCCTGAACTGGTATATATTCCATAAGACATGGGTTGAGAAAAATATTCCTACAGTAAGTACACAGCATTCTCTTTGGGTCGCTCTTTGGCTTGGCCCAGCTGCCCACCTCACACACAGGCATGTGAAGCCAGAGAGGTTGGGCATGGTTGAAGCACAGAAGCCACTTTCTCTATCACGGCCTCCAGCACTGGTCTCCAGTGAGCCTGAGCAGGTCTGAGGGGAACAACGTGAGCTCTGCCAGGGGCTTTGGTTTGTTCCTCAGCCTGCAGTCAGCCACTGACCTATAATAAGGCCTCCTGTTCAACATGGCAAAGGCAATGGTGAGAGTGGAAAATAATTTACAGTAGTCCAGGTTGACTGAGTTTGTTGATCAACCAGAGATTAGTCCTGTAAACACAGGTTTGTTTCCGTTAGATACACTGCAATGCCTTAATAGTGCTCGATTAGTAATAGCTACAGTATGTTTTTTCTGACAGGCTGTAATAATTCATTCTCGGAAAGAGTTGAGTGTCTTGATGTACCTTCTCGTCCATGCACGTGTTGACTGCAGAAGTCTGTCCTTCTGATTGAATCAGTGGCAGTGTTGTCTAAGTTGGTCAGACCCAGCAGTGATCGTGCTGAATCAGTAGACATGTTGTCTCAGTAGTGCTGTCCTGTCCAGCATGGATTAGATCAATACTGGTGTTGTGTAGTGTTGGGACAGCAGGGACTGGATCAGTATTGGTTCTGTTCCAGCCACCATGGGTCAGTGCTGCACACTCTCTGTGGCTGAGCTGTGGCTGTATGAATGGCTTCTTGCAGTGACTGTACAGAGCGTCATTCTTCTCACCCTCATCTGAGGCTGACATCCGAGGGGGAAGCCCAGGGAGCCGGCAGGCTAAATGTTTTTCTATCCCCCTGGTAGGAATGGACGTATCGGGTGCTGTTTTAATGCGTTTAAAGTAGAAAAACAAGGCAGTGTCCAATGACCGAAGGTAGAAACGACAAGGACAGTAGTGAAAACAGACTGTGGCTCAGGCCTTATGCCCTCCCTTTGCAATATACAGGGGAAAAGCGAAAACATCCAGTCCAGTGACAGACTCATCATTAATGCTCTGGGTTTGTTTGTCTTAAGAGTTATTTGCCCACTTTTCCATTTCCCCAAGAATCTTAAATACCCCTGCCCCCTTGGCCCTCATTGGGTCCCTGCTTAAATAGTCCAACTCAGTTGGAGTCCACTTTGCCCAAGCTCCTGTCCTCCCCACTGTTGCCAGGTCTAGATGGGACAAAGTGAGCATTCCAGGAATAGCAACACGACTCCAACACCCAAACCGACCTGCTCCCCTCCCCCTCAGACAGGGATGTTTTTTTACCCTGCACCCATTCTCCTCTGCACCTCTAACTGTGACTGTAAGGGTTACCATGCAGAGACAGTTTTTTTCACATTAAACTACGAGACTTATTTACCCATAAAGCATCTTGATAACTCTTTTGCTCCTTTTATCTATGACCCTTGCTCCTCTTATTCCCTTCTTATGTAACAATACCGATGCCAGAGGTGTGGCTGTGCCAGCCAGACAGACATCGTACAAATACTTAACACAGGCATGTTTCACCTCCCCAGTCTGGGGGCAGCACTGACACAGCTCGTCTGTCAAGCATCACTGAAAAGAGGGAATGAGTGTCCAGTTGATCTCAATGCCTCAGGGAGGGGAATATTTGTGAATTTTAAAATAAAACCATCCTGAGGCTGGTAGGAGAGAAGCAGGGAGGAGCATTGGGGATAGGATGAATAGGGTCCTGTGCTCAGCCCCTGGGTGGACTGAACCCCTCTGTTTGCGCTTTTTTCGGGCTTGGCACACAGGGCTGCCTGTGAGGAGTGGGTCGGAAGCAGGAAGTGGTTGTGTAAGGCGATCTGCAGATGCAGCACAGAGCTGCTTTTCAACAGCAGACCCCTTGGTCCCGTTCTGCACAGCGACACATCAGGTAGTCCTCCTGCTGCAGCCACAGAAAGACACAGGCCACACCCACATGGGACCAATAGGCAGAGAGAGGAGAAGAAAAGATAGAAAAGGGGACAAAAAGAGGGGAAACAAAAATTGGGAATGATACAGAAAGGGGATGGAGTTCAAAAACAAATTACAGTGTTGGCTTCTGCTACTCACTGATCAGATAGGAAAAGATGTTTACCGGTGCACTGCTGATGTCCGTGCCAAACTTTGACATGGCTGGACGAAATTCCATATTGTTATCCATGAAATCGTCTATTATTGCAAAGCAGGGAATGGTGAAAATTATAATGTGGTTACTTTACTGAAATTGAAGATGGAAGATCAAGCTACAGGTGTACAGCAGGTTCATTTTTAAATGTCACATTATGGAGGAACCTGTTGCACCGTATCTGTCTGTTGCAGAAGAGCTCCTGTATTATCCCATCTGAAGTAGTTTGGCAGTCAGCACTCAAAGCCCCAGGAGCTCGAATCTGCCTCCTCTCTGCTTGACTTCCTTTCCTCTTCTTCATATCTGCCCTCCCTCCCTCTTTGGGGTTTTTGGATTTCCCAAGCGACTTAATTGCTGTAGGTGAATTGCTGAACTCTGTTATATCTGATTTCAGATCCTGTAACTGCCCAAGGTCATTCCCCCCTGCTCGGTATTTATAGTTTTTGCAGCTGCAAATAAAAAGCACCTCACTCACAAAGGTGGCCCATTGACAAAACACTTAGTTTAAACACGGGGCAGGAATTTGAGGCACTCCAACTAGTCCATCACTTTCCCCTTCATTTTGCTTTAATTGTGTTGGCTATTTCCAAACCATTACCATAAAGTGGTTTTGAGCAGGATGCATACCACCTCGTCTCCTGCAGTGCTAAATAAACAAACACAGTAAAAGGATAATGTTAGAATCCTGCCGAAATGTCCCTAAATGACAGCTCGACTGAGCTTGACTTGGTATGAATGAGGCTTTTGTTTGAACAGGATTCATTGTTATTGTTTCCAAGCACTGCTTTGGGTGCAACTAAGCTGCTGAAGTTGACCAAAGTGTCGGGGGCCCCAAAATAGAAACAATTATTTAATGGTGTTTGTTTGGGCAGGGCTGCTTTTGTGTGTGAGTGCCCATCAATACCAGAGTGGGAACTTCAGTAGTAGTTTGACTTTACTTTAGAACTGTAGAATGTATTTCTGAAACAGAGTTTCCGGTTTATATTTTTGTGACATAGATTAAAGAGTGATTAAATTATCTGGTCAAATGTATGTCTCTGGCAAATTGTTTAGCTCCAGTGAGCCTTTGAAGGTCTGCCCAGGCCAGGGAAAGCTTTGAGAATCGAGACACAACAGAGAGGAAGACAGACACAGACAGAATCCAGCTTACTGTCCCACCATAACACTAATAAAACCAGACAGATGGAAAGCGTGCACTGCCACCAAAGTCCTGCTGTTTTGTGAGTATGTATATTTTCAAATACCATGTCATGCATTGACACGGGCTACTTAGGAAAGCCTGAGTCGTAATTAGGTCATTTCCTTGGACTATTTAAAGGGAGGCAGGCGGGCTGAATTTAGAAAATGCTGCTACTGACTCACGCACACTGTGCCTGGAATTCCCTCTTTACCATTGGCCAGGGGACTACTGATTTTGGCATTGGTGCAAATTGGACTGAAGAATAAAAAAGGGAGAGAAAAATATTACTCAATGTGTTTTTCTTTACTATCCTTTCCAGCCTTCCCTTACCATACCTATTGGAATAGTGCAGGAGAAAGAAACTCAGGTTCCCCCCAAAACAATTAACTCCAAATAACCTCAGCTCATGATCTTATCCTTTGAGTTAGCCGTGTTGCTTCTAGCATCAAACTATAACTGTCAATCATGCGCTTGCTCCACTAACGTTCATCTTAAATCTTCTACAAATGTTTTGCTTCCTCCCAGCACACACCCCTACCTGCTCCTCAGTTCCTGTGACCTAATGCCAGACTGAAGAGATTTGCTTTCATGTGCATGTGGGTTAGAGAAAGTAAGGCAGCAAGAAAGAAAGAATGAAGGAAAGAAGTAAAGAGTTAGGATGATGCATCTGGCACTGCGGTTTGAAGCAGAAGTTAAGACGTTGGAAGTTTACTGATGAAGGTTTTCAGGCCATATACATTTCTCCGTCCCACCCTCCTAGTTTTATTTTTGAGCTGTTTCTCTCTACATACATCACATATTACCTGGTGCCAAGTGTATAGCAAATAAATCAGTTCCTGTCACAAGTCTGCTCTCCCTTTGATTTGAATGCCTGTGTGCTAGCCTGTGACCCCAACAAGACAGCATTAAATTTGACTGACTCACTTTGATTAATCTACTGGGGCTTAAAAAAGTAACATTATACCTACTACTCTATAAAAACCCACTAACAAACTGCATGCCAGTCACACAATATATACTGAAATTATACATGAAAGCACTTGCACACTTAAATACGGCATAAACACACGCACATAGATGCACATATAATTATACTCAATTGAGTGTGTAAATGTAACTCACGCATTCGTGTAAATCCTGAAACGCTCTCATCTCTTCTAATTGTAAACATGAACTTAGACCAAAGGTTCATTCACAAATAGTGCTTTTGTATATCTGCTGGCTCTGTATTCTCACAAGGAAACTGTATTTCATATGAAGTAGCTTGTTTCATTTGGCATTGACATGTGGTTCATATATGTAGCCTACTATCCCAGGGTTTAAGGAAAACCCCTTTGATAGTCTCTTATTTTCTGTCAGTCATCTTGTCTTGAGATATATGCAAATAAACACTTCATCTAAGTCTTACAAGCAAATTTCTTACCTGAAGGTGAAAGGTTGAGTATGGCCTGCAGGTACGTGGGGGTTTTGAACAAACAAACTTCATCCTGATATCCTCTGATGGATTTCTGCCACTCCCAACCTGCCAGAGTCACAGTTCAAATGTCGTTCCAGAGGCAAAGAGCCTATCACTGTTTTTCTCCCATATTTGTGGTAAAACGATTCAGCACAAGCTGATAGTGTGGAGTCTCATCAGCCCTAAAGCACTCGAGTGCTGTGTACATGAGAAACAAATCAAGCCGGGATGCCACAATTATTTTAACAAGATTAAACTTTATATTGTCTGTACAGTATTTGTAACCCATTTATTTCACAAGAACACATGAAATGTCAAATTCCAAATGCGGGTAGGTTTGCATTTAATTATTTTGCAGGAGTATACAAATTTAAATTGTATTGCTTGTTCGTAAATCACTTCTCAACGCTTACAACACTGCTCGTACTCTCAGATCTGCAGACCAGCTGTTTCTCTTGGCCCCCACGGCAAGGCGTGAGACAGAGGGTCCCTAAAAAGAACCTTCACCAACTTAATACAATTATTGCCCATACCAAAATGGTCTAAAGTGTAGTAAAGGTATGGCCATTCAACACAATCAAAAGCCTTTTCTTTTTAAGAATTAAGGAGATATTATCTCAATGATGATGGGAGGCAACCCCAACAAAAATTGTGATTGAACATGTTGAGCATAGGCTCTGAGAACAACCCTACGAATTCTTTATATAATTCACTACTGAACTCATCAGGACCAGGGGCCTTCCCACTCACTGTCTCACAGCTTCCTGTATCTCATGTATAGATAACGGCACATTGAGGAGGGATTCTTGTTTAGCAGAAATGCCTGGGAGATCTAAATTTATGAAAAAGGAATCCATCTTAGATTGTTCCTCACTACATTGCTCATATTGATATAATTTAGAATAGAAATCCTTGACAATATCATTTAACTTTTAGAATTACTAGTGAGAGCTCCTGCCTAATCCCTAATCAAGGCAAACGTTAAAGAGGCATTTTTCTTTCTAGCTAAATAAACGAAATACCTGCCTGGTATTACATATACATCCTTTTCAGCAGCTGTAAGCTAGACGCTGCTGTTCCTTGCATAGGTCTTAGCAGTTTCCCAGAGCATCGATGGACTATTAGCTGATTTGGAATTAATTGATACAAAAGTTTTAAATTCAGAAATCAATAAAACGTATTATCTTTTAGAACAAAAGGATTCAGGAATATCTGGATATTGTTGAATAATCTTTGGGCTTAATACTTAAATATACTGCTGCATGATCAGAAATAGCAATATTTCCAAATGCGCAGGATACAACTAAGTTCAAGAGCCCTTTGGGTATTAGAAAGAAGTCAATTCTGGTGTATCCACTTTTGTGGATTAGAAAAGAATGTGAAGCCTTTCTCTGAGGAATGTAACAACCTCCAGTCCTATTTCTCCACATAAGCCCATAATTTGTTTGAACTGTGAAGAGAGCACCGGGACACCACTGGGCACTCTATCCATCAATGGGTCCATGAGACAGTTAACATTTCCACCTACAATATTGTTTTGCATTGAAAAGCTTTGGAAAAGTAAGCAAAAAAAAAACATCTATTAAAAATTTGAGAGGTACAGCTGGAGGACAGCAAACACTGAGGATACCATATGCCTCTCCATATATTGATGCTTGGACAATCACAAATCCCCCATACATAATTATCTATCCATCCAAACTTTTGCCCCCAAATAAAGAAAAGGTCAAATAAAGTGAACATCGAGCTTATTATCGTCCATGACCAGGGCTACACAGTATACATATTATTTAGCCCACCATGTCCAAAGCTTTAGCTTTGTCAGGAGAACCAACAATTTTGGTGGTCCCGTTGTAGTGGATCCTCAGTGCCGCTGGTTAGAGCATGGAGTACTGGATTCTAGACGTCACCTCGTTGAATCCTTTGCGCTCACAAACAACAGCTGCCGAGAAATCTTGAAAAAACATCAGCCTGGATCCCTCATAGATTTGAGCCTGGGCATCAGTCCTGCAGCGTCTCAAGGCACCCATCATTCTTTGTTTATCACTGGAATTATGGAAACGGACAAGGACGGGTCGAGGGTGTTGCTCTGAACCTAGCTTTGGAGCCAGCGTACGGTAGGCTCTCTCCACTTTGATGTGCCCAGCCTTGGTTTCCAAGTCGAGGAAAATTTGGCAGTCAGCGCTAAACAAACTTAGCTGGCTAGCCACCCTCTGCTCCCCCAGGTAGACTGATGATCCATATGTTCTTCCTCCTGCCTCTATTCTCAAAATTATTGATGTGGTCAGAAAGGCTTTGAACTTGCTTTTCCAGCGTCTGGATGCGGCTTTGGGCTTGATTATCTCTAGTCTCCCCGCAGGGATTTGGCTCTCGACCTCAGTCGTTCTTGTATCAAGATTTTTCAGCTCCTGTGTGTGGTTTTTTAGTGTTTGAGAGAGTTGCACCCCAGCTTATCTTCCATCATTTTAGATATTTTCGCTGTAACTTCTTGAATTACTTAGCGATAGGCAGGGTCCAGCGTATTAGCAGAGTCAGAAGCAGCTAGCTCACCAGCCCCGGACGAGTGCTCTGTGCCGTCCGTCTTGGTCATCTTTTTGGCACTTTTCAGTGACACAATGTTGGAACAGTTTTGGAAATACTCATCAATGTTCATGTTATTCAGTCCGACACTTGGGCACTTAAAAAAATGTTGAAAGGATAGGTTTACGAAATGATCAGTGTTGCGGTGCTAAACTCAGCAAAGCAGACCTTTCACTGCTGCCATCTTGAAACCCCCCGTAAACTTGTTTTTGAAAAGTGCTATATATAAAGTTTATTATTATAATATAGAATTTCCTTATTGCTCAAAACACCAGCTGAGAAGAACCAGCCTTATGCCATCTATAAAAATCATTATTGAGCTTTTGTGACACTGCAACCTTAGTTAACAAATAGGAGCGTGTGCGTTGCTGAAAAAGTGTTTTGCCATTTATGCATTACGAAGATGATAAAGGAGCATATGTTAAAACGTGCGGTTCGTGACTTGAAGACACAGTTATCTACAGCTCGGCCTGCACGTGCAAGCTTGTCTCAGGTGAGTTTCTTCATTGATTCATGGGATGGAGGGTGATGGGCCATTAAGTCTGAGTCCCTGAGGCCACTGACACTCAAGTTGTAACGCTGCTTCTGCAGGCCCAGTCTCCTCTCTGGACTTTCACCTATGTGGTAGTGGGCTTGAACTCCTCTCACTGCCTCTGGCTTCCTTGTGGTAGATGATATGTGAACGTTAATGGAGCAAAACATTCAGTTCCTACATAAATCAAAGGCTTCATCTGTAATACATTCCTAAATTAGCAATGATCAATGGGACCCTGTTAATGCTCATATAGAAACTACTGAATGATTGGAAAACTGGGAAACTACAAAAAAATTATTTCCATTAGATAAATACCAAAATTCATACTACTGTATATAAGTTTATATGGTATTGTAGCTCTTATGTGTGAGTGTGCATGAGCTGCTTGCATCTGCCTGTGGGTTCACACACATGTTTATGTCCATATAGAACTGAAAGAATGAAGATGAGAAACAAAGAGAAAATGTTAAAATAGCATTTGTCACATTTGCAGATAAAAATGTACTTTGTCCAGTCAGCCTTTAATTACTGTAAATAAAATATTTAAAATAAGTTTTATTTCTATCAGTTACAGCTGAAATAGCAATATCTGAAAGGTGAGAATGTGAAAGAGATTTTGTTGTTTTTTTCTGGTTCGGTTCTCTATAGCATTTTGAAGCACAATTAAAACAGAAGATTTATGATTTCCTTGTAGTGTGTGGCAGAAATCATATTCCATCTTTCACCTCTTGTTTATGTGTGTGGGTGGGTCCATCCACCACATCCAGATTCAATATTTTTCAACCAGTGACCACCTTGAAACGGCTCTCTCACTGGTTACCTTTTGACCAATGTTTAATGGTCTTAAAGGTGCTATTGATAACATTCAGTCACTAGATGACGCACTCCCCCTTCCATTTCATTCCAGTCATTGCCAGTTGGTTGCACAACCTGCATATTTCACCTGGAAATGGAGTGAGACTCAGACAGACTCATTAATGTGATGAATCTTTTGTGGCAGAGTAATAAAAACATATAGATTAGTTATAGATGTAGGTTACTTTGTGCTGTGGTGTTTCATATAACGTTATCTATGGTAATATTAGGATATAACTAGCTAGCTTTAGTTACTGTTTAGCTTGTCATCTAGGTGCCCTCTCAGTGTCCACTTGTTCATCAGTGGCCCACTTGGCAAGTAGATCAGAGTTTTACTGGCCCCTTGTATATTTTCACTGGCCCGGCATCCAAAAAATGAATACAACTCTTTTATTCCCCATCATTTAATAATTATAGGGGCACTATATTGGAACACTTACCATAAAAGAACATTTCAATCATCCTTACACTATAAGACATTAGAGAGTACAGTACAATACATTGCAGGGATGCTATTAAACACATTTGAAACGGCATCAGTAAAAGTTGACGTTAGTTAGCGTTAGTGTTTTCTTGCTGAAAACAAATATCATAGTGGATTATAAAAATAACAGCTGAGCGCCACACAGCAACAATGGCCACAGTGAGAAGACTGTATGATCATGTCAGTATTTTCAGAACGTGAGCACCATTGCTGTTGAGCTCAACACAGCGGGCTACATGGCTTATATTGGGATCCCACGTCCACACTATTCTTAGTTTCATAAGCGGACCAGTATGCCACTGGCCCTGATGGACCAGTGGCTGGTCAATCAACTTGCCCTGAATAAACTTGTAGTGGCCCCGGGCCCTCGGTTATTTCAGACCCTGGCCCACTTCTAAATCCCCTGTGATACACATCTTCATTATAATGTTAAATTGTTTGAGGGAACTATAACGTTAGGTAAGTGTATGCAACCGTCACCAATTCTAATGTAGCTCCTCAGGGAAGCTGTTATTTTTCAAATTTTGACAATCTAACCGGTGACAAAACATTAGTTAAGGTTGCAAGGAATATGGCTGTCGGTAGTTGTCTTTGATTTTGTTTAAATATGCAGAATTCTAATTTGATGGGTTATTGTTGTTCGGATAAAATTGCTAACATCATTGTTAATTTTTTTCATACTAACTGGCAACTAGACCACGTGATATCGACTTTGTTATACTATTGGCTCACAAGCCTTGTTAGAAGCAGGAACCAAACATCAGACATCTCACACACAGAGATAAACAAAACATTCACTTTGGACTCAACAACATTTTTAAAATGATTAATTCATAATCATAATATTGTTTTAGGAAAAGTGATACTTTTATTCTGCACCTTTCTAAGGTTTTATTCTTGTTTTATTTTTTTTTTTAAATTGCCTACACAAAAATGTTTAGGTGTGTGGTTTGGTAACCTTCTAAACATCTAAGTATTTGTAGCCAGTATGGGTTATGTTTTTAAGTGGCGATCTTCTTAGTGTGTGCTATAATATAAAGTGTCCCTTTGTTAAATATTCACCCATTAAAATGCAAGAGTGTAGCCTCAGACATAATTACAATAATTACGTTTGAGGTTACAGAGTACTGTCGTCAATGAACCCTTGTCCCATTCCATCTCAAAGTGTTTTTTTACATTTATTAAAACTTTGCTGATTTTGAGAGGCAACCAAATACTTTGGCCCGGGCAGAAAAAGGGACAAGCAAATATTGATATGCTGAAAAAAGGAATCCAGGAGGAATAAAACCCGAAAGAAGGATTTTGTCCATTAAGTATAAGGTTATCAGGTATAAGTGAGTCAAGACATTTAGTCTAGCTTGCACTTTCACTAATATCCTGTTCTGGTCAGTGATGTTTTAAAGACTATCACAAACTTTACCTGTTTTTTGCACAGCCACACAAATAATATTTTTTTGGCATCCAGAAATGAGGGAAATTGTGTCAAAAAGAGGAAAAAATATGCTTTAAACACTAAAACAAAGATTCCATCATGTTTGTGGAATGATGTGGTTAGCAATATGGAAACAGACTGAGTCCAGAATCCAGTGGTTAGAAAAGAAATACAAGAAAAATCTCGTCTGAGAAAGAGGAAAAACTTGGGAGGGGGTAAGAGGAGACTCTGGAATTACACACCAAAACCCCATTAGAAACACACATTCATGCACACAGACACATATTGAGACACTCAGACACACACACACACACACACACACACACAACACACACATACACTTCCATCTTCCCCACTGCGAAGCTAACCACATTGGGTTAAGGGTGGGGTTAGGGGTGGTGGAGGTAGGGAGGCACGAGTATAACAAGCATTCTTCAGTACCGTGCTCACTGTTTCATTTGAAGTGCTCAAACACTGGTTTCTCCGGCATCTTTCAAATATTCCGAAGACTTCTGACAAAATGTCACCAGTATGGAGGAAGACGGATGACTCATTAATTATCTGTAAATCATAAATTGAGAAATTAGGTTTGTAAACTATTGACAGACCACTATTGTTCACACTTCCACATCCATAGCTTCTGTATGAATAACTGTGTGGTGGTATAGTTGTGAAAGCATGCTGGCCTCTTCTCACATCGCTGACATATCTCCCCTCCTAGTCTGCCTTTGAATGGACATACACGCTGAGATCTTAAAGGCAAATTGCTTGCATAACGGATGTTTCTAAAAATACAGAAGAGTAGGCAGGCATGCTGACTGAGGTTTTGGCGGCTCGCCCCAGCATGGGACTAGGCCAGCCGTTCTCACTGCTCATTCCCTTCACTGGACCAGTCATGCTGAGAGAGGTGTGAGGAGAGCAGTCAGAAAGCTTTTATTCTGCCACCTGATCCTCCCCCCTGCACCCCTCTGATTACATAGCCTACTGGGCTACACAGCATTGTGAATATCCCCCCAATCACTTCCTAAAACTCATCCCTTTGTATGATTTTCCTACTTTCCCTTCTTCTCTTGTCAAGATTATTCTTCCTCCTCTCCTCTCCATCACTTCTGATCTCATCACCCCTCATCTTCATCTTTCTTCTCTCTCTCTCTCAGCGGTCTTTGAGACTACTGTGTGGTGATTTTTCAGTTAGCAAGCATCTGGAAAAGCTGAACAAGTTGGGAAATTCCTGCTGATGCCAGTTATTGATTTACATTATTATAAAGGGAGCCATTGTTTGTAGAAGTGGATTGCTCAGCCGGCTGCTGCCCTTGTCTTGGCTCTAACAATGCTTTGTGTCTCTGGAGAGTCATTGTGTTCAGGATCTAACTGTTGTGTGGTATCTTACACCAATGTTAAAAGGCTTCACTGTTAAGATCGCCTATCTTAGTCTGCTTTTACCATTTCTTTTAGCCACCTTAGGTGCTCTCCTGTTACTGAACACTCATCAAGAGAAATGTTGAATAGCTCATAAGAAAGAGATGTTGAGCCTGTAGTCTTTTAAGTTAACTGACTGAAAGGAGCTTATTGGGTGTTTTGGCCTCTTACAAATTACAAAAGCAAATACAAGCTTAAGGTATTGATGTGATGAGTCGACGGAGATTTTCAAAGTGCTACCAGCAAATTTTCACTCCAGCCAACACTTCATACATCATGCACCAAAATGACAGGAAAAACACTTTCAGGAAATTGAGTTTTCATTCAAGCACCTTTTACCCACTCTGAGAAAACCAGCACATGCAAGTAATGAAAAAAAACAATAGTTTGCATGCGCACCTATACCACAAACACACCATTTCTTCAACACTCAGCAGTCTCAAGCATCAGGGTGGTGTTGTGGTGAAGCCATATGGGGCGCCACTGCTTGAGAAACTTGATTTGACAGAAGGCCTAAAGAACACACACACACACACACATGCACACACACACACAGAGTCTTAATTGACTTGTAAAACTCCACTAAAACACACTTTTATGGAACAAATTTTAGACCAGTCACACAGGATTTGATATCAACTTGTGCCCAGCTTGCAATTCTGTCACCACCACACTGTCTTTATACGCAATCCAAGAGCAATTTAAACTTTTTCAAGATAAAACTGAATAAACCATACCAAAGACGCCGCCAAATTGGCAGATTGATATGTGTAAAGTCTGTGTGTGAAGTAATTCTGGCTTGTGTGGAGATGTGGTGCAAGGGAAGAGCTACTCAGGGCTGTAGGGGAAGTGGACAAGGCATTTGTTCGGATATAAATGACCCCTTACTCTTTCTAAACTGACAGCTCAGGCTTTGGTGCTACTTCTCTAAGGCCCCTGTGATCCTCATACTGCTCTTTTTGTTGCTGGAGGCATTCATCCTCAGCCCCAAACCTCAATGGCTGGTCTGGGCAAATACAACTGGGGCTATGATGTATGATTATGACTGTTGACTCTGCAGAGCTGGATCAAGCACTTCCTGGTGGAGATGCTGGCAGGGCCATTCACACCAGTTTCCCCAACCGGTGGCAGAGATAGCTGCAGACACTCCGGCTTTCAGATTCTGTGGAGCTGTAGAGGGGATGTGATTTTTCACAACCAGACCTAAACTCAGCCAGGTTACAGCCTCAAGTGTCCCTCCCAAACTGCTAAATACCTCTGAGGTTTAGGATGAGACAAGGAAACACATGGCAGAGAGTGATCCCTCTGGGTAAAGTGGATCACTATTCCATTTGTCAGGTGGTATCAAGTGGTATCTTACCACAAGTGCAACAATTCATATTCACTACACATACCTAAAAGCTAGTTTGCTCCCGAACCAAGGTGCTTAAGATACAGAAAAAATGAAAAAAATGTCTTTGGTTGTAGAACACAGTCCTTTAATTAAATCAATGCATTACCATAAGTTAGCTGATAAAGGGTAAGCCCCTGGAGTAGTAGAGAGATTCAGGTATTCAGGAAATGGATGGAAACATCTGATGTTAATCTTAAAATGACCCTGAGAGGGCAGAACAACGAATTCTCCAGAGAGATTGACGAGAATAGAGTTTTGGTGGGTATCTTTGATTCTTTGCAAAAGGGATATACTGTATACTCAAACACATTTGCTTCTCAAGCTTCATAACAGGACTTTGTTATTGATCTATAATTTATTTTGTGAAGTGATTTAAGATGTCAGAGTTATCAAGGCATTACATATATTTTTTGTAATTTTGGCTGCATGCCCCTAACTGGTCTAATGCATCCTGCTGAAGGTGTGTTTGACAATATGCTGGGTAGTCATCACCTGATGGAGAGGGCCCAATACAAAGCTCACATGCGCCACATTCATACTGCCAAGCGTGAAATCCTCGCTCAGACTTCCAGAGGCTTGAACCCAAATCCTCTGGCTAAATGGTGGTCTCGCCAACCTCTAGTCCACACCAAACATTGGCTTTGGTAATAGCCAGGGCAAGCAGACAAGAAGGTGGGATGGAAGTTTGGTTACCAGGTGTAGAAATTGCATTTTGGTGCTGACTCCAAGTTTCTTCTGGTCTGACCTCAAAAGAGGCAGAAACAGTGGAGGGCCAAAGTAAACTGGGACATGAGAAGCTGTGTCTGGGATGCCTGAGGAAAGGCAACAAACGTCAGTGTGCCCGCAGTTCTCACTGTCTAATGGCTGACTGACTAATCCCTGATATTCCTCCATGATCTAAACCTGCAGCCCTCTGTAGCAATAGAACACTGTGGTATTGTGTCCCTGCTCTAAAGGAGTCTGTGATTCATTTACTGGCAGTGCTTTTTGGATCCATGTACTGTATTTTTCTCATCTTCAGTACTGTAGTGAGCTTCATCCTTTCAGGACTTAACTGATTTCTTTGTGTGATTGTTTATGTGGAGGATTTTGACTGTTATACTTGTACAGCCATCAAGTCACTGTTGTAAAGCAGGAATCCAACAATCAGATGAAACGTTATTTACTTGTTTGAAATGTCTTTTTATTGTTGTCAGGAATAAATAATTTAAGTGTTAGTAGTATCTCCAAGACTTGGAGTATAATTTTGGCAGTATTCTGAAATTTCCTATTTATTACACTAGTTCTTTGTGCAATGACAGCACCACTGTGAAATGCTGCAATAGTGCTCTCTGCTGGCAGAAACTAGGAATATTGAAATTGTACTTAATCTCTCACATGAAAGTGGATGTTGGAATTGTTTATTTAAGAATGTATCTTCTGAACACACCTTTTAGTAACTTCATTTGTTTCATGTAGAAATTTCTCACATTTCTATTTTCCATACTAATACTAAGAATGATGTTTTTTCATTCTTTTATGAATGGTGTTTAATGCTTTGCTTGCCTGTTTGAATAGTTTGGCCAGATTTGATTTGAAAAAGCACATAATAGAATCACTTACATCATTTTTTTTTAATTAAACAGTACAAGTTTGTCATCTGATCCTCTCATTTCTCTTTCCCTTTCAGGTCTGCTTTGCTCTGGTGCCAGATCAGTGGTTCACAATGAAAGTGAAGAAATGAGCCTGCAGCGAGCAGCCCTGTCCCTGCAGTTCCTGCCACTGGGCGTTTACTGATTCATACTATCTAGAAGACGATGCCCCTGTCTCCCAGATAACACTTCTGAGGACCAGGCCTTCACAGCACGCATTGTGCACCATGGCAGGAGAGACTCAGCGAATACATGCTGTCAAAGAGCTGGACGCTGAGTCCAAACTGCAGGATGAGGGGACGGCGCTGGAACAGCAGAGTGACAAAACCACAAAGGAGTCTTCAGAGCACTTTTCAAGCACAGGCACTGAGGCCAGAGCCAGCAGCAGAGGAGCCAAAGTTGAAAAACTAGAGAAGGAAAGGGACTTTCCTCAGCAGCGTGAGGCTGTCATACGGCCACAGCAGGCAGGGAAGATTGACTTCAGGTCAATGCAGAACCGATCAAAATTGGCCACTGACAGGACTTGGTCGAGTGGCAAAGGCAATCCCCAGTCCCCAAGTGGAAAGGGCCGCAGCCGAGAGAAGGGGAGGCGGTCAGGAAAGACAGAGCGTGGCAACCCGCAGCAGCTGTACAGACTTAGCATTACAAATCCACGTTCCAACCCCAACATTGGTATTGCCTACCCACAGCAGAAGATTTCACCACCAAAGAAGTTGGAGACCAGTCGTGACCCAGTCTCGGGTAGCTACAGATTCCACGTTCCCAGTATACCAGAGAGAGAGGCCGAACTACAGCAAGAGGAACTCAACTATAGCCGCTGCTTCCAGGAGGCATCCTCTAACCTTACCTCCCCAAGCTATACCTCACAGGCACTGGGTTCCTCAAGTGGAATGTCATCTCACCCACATCCACCCCTGTCACAGCAGCAGCAGCAGCCTGCCTCAATGGAGGACAACAGTGCAGAACATGGCAGCCAGCTGATCCTGGCTGACTTTCAGCTGAGTGGCTCTAACGCATGGCAGTCTCCTGAACGGACTTTTAATGGTGCAAACTATGGGGTTT
The DNA here is from genome assembly GCA_011952105.1 of Coreoperca whiteheadi. Lineage (NCBI taxonomy): Eukaryota > Metazoa > Chordata > Actinopteri > Centrarchiformes > Sinipercidae > Coreoperca > Coreoperca whiteheadi. The sequence goes on along the minus strand of CM022474.1, from coordinate 18,395,897 downwards.
CATCACAAAAATCCACTTCCCTTACAGAAGCAAATAAGTCAAGTGCCTTTGTGCCTGGTCCATTTCAATATGGATATCATTTTCTGGAAGAATCAACCTCTGACTCTTTTCCCTGTGAACAGAATCCTCAATCCCAAGACTTTACAGACTCCTCCCTAGGTTCTGTTCATGTGACCCAAAACTCTTTTTCCTTTACACCTGGAGAAGGGCAAAACATTGCTCAGAACAGCACTCAGTTCAGTAATGAACAGCAGCCAGAGGATAGAAGCTCTTATCCTCAACCCCCACAGTCACAATATATTCAAGGGGTAACATCCTCCATCCAGTGTCCTAGGAATCTGAGTGAGGACTCAACCAGCAGTGACAGCTCTGGCTCCAGCTCACAACAGTCAGAGCAGGGGAAGACTGCCCTGCCTGAGAGCACAGACACTATTGGACAGGCAGACAGTAGGGATGCAGCCATCACCTCGGGGAGTAAGAGGAACTGTCATCCCAAAGACACAGCTGCCAACCAAAGAACACTCATTCAAGGGAGTGTGCACCATGCAAGAAATATTTCACAAGGTCCAGGCTCCCAAATGCACTTTTCCAGCAAAACATTTAACAACCATCCAGTCAGTAACATTCACACAGGCTCAATGCCCTTTGATAAAAACATCAGAAATAAGGTTGTAAATAGGTTACCACACTCATGGGATGGGCCTAATAAGACATATTCACTAGCTGATCAAAACACAATTCAGTATACTGATATGAATGACAAGTTTCAGTTTCAGAACCAGCCAGTACTTGACCAAAGACCAAATTCATGTAAAAATAGCAGAATGCCTTGGCAGCAGATACGGCCAACCTCTGCCATGCCGAACCAAAACAGAATCGAGTTATCTAGGCAAATAAGCAATCAAAAATTGGCTTACATGGTTTCCCCCTCTGACTGGCAGGATGATAGTAAATCACATAAACATAGCTCCTTGAAAAACCCCAGCTCATTTCAGAACAGCAGAACTAGTGATGGGTTTTCAAACCAAAGACAGGAGACTGTAAAACATAGCAGTAATACTGTCTCAACTTTTAAAGTCGAGATGAGCCACGCACAAGTATGTGAATCCAAAAATAAGGCAGCATATTTTGGACTCAACCAGTCTCTTCCAGCAGCATCATCAAGAAACTATAGCTATCCTCCATTACAGGTACCACCTATGGGACTAATGATGGTGTCGCCTTATGAATCTCCTTTGCCCTCACCAGTTCATAACCCTGCATCTAGTAGTACCTGCTCTTCCCTCTCCCCAACATCCACCAGTCCTGTTAACATCAATTCAGAGGACAGTCAAATGTCAAAGTCAGCACCGCCTCAACAATTTTATCACCAGCCCCAAGCCAAAACACAGTTACCTTCAGATCACCTGAGCTCTCACCCTCACCAGTTTCACTCTGATGCGCCACGAAACCTTCCTTATGCAGCAGACAGAGTCAAAGACGACATGATGAGCTACCTGCAAAACAGCACACATCCAAAGACTACTATGGATGGAAACAAAGGTTACATGGACAGTTTTGGGGTGGAACATCACCAGCCTCCACCACCATACTCTGCACATCAGCTGTTAGCAACCTCATTAGCAGCAGCAAATCTTGACCAGTTAGATGTGCTTCTGACATGCAAGCAGTGTGATCAGAATTTCAACAACCTGGCTTCATTTCTAGGCCATAAGCAATACTGTGCTCAGCATACGTTTGCACAAAATGACCTCAAAGACATATCAAAGATGGAGGACAGCAGAAAGTTTCATACAGAACCAGGAAAAGCTGTCTCCTCTTTGTCTAATGTTTCAATGTCAAGGTGCCCATCAGACCTGCACCTATCACTGTTGGGCCTTAATAAAAATGGAGAACTGATATCTGACAGTGAAACAAAAGGAGAAAATAAGGATGATCCAATGAAACTCAACTTGTTCTCTGGTCCTGGTAACCTCCCTGTCCCTCTCCCTGAGCTGGAAATTGAGGATGCCAAATTAGACAGCCTAATCACAGAAGCCTTGAATGGACTGGGATATCAATCTGACAATGCAGAGATAGACAGTAGCTTTATCGATGCATTTGCTGATGATGACCTCGCCACTGTCAAAGCAACATCAAACAAACAATGTCTGAAAACCAAAGAATCCCTGGTCTGTGAGAGCAAAAATAAACAAGCAGCAGATGATGACAGGTCTTTCACACAGGGAAAATATTTTTATGACTCTGATGTTGAGAGCCCTGAGAAAGTTAAACAATACACAGAAAGCAAACTTGAGAAAATATCTCTGAATTTGAAACAAGAAGAGAAAATTAACATAAAAAAAGAAGTTTCTCAGACAAATTCAAGAATTGCCTCAAGGGAGAAGATGAGGGAACAAGACAGCAAAGTGAAAGAGGCACGAAAATTGTGCAAGAGTGAGGACGAAAACACAAGTACACAAAGGTTTCTCCTATCCAGGAAGTTTTCTGAGCGTTGTGGTGTTAAAAGCTTTCAAGACAGCTCTGCACTTCGAGGGTCAACACCCTCACAGGCCTCCACATCTCCAACCTCAAGAACTGCAGTGAAAGAGAGCAAGAGGAAAAGCACTGGAGGGGGCACCTGGAGCAAAGAACTTATACACAAAATAGTTCAACAGAAAAATAAGCTCCATAAGCTCCATGTTAAAGGAACCAAAAACCTCCAGTTTTCCTTAGTGATGGAGAGACTGACTCCCACTGTCCAGAACCCTGCATTTGGAGAATACGACTATGTCTCGGACTCAGATGATGAATGTGAGCCCGTAAAGATAGCAAGCCAAGGCCGGCTGAATCAAAGCAGTCGGTGTAAATACACATACACTAAAGAGTGCAAATGGCGAGCAAGGAGTGAGAGGGACCAGGCAGCATGGAGACATGAGTCGAAGGAGTGTTTTGAGGTGAAAAAAAGCGAGGAGGTTTCTCTCTCGCCTGAGAAACACGGTTCTCACCAGAGACTCAGGAGGAGGGGTAGCAGGTCATCCACAAGCAGTGAACTCAGCACATCTGTGAGTGTTTCAAGTGATAGTATCAACAGCCCCAAAAGCACTGACCGCACTGACTCAGACTGTGAGAAAAAGACAGACATGAAAAAGAAAGAGTCTCCAGAGCAGAAAACCTATGAAAGGTCCTCCCCGCAGAAATTATGTAAAGACTCCAGCACACTAGCACTGACATTCACTAAATCTGTCAAGAAGTATAATACTGACAAAGCCATTCTTTCTGATAACAAAGAAAGTACAGAGGATCCAAAGAAGTATCATTCAAATCCAGAAGTTGCTGATCCAGTGTCATCCTCACAAAAAACAAAAGACACAATCAACAACTTTGAAAAAAGCAAAAGCTCTCAAACAAAATCAAGAGAGAAGCTGCTGCCTCACAGAAAAGAAACTGGCACAACAGTCAGTTCAGACAGAATGACCCTACAGAGAACAGACAATCTGTGCCCCAAAGAAGAACCAACACAGTGTAGCAGTACAGATAACAAGCCACTACAGTTTGATTCACACTCTCCAATCATCAACAAAGGAATGGATTTCAGTATTGACAGAAACACAAAGGGCAAAAGAAGAGAGGGGCCCCAAGCCACACAGCCAGAGCTATCAGGCAGTACCACCTTTGAAAAACAGAGTGACAGTGTCTGCATAGTGAAAGAGGCTATGGCTTTAGTTAATGACGTAGACACACACAAGCCCGCATCTCTTTGCACCTCTTTGATGGATGAGGTATGCCTATCTACAACTGAAAGCAAAGGCCCATTGATACAAAAAGATACGCTCCACCTCATGCCCTACCCCCTGGATCAGGAACAGGGGCTCATGAAATCCCCACTTTCATTTGACACCTTGTCAATGTTCGGGGACCTCACAGGATTTGACAGTGGCCTTTACTCAGATATGCCGATTCAGAAAGAGGGATTCCATGATAACACAGCTGATAAAAAGGAAGAGTTTGTGTCATCCTTCTCTCCCTTTCTTGAACACTCTGTGAAATCAAATGAAAAGAAACCAGATTACAATCACATTCCTTTGTCTCTGCCAGAAAAAATAATAGACTACAGTACAAACCTCAACAGCTGCGCATCAGAGGATGAGCTAGAGATAAAAAGAATAGTGAATGAGCTTGAAAACCAGCTGCAGACAACCAAGATGGAAGGGCCACCTTTACTAGTTCAGGATGTCCCCAAGCAGCTGCAAATGAGCAAATTTTCACCTTTACGTTTGGTTGATGAGTCACAGAGTGGAGGCACTGGTCTGGATATGAGGTGCCCTGTCCAAACCATAGGTGTACCAGAGACCAGTTTGCCCTCAGAGCCTTTCACTGAACCATGGGCCAGTCCATTCCAGTTTGAACTAATGGGTGGCCACCACAGCCCCCACTCACCAATTCACAATGAAACAGGGGCACTTGAACATTTTAGTGAAAAAGAAGATGACGTACCACATTTGATTACTACAGCCTCACATATTGAACACTCACAGCTCCACCATGACCAGAAATCAGAGGAGGGAAACACTGAAAAAGAGAATCCTGTGGAAACAAAGGAAGATATTTTAGAACAAAAGAGATATACAGAAAACCTAATGAAAAGCCTGGAGGTGATTTCAGACTCTATATTCAAAAAAGAACCCATTATATCAGAACACAGGGAGTCGAATGTCACCTCTCTCAAGAGTCAACAACATCGAGAAATTGAATGTCAAGCAACTGATGCAGTTGACAGAGAAGATCATAGTGAAAAGGAAGCAATTATTGAGAAGGAGAATATATTATCATCTCCAAATATAAATGCGCAGAAGGATGATATTGAATTCATTTTGAATGAGTCACAGTCATCTCTCTCTAACAGCACTGACCCCACAGTCAATGGAAACCAGCCAATTTCATCACAGCCAAGTGAGCCCACAGAAAACAATGACAGTAAGGCTGAGACTAAAGTCACATCAGAGGAGGATATCAGTGAGAATAGTAATTTGATTGAGTCTGCTCACTACTCAAGTGTGGTGACACATGACCCACATGTGCTTGAGGAGTCTGACGGGAACAGTAATGCAGCAGACAATGTGAATCAGTTATTTAAAAGCAGTGACGGTCCAGAACATGCGACCACAGACAACTATGAGGAAGCAGAGGCAGTGAAGGGAATCACATCTTTTAGCCATCCTTTATCACCAGCTCTACCTGGTGCCAGTCTAGATATTGGCGAGAAAAGTCAGGATGTGATTAAAACAGCACTCGAAGAACAATCCACTGATAACCATGATAATCCTGAAGGCATTAGTTCATCACATGCTGGTGAATTGAAAGTTCAGTGCTCAGACAGTGTAATCGAGGAAATAACTGTTGAAACAGCTGATCATTTGATTGGACTATCTCCCTCTAAAAACTGCAGCCATGCTAAGACTTACAGTGCAAGTACAACAACTAATATGTCAGTGGAGATAGTCACTACAGACAAGCCCTGCAGTCCAATACTGGTGGAAACCAATGCAGAGAGTGCTATTCACTTCTCAACCTTCCAAGACACCCAGTCCATTGAGGGACAAAGTAGTCAGTTGATTCTTTCTCAGTCTGATGGCATCATTGACAGTGATTCCTGCAAAGTTACTCCACTGAATGACTCTTTAAAACGTGAAACAGGCCTTGCCTTTGGGACCATTCAGAAACAAGAAGAGATTTTAAATGTTCAGGACATCAAAGAACAACTTCCTATTGATTTCATGGCAAGTCACCAAAACTCACCATGCAGAGAAGAGATGGAAGAAAGTCATTGTCTTTTTCTACACACTGCCCCACCAACCAGTCCTCTTTTATTAACCTCTCATCAAACACCCATGCAGAAATGGGACATAGAAGAGGATTCATGTCAGTCACAAAGAAAATGTAATAATATGTCTGTTAACCAAGGGTCAGTTCAAAATATGAAATCCCCTATAAACCAAGAAGAAGACAGCAATGTCAAAGAGGCTTTAAACAGCAGTGGACAACTGAACACAACAGCTGAAATGGAGTATTCTTTGATAAGCCCACCTCCCCTGGACTTGGGAATCATACAGTGTAAAATCCCCAGCTCTCAATCCAGCATTCCCTGTCCACATCCGGTGACAAGTTCAGCAGAAACATCAGAAGTATCAACTAGCCTTGAAAAGAGAGATCCAATGTATGATTTCAAGCTCAGCCCTCTCAACTACAGCAGCACCTCAGACGAACCTCCACAACTGAATCAATATGACTACATACCAATTTCACCAGCCAGTAAACCTGAAGAGATTCCAGACATCAAGCAGAGCCCCAGAGATGACCATGGACCATGTGACCTGAGCGTTAACCCTGCACTGATTTTTAACCAAACTGAAACAGACACAGAGGTATCACTGAACTCTGCAGCTAAACTGAATTTATCAGATGAACAACTGCTCCTCCAGCAGAGTATGAAATTCACATGTTTTTCATTGGGTCTCCAACCTGAAATCCAAAGCAAAGATTCCTCAGCTTGTAATGTAAAGACAGACTTGGAGATTTGCAGTGATCCAGTTGGACCTGTCGAGCATTTGCATATTCATGCTGATCTGCTGAGAAAGGTTGAATCAGAGAATTTAGATTCTCAAGAGGCTTCTGCTGAGGACAGCACACTTATCAGAAAAGACATTTCAGATGGTCCGCCCACTCCTAAGCCACTCATCATCTGTGAAAATGAACAAATGCCTCTTCCACCAGACCCATCAGAGAAGCAACCAACAATAGAGACTGGCCAGTGTTCAGCAACGAACCAAGTACGCAAAGTAACAACACAAAAAAAGACACAGAACAACAACGCGCAACAGGGGAAAGTGCTCTGTGAAATCTGCTTCATGTGTTTCAGGACTGTGCCAGGGTTAAAGAGACATAAGGCCATGAAACATTTGGTCAGAACAGAAAAACACATCTGCCCGGAGAGCATAACATCAAGCTATCAGGGGACTATGCTTATTTACGAAGCATCAAAAACTACAGAGAAAGAACATAAAGATGATTCACAGATCTGTTACCCAACAAAAATAGATGGGCTGCCTGAGACAAGTAGCACTCTCATAGCTAAAGCTGCAGAGACTGAGTCAGTCCTAGAGGAAATGGCAACTGAGATAACTGCAGTGGCAGTGGATGAAATAGGCCATCCGAACCCTTTTCTGCCAACAAAAGCAAGAAAGAACAACAAAGCTAGAAAGAACAAAAACAGTGAGGTAAACATAAAGCCCGACCCTTTCTCTGATGAGCTTCTGAATATATTAAAGACAGACATACTTCAAGCTATAACTCCCGAATTCAAAAGCAGTGGACTACAAGAGCACTGCAAATCTCCCATGGGCCAGGTGAAAATCAATGACAGAACTGTTACTGGAACGGAGAAATTACCTCACCCTGTTACTTCAAACTCTGGCTTTGACAATACACCCCAATCTCCAACAAAAGAGACAAATATTCTTAATAAAACTGTGGAGCAAAATCAAATTACTGATATGGAACAAATTAAATATACAAGCATGACAGAGATGCCAAATAGGAAAGTTTTTAAAAATAATAATGTGGAAGGTGTTATATCTGTAGACAAGGATTTAATCAGAGAATCTGATGAGTCAAGAAAAGCTCTGTCCACTGTGGAAGAGATGTGTGAACAAAAAGGATCAGAAGAGAGCCTTGCCCAAGAAATTCTTAGAAAAGTGGCAGCCGAGATAAAATGTGAGAAAAACAGCGGATCTTCAGACGATGTACATCCTCACTCCTGTTTGAATTCTTCCCCTCTTAGTCCACCCGACATGAGTCCCGATCTGAAGGCATTACTTGACGACGACACCACATTCTCACAGCTGTTCCCCAGAGATGAGGAGGCAAAAAGGAAAAAGTGCCCACGGGTGTACAGCAAAAGAAACAAAAGACAGAAGCTATCGCCGGATTCAAATATGACTCAGGACTACCCAAATTCAGAAAGCTCAATGCAAAATAAAGATCAGTACACAGAAAACCAAGAAGAGCAGACATTCACTGACAATCAAACTAACCGCTGTAAATATGACACAATATCCGTTGATGATGCCATCATGTTGAATATGTGCCACAACAGCACATTAAATACTGATGTCAAGCCAATGTCAGATGTTAAACAAAGTGATCAGGTGGATGTTCATGAAAATATTAAAGAACTTGGCAACAGCCTCTTGAATCCACTCGAGAGCACCATTGATAAATCTTCAATTGAATGGAGTGGCTCCAGTGATTTCAGTGGCTTTGATGCAGTCTCCACGATGACCTCTGACCCCAGCACCTGTAAAGAAGAATTGCCGACTGCACCCTGCCCTCTGGCACTGCCCTCTTCCCCGTACACTGTCGAGCCATGTGTCACAGAGAGTGTCCAAACCTTCCACAGCATTGACATCCAAAACATCAACACCACTTTTCAACTTCCTGAGATTCAGTTCTTTGACTCTAATAAAGATATCTCAGTGGCTCCTTCTATTGCAACTGTTAAAGTGGAGAACCGAGATGATGAAAAGTCCAAGAAGGTAACGGAGCGGCGAGGCCGGAAACGGCAAGATGGTGGAATAAAGGTCAAAGATAAGCAGTACAAGTGCAAAGTGTGTTTCACTTGGTTCCTGACCCTAGGTGAGCTGAACTTTCACAAACTCTCCCACAACCCCTCTCCACCTCCAACCTGCTACATGTGTGTCCAGCGTAAGTTCAGCTCCAGGGAGCAACTGAGAGACCATCTGAGGGAGAAACATGCCAAGAACAAGACAGGTATCTGGACCTGTGGAATGTGCTTGAAGGAGATATCAGATGTGTGGATGTACAATGAACATTTACGAGAGCATGCCACTCAGTTTGCCCGGAGAGGTCAGACTCAAGGCTCCATGTTAGGCATTCCAGGCTGCTTCATGCAGGAGACAGCTGTGAAGAACTTTATAACCTCAATTATGCAGCATCGCCCCAGCAAAGCCAACAGAGAGTCCAGCAAAGCCACTAAAGAACAGGAAAAAGTTGTTGCTACAGACAGCATTATGGGAGAGGGGAAAACCTCTGAAGGGGCAGAGTCAAAAGTTCACAAAACTAAAAGCAGCAGTGGAGCAGGTGGGAAGCAGAGCATATTAACCCCACTTGAGGTCCTTCACAAAACAGAGACACTTAAAAGTGTAGAGATGCATCCCAACTGCAAAGACCCATCAAGAGACTGCCACCACTGTGGCAAACAATTCCCCAAACCATTCAAACTCCAGAGACATTTAGTGGTTCACAATTTGGAAAAGATTTTCCTGTGTCACAAATGCCCTGTCTCTTATCAGGAGGCCCAAGAACTTAAAGGCCATCTGAAGAGAGTGCATGAGGAGGTGGATGAGCTGGATTCAAAACACACCACCCTCTACACCTGTGAGCTCTGTGCTGATGTCATGCATGTGATTAAAAAATCCTTTATCTGCAGCACCTGTAACTATACCTTCTCTAAGAAGGAACAGTTTGATCGTCACATGGAAAAGCACCTGTCAGGGGGGAACAAAATTTTCAAATTCCGAGGTGTTCTCAGACCTGTCAAAGCATCTGCGTCCAAAGAAGATGAATGTGATTCGCCTGCAAGTAAGAAGACGAGAATTCTCTCTGACAGTCTGCAAGATAATAGCTCAGACAGCGGCATTGCCAGTGTAAGCTCACCGCACTTAAATCAAAACTCTGAACCACAGTCTTCACAACCCGCCGTGTCCACAGCAGAAGACTCCACACAGACCATCGCAAATGAATACCAGAGTGACACAAACAATACAAATGTGAAGACTGAGGACATTGCTGAGGACTACTCTGAACTACTTGTAGAGATGGAGAAATGTATTCAAATTGGCTCTTCGGAGTCTGCTTCACTCAAGAAAGAGGAAATTGACCCAACCACCTCACCTATTCTTGATAAAGAGGGTAATGGAAAATCAATTACTGAACCATGTGATGTGAAAGAGGAGAATGAGTCAGTCCTCATTAGAGCAGAGACAACCTCATGGTCAGCATCTAAAGAGGGTAGTAGTGTGGGGAAGGAGATTTTTAAAGCTAAGGAAGGCTTTGCTGAGAGTGACATAGCTGAAACCAAAGAAAAAACAGATTCACTTCCACCTAGTGAGGATTCCTTTGTCAGCTTAAGAGAAAATCTAATTTTAAAGACACCTGAGTTAGCAAAATATGAATTAGTTGCTGATGTGATGAACCAACAGAGGGATGATGACCAATGTCATCACACGTCGAAAGCTTCCAATAATGACAGCAAACAGGCAACTTTATCTCACGGTGCTGAGCCGGAAGGTAGCAGTCAGATGAAAGACAGAGTTTCCCCAGCCAAAACAACTGACAACACTAAATACAGCACTACACCTAGCAGCACAAAGGCTACAGAGACCACACCAGTCCTCCACTCCAAGGTTTCCCTCAACGCTTCAGCCTCAATTGAGGACAAAGAATCTGTTAGACCACAGAAGAAGAGGAAAGACATGAAATCCCCCCACAACCTGCAAAGGCTTTCCTCGCCAGCCACACAAGAGAACTTTGGTGTTGACGGAAGAGCCAAAAAGAAATTTCGTCCCAGCAAGTGTGCAATCCCATCTCTGCAAAGAAAGTCAGATGGACCCAACGACTACCCTGTGCTGTCTTCAGTACGGGACGACGTCGTAAGCAACAAAATAATTTCCAAGTGCAAGACTTCAAACTTGGGTTTGCAGTCAAAAAGAAGCTTGCTTGACAGCTGTATACAAAAGAAAGCTGAAATTGTGACACCTCTTAATGGGGAATATAAAGCCAAAAAGGGACCTCTGGGGCGGCCTTTGCATCCCCCTATTTCTAAAGTGTCTTCAGTTCCCATGAACAATTCTTTGAATAAATCTAGGGCAAAAATGGGGGTAAGGTCAATGGAGAGCCATTCCTACCGGACAGCAGAGTCCCAGAACCACCTCCTAAGCCAGCTGTTTGGCCAAAAACTCACTAGCTTTAAAATTCCTTTAAGGAAGGACACATCAGAATCTATAAACTGAGCGGGGTGTGAGGGATCTGTGAATAAGAGACTGTAAATTTCACAGTTATAAATGTTTAAGACAATTCATTATGGTGAATGAGATTGCACAGCTCTTTTCTGTGAAATGCCATCTTTAAATACTTACGTAGTCACTTTATGTCTTCTTTGTACATGTGTTTTTATTACACAAATGTGAGAACGAATGGCAGATATGAATTGTGGGTAAAAATGAATATGCTAGTTGGGAGTATCATTGAACTTTTCTTCTGTTTTTCCTTTGTTGGATATTATCCGTTTCAGAGATTATATTTCATGTACCCAAAGGAAAGAAAAAAAGAATACTTGAAAATACAGTAAAATATTTTTTTTTCTTCTAAGAAATGCATGTTCATTTTGCATTCATAACATGATCTCATCAGTTTAAGTCTTTCTGCAAAAGGAGAAAATTACATCATAACTGACCTGGACTATTGTCTGTGCACCTTTCGTAAATGCTTCTAACATATTAATTTTGTATTAATTTTTAACTTTACTGTACTGCATTGACATTCATCATAATTTAGGCTTTTGTATAAACATTATCTGGTGCTACATTGTGTTGTATTGTAATGTGAATGCCAATGTCCTTGGAAGGGAACATGAGATCTGTAGCAGTTACAGTACATTTAACCAACTGTTTTTACTGGTTCTCTGTAGTTTATTAAAGATACTGTGTAAACCATCCAAGTACTTCCATATGTAGGCTGACAGAACATTAGGAAAACTTCCATTGTATAAACTCAGGTGCATACAAGGACATCACAGTCCCAAGACCTGTATTCGGAGTTCTTCCCATGCACTGATACCACACACAAATCACAAACTCAATCATTTGTGTCTGTAACTCCAACTGTTTAATTATGAATAGTATTTACTAGGACAACAAAGGTGCTTTATCTTGTTTATACTGTACGTATCTTATATTGTATAATATTGTAGGTAGATTGTGTTTTGGTGTAATGCTTCATGTCAAAGTTTTATTTTAATAATGTGCAAAAGAATTGAGTGAGAAGAAAGGGAAATGCAGTGCCTCTTGCAAGTTGTAAAGTGGTTCACTAAGTGCCTCTTTTATAGTTGGTTATTAAAGATCTGTATTGGTCTCTACTTGCTCTTTTCTTCCTTTGTTCATGACATGTTTTGCAAATGTTCCAACTTCCATCCCTGCAGACTGCAGCTGTCACCACATGCATCAAACACTGGAAGCAGTGGAAGCTGCTTGTGCCTGGAGGCAAATAACAGGTGCACACACGACAAAGTCTGACTTCATTTTTTTGTCTTCAGATCAGCACTTGAATGAGCTCACTCATGATCTGAAAGATGAGCATAAATGTATCTTTACCACAGGGAAAAATTTAACAGAAGACAGTTACATTTATCCAACCATATGTTAGTCTCCACTAGACTGTCGAGCAGGCGGTGAGGAGCTCTCACTTCTGTCATGTTGCTCTCTCACCACGTGTAAAATGGCTTCAATTCCTACACGAACATTTTTCATCATCACATAGGAATAAAAAGCCATAGTACACGGCGGCATACATGTAGAAACACACATTGAGGAGGAATGTTCTCATATCAGCCATTGAATTACAATGAAACCTAAGAAAAGGGGACCATAAGAAAAGAGGGGAGGATAATAGATTGGGGAAGAGAGTAAAAGTAGACAGATAGGGAAAAAAGAAAAGAGGTTATTTTATTTGTCATTCAGCTACAGTGAATAAAATAGAATCTAACACTATCTCGTTAGTTAGCTCTGTACTAAAAGATAAGTAACATGTAACATCAAACACCAGCAAACTCTAATCAAGACATTCAAACTCATCAGTCCATGTGTCGATTATAACACTTACATATGGAAATGTGATAACTTTTGCTTCAAATCATAACTCTATAATGCATTTGCATCATAAGTTGCTATAAGAATTCACACGGTCATAATCATTCTGCCCATTTTTCATAAAAGTTTATAAGGTGTTATGAACATGTCAGTGCTTTCTGTAAACATAAATAAACAACCATCAGTCCATGTCTGTTAAATCTGACACCATCTTGAGAGACCATGGCAGACATTCAGAGGAGGTGTGGAGGAAACAAAACCACTGTGTTGTTGAAATGTCTTCTCTAATTAATATAGTGGGAATACTGGTTTGGCAGCAGTCACGGAGACCACATAACTGTCAGTGAATTACGGACCTGAATCCCTGTCTGCTCTATTCCACTCCACTCACTGCATCAAAGTTTTTCCAGCAGAAAGAATTCAAATCCATGAAGGCATGCTGGCTGAAGTGTTGCATCTTGACCTTTTTAAAAGAAAAGTAAAAAAAAAAAAAAATTAAAATAAAAAAAAAAATATATATATATATATATATATATATATATATATATATAATATTAACATTTACCAGAGTAAAGATTAACATTTACCATGTAAACTCTGCCAGAGTAATACTAGATTGACTATTTCTCAGTCATAGTCCCACCAAAGAGTTAAATGTTACGGACCTGGTACTGTAAAGGCAAAGAGAGCTCTCAATTTCTAGCAGGACAGAGCTGTACTAGAGGCAGCTGCACTGGAGAGGTCAATCAGTTAAGCTTATGTACATACTGTAGATATACATTTTGATCGGCAGTGTATAAATTACAAATAATTTGGTGAACATTATTTAATCACTTGAAAATACCTGATGCCCGATGAAACACTTTATGCTGCTTTAGTTGACATGCTGTTAAATATCTACTGATGTATTGTTGAAGTCAACAGAGGAGTATCAAAGTGGTCCACTAAATGATACAAATGTTTTGTGATTTGGGTGGAATGCCTTCTTTTCATTCAAACCACAGGAGAGTATTAAATCCCCTCACATTTGTAGATTCACACAGCATAAACCAAATAAAAAGAAGAAGACCATCTGTTGTTTTGTGTGTGTGTGTGTGTGTGTGTGTGTGTGTGTGTGTGTGCTGTAAATGGATGCCATTGATCCAAAGGCAGTAGTGTCAACATTAATTAGAAAAGAAAAGAACACTTACAGAGACTTACAATGTACTTTAGCTTAAACAAACAGCTGAACTATAAAAATAATAGAAAAAAGCTTGATCTCAGAGTAGACTATGTACTGTATGTAGTTAATCAAGAGTCCAACAATATCCAAAAGACTACACAATGTTATCATAGTTTCTATGTGAATATTGCAAAATTAAATCTAGTTAAATATTCAATTAGACAGAGGATGCATGGTTCATTCTCCAAGCTGAGATTAAATTCATTACACTGCAGGAATCTTGGCCAGTCAGGGATTCAGTGATGAGTGTGGTGCCTGAAGGCTGAATGATTGATGACTTCGGGGACGTCTGAGCCATCAAGACATGTAAATGAAATGCCTGTGATTAACATGTCAAATTGAACAATTATAATAGAAGCCAAATAAAGGCCATACTTGTTTTTTAGGTTGTTTCAATTTTGCCAATTAAACGTTTCGTTTTGCTGATCTATTTTCCTCCTCGATCGTGCTCATCTGTGTCATGTTGTACTGGTAATTTATTGCAAAAATTATGGCTGATACTTTATTCTTAAATGTACCTGGATTTTACCTAGTCCTCTTGGTGTGCTTCGTCTCGCTGCACAATCTCCTACAGGTCCTCCGGTCAGCAGCTGTGTGTTGATTAAAACAAAATTAAAGCAGAGATCTCAGTATGTTTCACAGTCACAGTTTAGCCCAGAATCTGTCACAAAGTGTGAGTAGGGGCCCCACGCACCCTACTGTCAGGCATCCTTTTATCATCTGATCTATGAGGAAATTCTCCAGAGGCACAGCCATGCAGGAGCATGACAGGAACGCTTTGCACTTTGAAGTAGAGTGACATTATCAGTAAGTATGGTCTTGAAATAGCATCTCTTCTCTCTCTTTCTCTTTCTCTTTCTCTCTCTCTCTCTCTCTCTCTCTCTCTCTCTCTCTCACTCCGTTTCTGAGTCTCCCTCCCCGTCTCATCTCATCTCCGACTTTTCTTCCTCCGTCTATTTTCCTCTGCCGCCACTCTCATTTCCACTCTTCCTTTCCTTGCCTTTCATCTTCTTTTCCATCAATTTCCTACCAAGTGACTCACCCCCTCTTCCCAGTTTTGCTTCTGCATCTCCCCATTTTCTTCTTTTACCCTTTATCCCAGTCACTCACCTGCTTTTTTCTCCGTTTCTCTTCCTTCCCTGGTTGTTCACCTCACCCCATTTCTCTCCACTCTCCATTTTTTTCTCCCATCCCTCCCTGTTGCCCTGTCACCTTTCCACCCACCCTTCTCCCTTGTTTTCCCTCCCTTTCTATCTCCCCTCATCCTCACCCTTGGCTCCCTCCCCCCATGCTATGGAGCGTGCTGTTGGTTTCCTCTCAGGAAGGTCAGGAGATCAGGGGCAGATAGAGATGGGCTACTGGTCCGTGGTAATGACACATAGGCTGAGGGGTCACTCAGGTCACCTCTGTTGGGAATGTGGGGTTTCAGCCATCACAGAAAGAGATAAATAGATAGATGGATGATGAGAAATGTATCGCATGAAGGGGACGGAATGACTGAGCATCCCTCTGCACAGGGGCGAGATCGTGATGAATGTCCGCTGGGATGATATCTGAAATCATTTCTGTTCGACAGTGAGAATGTGTATAAATAATTCAATATAAACACGTTCCCCTGGTGTGAACAAAGAGGACAAAGAAAACTTTGAAATCAAGACATCAAATCAATTTTGCCTGACAACCATCAAAACACTGCCTACCCCCTTAAAATCCTCAAATGGGAGTGCTGGCTGTAAGAAAACTACACATGGAAACTACACTCCCACAAGACTGGTACCTGAAATAATAGTCAAAGGAACTGGGGCAGTAGTAACATCAAAATGAATTACTAAGCAAATGAGCAGATAAAAATAAATCATGGTGAGGAGAAAATAATACGGAAGATGAAACATTAAAATAAAGTCAAGCACACTTTGGATTTCCTAATTAATGGCCTCTCAGCAGGAAGTTGTGGTCCCTTACAGCCAATGGAGCCTTTATCTACTCAACCATTTGTCACTCCAGTCAGCACCAGAGAGGGAACAGGCTGTACACAATAGCTAAATGTACCTGTTTGATGTTCCAGGTTTTACAGGAATAAATGGGGTTGCGCTGCAGGGGCTATGCAAACAAATGAAAGCCTGTTGGTGTGTGTCTGCAGTGACTGGAACACTGCTCCCAACAGCAGGTGTCTTCAGAGCGGCTGGCCTCACAGATAACATGCAGCTGATTTTAAAGAATGTCTGTTACAGACATACATACACTTTGTAATTAGTTTGCTAGCTGGATTGGTTGCAAGTACAATTTTCAAATTATATATGAAGTGCCCAAAATAAATTCTGTTTCCTTTTGTATTTCAGCAGGTAATAATTGGCAGGTAAGAGGTAGACGACAAGAAAAGGCTGCATCTCTTGACGGCAAATTGCACTTCCTGGCATAACATTTCGAAATATACTAAACTGCACTCATGCATATGAGAGACAGAATTTCCCACATTGCACATAGACAGTACAAATGACCCCATATATACAAAGCTGGATCTGCTGGCCAGTAGGGATGCCTCTGAGACTCTCTCCATCCCCCCACCCCTCCTTCACCACCCCTTAGTACTTCTCCACTAACCTTCATCCTCTCCCCTCCTCTACCTCCACCTCCACAGAGCACTCCCTCAGCTTCTCCTCCTGCTGCTCTGTGGTTATCACAGACAATCTGAGGGATCTACCCTGACATTTGATGTGGCACAAAATTGGATTTCCAGTGTGATTCTCTCCCCGAGCCCCTCGTGGAGTGTAATCCACGCTGTGACTAATTGAGTGGCATGCCAACAGCCTGAGTGTGAAAATGGATGGCTGCTGGTGAAATGTGTCTGTGACCTGCTCTTTTTTGTTTTGTTTTTTGGTCTGATGGCCTCTGAGTTCATTAGACAGAGAAGAGAAAGAACACACACACACACACACACACACACACCAGTCCTGGCTGTGCAGGATTCTCCAATGCAAAGACACATTTTATCCTTTGTCAATGTCATCTCTTATTGTTGCCCATTGAATGTGACCCTACATGCGCTGTCTGGCCGCCTGTGACATTCATAATTAATCTCAGCAGAAACAGAAAATCAATATTTCTTGTACAATACAGAACACATCCTATAGACTGGCTGAACATGAATTACCAGGTCTGAATATGACATTAGTACTTATGCATAAGCAAACTTGTAATTTAAAGTGGGAAACAGAGGTGTCAGGTACAGATGTTAGAGGATGACTCACCACAGCTATGTCACCTGTCTGACCACCAGTATCCCAGAAGGCATTGCTTTAACTTGGCAAATCCCTTGTGCAGACAGAGGAAGAGCTCTATAACAATGACGCAACAGACAAAAAAGCATTTTTTCCCCATGTCGATAAGGTTATCTTCACACAAAATCCCTACACTCTAATCTCAAATCTCTGTCATGCCCTCTGCTCTGGGAACCCCGCATCTGATTTGGATTAGAATAATTGAAGCTGTTTCCCTCCCCAGAGGACTCAATACAGCAGTTTCCTCTTCATTAAAAACTTTCCACTAATGTTTGTGTGTGTGTGTGTGTGTGTGTGTGTGTGTGTGTGTGTGTGTGTGTGTGTGTGTGTGTGTGTGTGTGCGTGTGTGTGTGTGTGCGTGTGTGTGTGTGTGTGTGTGAGAGAGAGAGAGAGCCCCTCATTTGCAGTGAGCGCTCTCCTTCCACACCCCTGCTAAAATATACACACCCACACAAATTCGCACAGACAGGCTGGGATATAGAAGTGTACACTCACAAACACACACACACACACACACTCTCACACACACACACTCACTCACACACATTCCCGAGGTTTGCTGTGACACATTCTAAAAACACGATAATTACTTTGAACAAATGAGATGCTGGCAGCAATTTAAAGCGTAATGGCAGGCGGTACGCAACAAAAGGCACTAATGAATGAGCTCAGAGATGGATGATAACGTGGCATACGTACCTGCAGGATTTCATTCACTAGACTCTCGCTGCTTCTCCCCTCTGTTTGTCTCTCACCCCTGTCTCTCTCTTTGTGGATGTGGTTGAGCCTGCCAGCCCGTTTCTGGAGAAGAGAGTCTTCATCCTGTCGAGTCGGGGACCGGGGCTCAGCTGCAGAGACTGACATCATCCCTTTCAGAGAGGAGGTTTTCCCCTCCCGCTATCTGCACCCTCTCTCTCTCTGTCTCGCTCTCCCTATCTCTCTCTCTCTCTCACCCTAACTTAGCCACTCACTCACTCTATACAGTAGTATACTCCTCCTATCTCTCCCTCCCCTGCTTCACTTTTTTATCTCTCCTATTCTCTCTTTCATTTGCTTCTACATATTGCTGCTATTTTTCAAAGCCACCACATGTGAGATATGTTGGCACTAAAACTGTGGCTCTATACACAGTAACAAGTGCTAAACTAGGACTTTACTATTCACAGCAACCTGGACTTGTATTGTATTTTAGCCTTCATAATAAAGCATGTGACTCAGTCGTCCCAGAGGAAACCGAAACACTAGAAGTTTTCCATCAGAGGTTTTATTAGTAGATGTTGCCTGCGGATCTTTCACAATTAGCTTCCCCTTTTCCTCTTTCTCCCTGCTTCATCCCTGTTTAAGATCAAGTATTGGAGGAGTACATCAAGACTGAAGCCTAATGGGCAGCACGGTTTCACCTATCCAATTCTTTTAGATCAGCAGGAATGACAAAGGAAAGGAGCTAAGCAGACGGAGCCTCTTTGAGTCTATTGAGATGGATGCCTGCTGTGGTGCCTGCGGTGGTGGAGATCGGTGTTGCTGTCCATGGTGCTGATTACAGCTGAAGGAGACATCACTAAGGACAGCAGTGACCCTGCAGACCTGCAGAAAATAGCCTTGAACAGAGCAGGATGGAAAAACCTATTTCAGCTGCTGCAGAAACCTTAATAAACACACATGAGCAGATTTGCACGTGCACATACACGCACACACACAAGCACATGAGTGTACACATCGACAAACACACGAACACACACATATAGGGACATCTACCTCCCAGCCTCCTCCTGTCTCCCACGGGCATTTCTCAGCGTCTCAGCTCATTTAGGCTTACATTCATCATTGTAAGGTAACAGTGGCAGGTGGGATTAAAATGGATTAGCCCTCTTAAAGAACTGTGTGGTGCATATTACACCCAGACCCACACACACAAACACAGTTGTCCAAAGAACCACATGCGTTTAACTGTAGGCACAGCACTAGCTTCAGTCCTATAACACAAAAACTATATTAAAATGCACACAGACATAGCGGTACACAGTTTGGTAAAGGCACAAACAGTGAGGTAAAGGGCTGCAAAGCGGCTTGATGATGACATTCACGGCTGCAGAACAGGAGGGAGAAGTATAGATGCTGTGTATATTGCTGCTTTTCTGCCACTCTCACTGTGGACTCCTTTTTGTTGTCTTAACTCTCGTCTCAAGAGGTAGCTTTTAGAATCTTGCCTCCTTGTTTCCATAGTGACACTTTCCCTCCTTTGTGCAAGAGAGTATGTGTGTGTATTTCAGAGACACACAGAGAGGAGAAAGACAGGCGTAGGGAGGCAGAGAGGAGGGGGATGACAGCGAGATAACTTGGTTCACTTACATTTATTCACTACAAAAAGGGAAAAGGAAAAAATAAATCCACACAGCCTGTTTTCAGCATCAGGGAAAGCCTCCTCTGTTCGCTTTTCATTGGCCGTCAGCAGGAAGTTGTTTAACTTTTTGACTAATGTCTCTGCAACAGCTCACCAAAAATAAAACTGTTGTTACTTGCTGTGATACAAACAATAGTGCATGCTAATTCTGTGTCTGAGTTGATTCCTCAGAATATGGTTTTTGTGAGAGTTTTAAATTGATTAAACACTGTGCTGATTGTGGGGGCTGCCAGTGCATCTGAAAATATATCTCACACATGAAGAAAAACTGTTCAAGTTTAAAAATGCACTGTTTGAATTGTATTAAATTATTGAATTAAAACCTATTTATTTTATTGTGTACCTCGTGAAATAGTCCATAGTCTTTCTCTACTGTGTGAGGCTCTTTTCTCACTGACTGCAACATCTTTTATAAAAATATTTTTCTACTACTGAGATATGGATTTTAATAAATTGTGGGGACATATTTGAGGTTGTCTTGGAAATCTGAAACAATATGGAAATCTCCATCCTAATAGATTACTTAATTAGAGAAAAATAGACGACAGGCTGTCAGACGAAAATACATCTCATTCAGGATCCTCATGTAACCCTCAAGTGTTTTGCCTTCATTTTCTACCCAATGGTGTCATTCAGTCACATTATCTGTAAGTTATTGCTCAGCTGTATCGATTGTAAACTCAGGAAGCAATAATGAAAAACATTCAGAATGACCTTCAAGGGTACAACTATTAGCTAGATAAAATACTACCTAATCTAAATCTGTGGCGCACTGCGTGTAATGAATTATTAATTATGGATATTAAATGGCTGAATTTATCACTTTCAAAACAACCTGGGTGGATTTAGGAGATTGATGGCAGGAACAGCAGATGTGTGTGTGTGTGTGTGCGTGCGCACACATGTGAGAGTGTATATATATAAGAGTTTAAATCTCCTCTCGTGGCCAAGTAGCAATCGGCACAGAGAAAAGACTTAGCCGAGGAGCAAATCCCTTCTCCCCATGCCCTCCAGCATCTCAGCCAACTGCGTTCCACATCAGTGAATCAGTATCAGGAGCAAGGACGCTGGAGGCTCAGCTGAGACGCAGAGTTGACTACACATAAGGGGATTGTCCAAACTGAGACGTCTGCCATCTTGAGCTGTCACAACTCTTGTATATAAACAAGGATACACCTGACAAACTTAATGAAATGACGGATGAGGTAAATGGAGACTCTAAGAAAGGATGAACTGTTGTGTCCCTTTATAATCATTCACCATCCTGATAATACAGCACATTTAAAACAAGGCCTAAAAGACCACCTGCAAACTTTTCAAGAACCACAGGGTGTTCACACAATACCTCAACAGTTTTAAGTGCTGTTGCTGCTCACTTCAGTTTCTGAATGCCTAACAATGATTAACATGGGAGCAAAACATGATCTGAGTGCAACAGTAGGGTGGTATTAAATAAATTGGAGCTGTTCCCCATGAGCGGTTAGAGGTAAGTGGTGGATCTTGACATATTGTCTGGTTTTGTAAGAGATAGAGAAGAGCCAAAAGAGCAGTAAGGAAAATGCAGAGTGGTGAAAAGAGGCTATTCATGTCAGCTGACGGATGCTTGAGTGGCTCTGAACCGCTCTCAACAGCAGGTTGAAGTCGTCTTAAGCCCAGTACTGCTCAGCTGCTCCTTTAGCCCGGAGTTATCTCCATAAAAAGCTGGTCTATCACGCGGAAAGTGAGGCTGCGGTATAGCACCCGATCCCTCACCATTTCAAATTACTGTAACCTACCTGCCAGACACTTTCCACAGTAGACAGAAGTGAGGCCGTGTAAGGATTTGTTTTCACCGAGCCATTGAAGTTGCCTGTCCATGTGATTTCAAATCTGTGTGCACAAGCAAGAGTGTGTGTGACTCCAAGCAAGTGGCGCATGGCCGTAGATGACTGTGTAGTCTTATCTTCACTTTTCTATTTTGTCTTGAATCAATCCCCGGAGTGTAACAATACCTATTTCTCTCTGTATAATTGGACTGGATGACAGGCACATCTGAAGTCAGCCGATGAAAGCCTCTCCTGACAATAGTGTCTGGCCTGTGACATGACTTGAATGAGGAAGAGATAAAGCTGCAACATGTTGCCACACACACACACACACACACACACACACACACACACACACACACACACACACCCATATATACTGTAGATGCCTCAGAAATAGATAAGCAAAAAAGCACTAAACCTACACACACATTTACTCACTCATTTGTCACAGAAATCAGAACAAATAGTGAGCATGAAGAAGAGAGAGAGGAGATGAAATTACATAATTTGTATAATGATCTCAGATCTGCCCTACAATAAATCTCATCTGTATAGTCGGAAACACGTTGCAGATTGAATTTATTCCAGTGCACACCAAATATTTGCTATCAAATTCTGCTTGCTCTGCATAACGCTAGTGCGACAGACTAAGTTTGAATTGCTGCCAGTGAAACAAATTATTATTCAGTTTCCCCTGTATTCAGGCTCGCCTATTTATATCTGCGTGTGAGGGTGTGAATGTAATATCTGATGCATATAAGCCCACACATGAGCACACACAGATCACACACACACACACTCGCAAACACGCTAACAGACTGTGAACAAAACACAGTAAATACATCTCAATAAAGCACTCAAGGAGGTATTTGTAAAACCAGATTCCCAACTTGTGCCCCCAAAAGAACAAAATGTCTCTCTCTTAGTGTATTTGCTGTTCGCTTTGTTGCCAC
This sequence comes from Coreoperca whiteheadi, assembly GCA_011952105.1. Lineage (NCBI taxonomy): Eukaryota > Metazoa > Chordata > Actinopteri > Centrarchiformes > Sinipercidae > Coreoperca > Coreoperca whiteheadi. The sequence continues at coordinate 18,373,312 of CM022474.1, read as the reverse complement.
AGAAACCACCATTACCCAAACATCCCCACGCTGATGGACACTTACATTAAAAGTGTCTTCCACTCTCTCCCTCTGTTAAGCCCCTCACCTCCATCTCTCGCCCCTGTCATCACTTACATCATGTGGTCATGCAAGTAAACATCTACTACTCTCACAGTCAATGCTTTTTGTTCTAAGCACTGGATCCTAATAAAGAAAATAAAGCTTGGGCTCAAAAAGCCAAAAGAAACAAAATCTGAGTGTATTCAAGATTATTTCAGAAATTAAATTAAAGCCACTGCTGGAAGACTATGTGGTGCCTAAATCAATAACGTTGCAAGGCACAAAGTGAAATGTTTCTCTGAACACAACATTGATTTATCTCCCCCAAGTTGGCTATATTCATGCTCTCTAATGAAACCCCCTGTGTCACATCATATACTCTGACAAAGGTCTGTGTACATGGATGTACGGAATAGGTAGAGGAGTATACAATAGCAGCCATAAATCAATATGTTACAATGTCCAAAAGTGATTGGTTTTCTTTTTGTCCTTTAAATCCCCTTCACAACCCAAACATGGCCTCATGGAGTAAGTATTTCTCTACCCAAAGCGTATAATACAACACTAATTCGAAACAATGATTTATTTGAGTGAGAAAGTTCTGCAGCCTGTGAGCAGAAAAACTGCAGATTGGGAAGATATTTGAGAATAAATAAAGCAAAACAATAATCATGCACCAATTCAATCATATAAACAGAGAGCAAAATGATTTTTCAAGAATAATTTGGGGTTTTATCTTGTTACCAATATCTTATTTATAGTAAACACTGATAGTGTACTCTCAGTATATGCAGCAGGTGGACACATTATCACGGGCACGTGTACAATTTAATGCAATCCAATACACCTGCAATAAATAGTGAAGCTTACAAAGTTACATTTATGTTAAGGCCGCCAGAGAGGTGTTGATTCAACTCTTTAGGAAGTTTTGAGTTTGCTGCTGTGATAGATTGATTTTATTAGGAAGCTGATCATACTTACCTTAAAAAGAAAAGTGAAAGAAAAGAAAAAAATTATACTACAAATTAAAAAATGGGTTTTTTTATATATTTAAAGAACATTATCTATGTAAATATTTCTGAAAATAATACATTCTCAATGAAGCTGCTAGAGAGGAAGCATTGTGTCCAAGCATCTTTTCTAATATCTCCCCTTTTCAGGGCGCAACACTGCCCTGCTGTTGATTTGGATTGGATTAGAATGGATCCATTCAAGGCTTTTTCAAAATGTTCTTCCTTGTGTATTTTCCCCATACCACATGCATAACAGGCAGGACAAAATGCTATGAACACCTTATAGGATAAGGCTGGTGATTTGATTTATTGTTCTTATTGTCAATAAATCCCATCAAAAGATAAAAAACAACAAGAATTGATCCAACTAACAAGTATTGCTGTGTAGCCAAAGCGTGGAACTTTATTATTTGCCCTAAAGCTCCATTGTTGTTCAAAAACTATTTAAAACCAAGCGGCAACCTTTTTAACGCAAAAGTGCCAAAAACTGCAGTTCCACAAAAGGCCACTTGAGGCTGGCTCCAAAAGCGAGTCAATCCCCATAGAGCCCCATGTTAAAATGCCCGACCTCACTGCAGAAAAAAACATGTTTACAGCCTGGTACAAAAACTGGTTTTGGTCCTAATTTCATCCTCATAACAACTCAGAGGGGAGTGACTTTTTGTATAACTCGTGCCTTAAAGTTATGCATAATTAAGGCTGTGGCTGGTTTGAGTGACAGATGAGTGTTGTCTCAGGTGGCTAGCCGCGAGGTCGTTCAGTAACCAGGCTTCATTTGGCCCGCCTCAGCTCCACCTCTTCGCACATTTTTGGATTAGCCAAAGTCAGGCCCTGCCAAGATGGTGATGGCCGGAGGCCGCCTACTTTGAGCTTCAGAACTATTCTTCAGAAACCTATAGGTGACTTCACGGACGCCTGTGTTTTATACAGTCTCTGTTAAAAACACATCGGTGAGCCACATCATTGCACTGAGTGACATGTTCTCTTATGGTGAAAATGGTCATAAACTGTAGTTTATTTGAGTCGATCTCACATACAGTATAGTGTCCTGCTGGAATTAATACTCACTAGTATCAAATGTATATTATCCACCACTGAAAATAGTCCCCAACAAATGCACGCCACATTTACTCCTGTTTAACCTTTGCAAAAAACTACAGCGCCCAGCTGTTTTACGAAATTATTAGGCTTTTAAAAAAATGAAACTATATATTTGTAACCCATTTTTAAAGCTGCACCAAATGTTTATATTAACAATGGATCAAATGACTACATGCAATGTGAAAGGCTCATAGTGATGAACCCACAGAGAATTATTACTTGACTCTGCAGGTCTAAGGAGCATTGTATGGTCTTTCGGGGCTTTGTTTTGTTCTTTTGTCCTGCAACATCATGGTTATGGTTTGTTATTTCCAGCAGCATGCAGCTGTTTTAAATGAAAAAGCTGTGATTAACCCATTTTATTACCTTCCCAGCACCAAACGGAAGATAGACAGAGTTAGCAGCTAGATGGAGTCCAAAGCAGAGCAAAAAGGAGAAATATACTGGACTGACCCTCATCAGGTGGACATAAACACAAATGATTTGAGTGTTCAGCAGGAAGCAATGGGCTTGGGGCTCAGAGCCACAGACAGGGTAGGGTAGTCAGAAAGTACTGAGAGACTGACTAAGTCATTGTTGATTTTGGTATTTACATGAGATACCATGACAATAAGCAAAATATTGATTAACACCACCCTTGTCTTTTAAGATACAATACAATCCAATGCAACACCTCCACAAACTACAGTCTTCAAAATTACCAGAATTCTCTCAACACCTCTCTTTACAGCTGAAATGAAATAAAGTCCCATGTTAAGTATGTAGGGAGAGTTTGTAAGGATTCATTTTTTTAAATGGGGAAATGATTTAAGGATTTATCCTATATCTAAGTGTATCCATCATGATATGCCCTCCTGACACATTGGTCAGCAGCAGCAGCAGGTGGTATGATGTGGCTGAAGTGTAAGTGGCTTTCAGAATGCAGGATAGCCTGTCAGCCAGAGGCCCTTAGGGGAACAGCTTCACACCATGTCTGGTTGCAGAATGGCCTTTACACACTCCCTCTCTTTCTGTCTCGTTCCCCCGGTGTGTGTGTGTGTGTGTGTGTGCGTGTGCGTGTGTGTGTGTGTGTACTTGCTACATAGTGAGGACTAAAAAACGTTTTTTATCTACAGAATGAGGACATTTTTGAAAAGTTAAGACATTTTGGCCAGTCCTCACAACTTCAAAGGGCTGTTTGACGTTTAAGACTTGGTTTCAACGGTTATGTTAGAATTAGATTAGGGTTAGGGTTGGGGTTAGGCATTTAGGGTAAGGGGCTAGGGAATGCATTATGTCAATGATGGTCCTCACAAAGATAGAAGTACAAGGATGTGTGTGTGTATGTGTCTAAAGTCGACATAGAAGCTCACCTCTCTTGTTTTGTGTGTGTGTGTTAAAGCGAGAGAGGGAGAAGGGGTTAGTGGGTGGGTGTAAATCTCTGTCCAGCAGCACGTTGGGATGGGTGTTTGGGGACTGGTTTGAGCGCTGGCTCACAGGAGCTCAGATTGATGAAGTGATGGTGATGGATGGAGGTAATAAAGGCCTGGATGTCCTGTCTGTTGCCAGTGATGAGGCTGGTATGAATCACCCGTCTGGGGCTGCTGAACATGACTCTGCTCAATCCCCAGGCCTTCCACCCTGCCACCCCACTCTGCCTTCATACCTCGATCCCTTTATCTCTCTGCCTGTTGACTTACCATCATTATGGGGAGATTGCTGCCTGAATGGAACAAAGTGTGAACATTCAACAGCGTGCCATTACTGTATCAATCTGTGCTGATGCATACTTTGAAAGATATTATGAAGCTTGTTTATCCATCTCGAAACACAGCGCACATACAGTTCAAAACGTTGCACGCTGTTCATTAATTTTGTGTCCAAACATCACTTGTTGAGTGATTGCAAGGCATGCGAGAAAAAAATCCAATCAACTCAGTCAGCCACTCCTCATGAATAGGGTCATTTGAATAAAGAAGGCCATCTGAAATTGCAGTGTTTGTGTCAACATAACAAGTTAATGATCTCAGATGATAATTGGTAGTTGGATGCTGGGGCGCTGTGTTGTGGCCCGTGAGGTTCAGTGGCAAGGACCTCCTGTGATAAAAGAAGCAGCATGAGGGCTTTCAAAGAGGCACGATGCTGCAGGCAACACAATTCATCACCGTTCCATGAATATTCATCCAGCTCTCTGTTTCCTCCAGGGCTGGTGAAAACACGTCTGTATTAAGTCTCTTCTATGTGTTGCGGTTTGAAGACACCTGAACCTTCTGGCCTCTCATTACCAGACTGCGGTCTTGCTGCCCTGCACTCAGCTGCCTGCCAGGGAGGGAAGCCATGCTTCATTAAAATAAAAAGGAAATTCTCTCGCACCGTGCACTAACAAGGCAGAGGTCAGACAGTCAGATGATAGTGAATTCACCCCTCTGCACACGTTCACAGGGGTCAGAGCTGGTGATTGTGATTGAGCTTGCTCCACATAGTGTGCACAGGGCAAGTGGGCAGATGGATTTGCGAGCCTGGGTTGTGTGGTTTCTGAGTGGAACCAGTCTGAGGCTTGTTGTTAGCAATTTAGGAACATTTGCTGTGTCTTTTCCTCCCCCGCCCTTCTCCCTGACAGGATCCCAGAGTGCCACGGATGGGTTTCTCGGGCATCTTTTCAGCGCTTTATCAGACCTGCAGGCTTCTCAGCTCTGTCCCCAGATTACAGTTTGGGGAGGGGGTGCTTGACTGACAGGCCTTGGCCTCTGCGGTCCCTGGGGGGAAGGGGAGGGGGATTTGTGATGGCTGCACTGACTCGTACTTCTTTTACAATTTTCTCCAGGCTGGTTTCAGACTGTCAGGCTGAGAGAAAGCTCTCTCTGCATAATTCATTAGATCTCCTCTCTTTTTCACTCTTGGCTGCTATGTGGCAGGCACCGTAGCCCCATTGTTTAAGAAGAAAGTCTTAAGAAGAAAGAGTAATGGAGCTTGTCACAATATGTTAACATAGTTTATTGTTCACAGCAACAGTTTGGAAACAACTTAACTTCCTTTCAGACAGGATATTCTGCATCTCCAGTGTAGCAACATTATGAAGGAAACCGAATATTCAAAAGGGCTATTAGGACAAAACAGATAAGAACACTTTTAATTTATATTTGGGTAACAGCATAAAATTGATTAATTCATGATCATCACAACTATTATGTCAATAAACAGTTTTGGTTATAAGACAGTAATCCAAAACAGGATACAGCTATACAGGTTGCCTCTACACCAAACATTGTTTTTGCAGCCAATTATCCCAGCATTGCCTGCATGACACATACACAGGCCTGTCCTTTTGAAGCTTGTATACTGTCTCTGGTCATGATCTAGCAGGCATTTATTTCTTGGAAATCTGCAAAGGAAAATATCAAATTTTTGATGCTACATGATATTCCTGTTCACAGAATATGACTAAACAAGCACATCCTCAAACCACCAATCCTGCATGTTGAAGCCAGAGGACAACTTCTTTCACTGTGGCAGTAAATAAGGGCTGGTTGGAAGGGACTTTATAAGAAACTGAGCCAATACAGTCATGTTGATCTTTACAGCCAGCATGGATTATAATATACGTCCAAAACTCCACAAATATATTGACAATGGGGAGGTTTTTAGATATTTCTTCTCTTTCTCGGTTTGATTTTGTATACACAGTGTGGAAAGTTTCAATGCAGGCAGCTTCAGTTTGCGGTTACAATCACAATATTCAATGTACATGTAAAATAAAAGGTAATTGTTAATTGCTTAATTGATTTGAGTCAATGTTGTAATTAGTTTACTTGCTTTATGCAAGTAAAGTGTTCAATATCAGCTTACTAATAACTAATAATAACTAATAATCACACAACTAAATCTGTGAGTATTTTAAAAAGTCATCTGATGGGGGAGGAAAAAAAGGAAAGAGTAGCTCTCGGGCTAGAGTTAACGGAGCAACGAGACAGCCCCAATGGATAATTCCGGCAACACAGGATATTTTACTAACTTTCTGTGGTCTGTTACTGTTTTACATCATTTTCGACAGTTTTTCAGTGCATTTATCGTCATCTTTATCTTCTACAAGTAAAGGCACCACCTTCCTTGAACTGTAGTTGTCTTTTCAAGCTAGATATTTAGAAAATAAACACTATTACAAGTAATTCCCAGAAAAAATGTGGACCAAAAAAATGCCCCAGAGGAAGTTCTGTGTGTTTGTTTACATGCAGCAATTTGCACATTAATATGAAAGTGAAAAGGACTTCTTTCAAGTTTAGCCTGGTATTAGTATTCTGATGCTACTTTGCAAAACACTCTTGGCTTCTCATTCAAAGTTATGGATTAGCTGGCAGAATTAAACGTCTCTGGAGCTGTTTTCTGTGTTGTTTAATACTGAGCATCAGTAAATGAGCCTGAGAAGTTTTGCAAAATAAATGGAAACCATGTCAGTCACAGAAAAGAACAATCAGAATTAAAAACATGGAAAACGTTAAAAAAATACAAACAAAAAAATGAATTGAATTGTCCTTTAACGTCCCTAAAAAGCAGTGCTACTGTTACAAAAAAATGTCCTCATGTAAAATGTGATTCTTGGCATGAGTTTTATTTCAAAGGGACAAAACCTTAAATGTTCTCACATATACTATTTTCACATACTAACCCTGTGTTTGACAGAGAATACTGAAAACGTATTTCACGTTTCATACTAGACTGCTGTCATGGGTAAATCCCTGGTCATTAATGTTCACTTGAAACCCAGGTCTGCGACTGTAACAACACCACACATCACTTTTAAATCAAAGTAAACCAAATTTTGTATAAGGTCATTCTTTTAACAAGGCTGTCAACATCACGTCATTCAAAATGTAAATTCAACTTACATTCTATGGTCATGCTCAGGTCAGTTGAGTGGAGTAGAATTGAGGGCTCAGAGGACCAGTGGTTGCAGCAAATATCCATGGTAACATTTAAAACGCTATAGTATACTCTCATGGTTACAGATATGCAGTATTTACAATTTCATATTAAATTGGAGCAGTTTCAAACCTGTGTTAGTCCTGGTTCAAAAGCAGGGTCATTGAAGCCAGGTCAGATCATGCATTTTGACCCATTCACAATTACGTCTGCTCACTGATTCAGTCTGTACTACTCTTATGTCTGTTAAGATTTGTTTGTACATTGGCTTTTTAATATTAATCATATTTGCACTTTATGGCCATTGGTGTAACATAAATATCTATTTGAGAAATTCAGCTAATAAGGTATAGTATGCTACATCGAACCTGTGTCAACAAGAACAGTTCATAATGTTGAACCTGTACTTTAAACACACATTATTCCAAAGAAAGACACGAGGTGCTTGGACAACAGCACAGCTTGGTCATTTGTGGTGGAAATGACAAATATGCCAATTTTTCTAAATCAGCTGCAAATGCTTAAGAAAGCAGCTTTTCCATATAAGATTATTATGAAAATGATGCACTTAACTAAAGATACACTTCCATGAATGCATACAATATATCTGAATACAGCTGATTACTTGTTGATGCAACATCTCCAGATCGCTGTTGTTTTTTCGATGATCATTTTGTATAAAATATGTTCAAATTGGTAATTTGTTTAATTTATTTGAATGGGTTTTGTCCTATTTGTTCTGCTGCAGCATGCCAAAGTTACTGGTTCCTGAATAATAATTTAATTCTGGGATTTTCTTAATGAGTCACCTTTAAAACATTCAGTCAAATGATAAAACATTTGACATATTGGTTAATCAAATTCAACTCTTACAAATTTAAATGATAGTAATTTAAGGATTTTAACACCTCTCTAATTAAGTACTTTGTATCCGTTTCCACAATCTGATTTCTGCATTTGTGAGTGACAGGAAGTGAGATTTATTTACAATAAGCAACACAAAAAAAAAAAAAAAACTCTTAACATGTCTTCTGTCCACTGTTATCCTTGAGAAATTGTTACTTTTTGTTAATTTTGAAAATTCACGATTCATTTCCTTTTAAAACGCCAAAGATAATCAACCTGGCAATGCATGAAATGATTTCTTCTCCCCCAAAGTGGCTGCCCATGCTTTCTAAATACTAGGAGAAAAATCTGCTTTGTCTGTTTTTTTCTCTCCTTCAAATGAAAAACCTATTTAGTCCTGGTTTATCTTGGAAAAGGTACCCGCCTAAATCTAGGCTCACTCTTTCCTTGGAGTGTGGGCAGCTGGAGAAGAGCCCTTTCATAGATTTTGTGGTCTGCCAAAGTGAGTGAGCAGTGCCACCTGCTGGGGAACATTGATGTGATCTTCAGCGTTTCAAAGTTAATTAGAAGCAAAAGACTTTCATTAAGAAAGAAGGACAAAGCTAAGTTCCTCTTTACTTTGTTCTTTATTACACATTAAATAGGAGTGGTGAGATTCATGGCAAAAAATAGACTCATTTGAGATCAGATCACCACTCTACATTGCCCACAACAGGTGTGTTGTAAAGTGGTCATTCATTCACTTCCCTAGACCTGGACCCAGTCACACTTTCTAGTCACATACACAGAGCGGAGTGAAACTCCATTTAAGCAACATTCATTTAGACACACCAACGAAATGAAGCACAATTTACAAAATATGCACCTTTCAGTATCACAACTATACAAAAGGTTGTTAAAATATGATCCAGGTATAAATGATACATTTCAGAAATCAGCTGTTGGCACGCAATAAAAGGAAGAGGAACATTTTAAACATTTCAGTAAAACTACTTTTGAAACAGTATTGTTAACAAGAGGGTTCCATAATTAAAAATTGCATTAACAATTCTTGTCTACTTTGTGAAAAAAATAAAATAAAATAAAAGTCATAATAAACTGGGTCAAAATGCATTAATCCTGAAAGCAAAACGTATCATGTCTGGATTTTCTGTGTCAATAACATTGCTCCCCTAGAACAGCATTTTGTGTATTTCTTGAGCACACAGGACAAAGTAAATGTTGTCTCGGCTCTTTCTACCGTTTAAATGTAGCACCTAATGCAAACATAAAGGCAAATATAAATCCCCGGGGGAACAGCTTGTAAAAACGATGGAAAAGGTGAAATATGGGTTGACCTGGGAAAGAAACTAGGACTGTTTTTTTTTTTATAAATTCAGACAATTGTCTCTAAAAACCAATTTTATGGCAATTATTGCCTCATTTACAACATCAGTTCCAGTTACATCATCACGACACACGAGCTTGGCGAGAGAAAATGACAAATTATTTTGCTGGACAATCATTTCTGTTGAAAGGCAAGCCCACCAAACAATTTCAACACTTTAGGAAATTAATCCAGAAACTCTTTCAAAAACTCCATAAAAGGAAAAATCTGAAAATCCATTTGGATAACATTTTGAACAACCTCTGTGACACCACACCAAGAGACATACTCCTGAAAGCTGTTTAAAGATGCATTCTGCTTTCTAGCCATTTACAACAGAGTCAACAGCTTAGGGAAAATGTGCAAGGCATGACACCCCTGTGGCCGGCTACTAGAGAATCACAAATCCTCAAATTTAAAACCCAACAAACATTGAATAATGAGGTGATAAAGAGTCCTCATATGGTTTAAATATGAACAACAGGAGAGCTCTTTCAAGGTTTTGTAACTAATAGCAATGAAATTATTCTTGTCAGGAAGAATTAAAAACAATCCTGCAGTCAAGCCTTACAGTAAAGAAAAGCAGGAAACGTGACCAATAAGGTCAAAGATTCTGATCGACATTAGATTGTGATGAGGCATGAATCCCTGTAAGATAAAATGACTCTGGCCGACAAAATGTGGCTGCTATCCCATTAAGTTAATGACAAAATGGGTAAAAATGTGGATCTTTGACTTTGTAATCAATCAAGCAAAAATGGCTGATCTATTTCTCACAGCAAGTACTGATTGCTTTATATAAACCTGAAAAACTAGACTGATGTCCACTTGGGTCAGAGTTCCTGGTTGCTGGTTCTGCTAAATGTATCAACCGGAGGCAGTTTGCTATACGCATGCCGTCTAGGACAGAATGCATGCAAAAGGAAACAAAAACAAAACAAAACCCCCCCCCCCACTTCTCATGTAGGCAAGAAATCATTCCCCCCAGTACAAAGCATCGACATATTGCAAATTAATTAATAGCTAATTAGGGTGGTTAAAACATTTGGAGAAGAGTAGGAGTTTGCATGCATACTTCTATCAATGATATAAGTAAGTCATATCTAGAGGTCATCAGAGATGGGGACATTACACAGTGGCTGGGACATTTGGATCTCATCTGGCTGAATGTTGGTCCTTTCTTCAAAACAGTTTTGTCTACAAGAATCAGGATGAAAATTAATTCTTTGGCATCCCATATTTAAAAGGTTTGCAGGTAATGCAGGGGGGGGGATAATTTGTCAAGCATGAGTTGTGATGTAATTAGCTCACAGCTCTGCTGTTATATAAAATTATCCAAATCAACATCATCCTATAAAATCAAACAGGCTGTTGGACCAACACATGTGGGCAACTGGCACTAAATAGAAAATAAAGTTTATTGGTGTCCAGGTAGCAAATAACAGAAAGGCAGAAAAATCAGGTCAGGTTTAGTATTCAGTATGGTGGGTATTGAGAAAGAGGCTAATAATTTAGTGTAATGTACAAAATGTATTACTTTAACTGTTCAACATAGTTCTTTTTAGTCGGTCTTGAAAAGGCGTGATTATTCACATAAGTGTACACTTTGTCTTGGACTTCTTTTTCTTCTTTTTGCCCTCCTTGCTCATCTTCTCCTTATGCTTCCGGATTTCTCGCACTAACGTGTAAAAGGCATCATCAACGCCCTGGAAAAAATTAATAAGAAGAATGCATTATTAGAGTTACAGTTTATTATTTTCTTACCAGAATACTAATAATCACCTCCATTAAAATAAAACAAAAATTATACAGCCTGACAACATTTAAAGGATTTACAATGTTCTTTGATTCTGAGGTAAAATTTTTTAAAAAGCTGCTGAATTTAAAGGGTAATCCACTCTAAAGAATAATTGGAACAGATTAAAATCCAATTTTAAATGTCAAACTGATGTGTAGCCTTGACTTGCTCCACTGCCAAAGAAAAAAAAATGTCTGGCAAAATACTATCTATGGCAGTTTAATTGTATTTGAATTATTTTTCAAATTCAAAAACCATAAATCAAACTTGACTCTCCAAAAGTCCATTTTACATCAGGTTTAACTAAAGCTGTACATCAGCGTGGCGCACGTCTGACGCTATCAGGATTTTGCTGTCCAGGCCCCTCAGCTGTGGAACTCCCTGCATGGAGAGCTCAGGCAGCCAAACCGTATCCTCCTTTAAATCTCTTAAGACTCACTTTTTCTTAACCTGATGGTATTTGTTGCAATTATATCTTTAGTTCTGGATCTTTTATTATATATGCATTTATTGTAAAGTACTTTGTAGCTTTGTTTTTGAAACTGTCTATATAAATAAAGTTATCAGAGTGAGGAAAATTCATCAATCCAGTTCAGGCTATGCGAGACAGCTGAATAAAGTACAGCTCAAACAGAACTGTAATGTCATGTATTTCAGAGTAAACGTCAAGAGTGTTCCCACTGACAACACAGACAGTAGCTGCAGTTAAATGAGACAATTTCTTTCCTTCTGAAAGTAATCAGTCCAATTTACAACTCCCACAATGTGTGTTAATGGCTGCTTAATACAAATACATGTTTACATTTGCAATAGTCTGTGTGCAGTCCGTCCACACAAGCAAACTGTAAAAGAAAAAAGGAAAAAATATGGCCCTGCATCGAGCACTTGGCACCAATACTGGTTTACTGCTGTGGGTTTGTACTGAAGCAACAGTTTTATAAAAATATTCTACTAAACAGAGCTACTGAACAGAAGGCAAGCCTTCTGTTTATCTCCCAAAAACTAACAAACAAACAGTTCGAAGATGCAACACTCAGAACAGTGGTAGAAAACTCTCAGAAGCAACAAATGAAAAGAGAGTGACACGCCTTCCTCAGGTGAACAGCATTTAATTTAGTCAAGAATTTTGTGATATCCCAAAAATCTATAAATCATCTGAAACACAAAGGTTTAAACCAAGTTTCAAACTGAATGTTGTTGGGGTTTTTTTGTTTTTGTTTTTTTAAAATAACCCCATTTATTCTGAATGAAATGTTTAAATGAGGCTTTTATCTTCTTGCTGAGCTCCTATTCTGATTATTCCTGGATAAAAAGGCTCCATGTAAATGCAGCTAGTGTCTGTTTATGCCACACTGAGGCAAATACAGGATTAACAGAACAGTTTGTACGGTGAAATAAATGTTATGATGAATCTGCGAGGAGCTGCAGAGTAAAGAGCCTGAGGTCACTTCAGGTTGTGACAAAGACAGCAGGAAAGGAAAGAACAAAGACTAAGGGATTTGTGACTGCAAGAAAAACTCACCCACAAACCATTTTTGTTCACAACATATCTGCCAGTTTCTTAGACCACATCCTCCTTTGAAACAGTTCAGCACATGATTTGGTCCCAGATTCACCATAATCTCCTTTGATCACAAATGCTGGCTCGCCAGCCCATACCCCTTTCTTCATGTTGATTTCAGCAGATTAGGACGCTTTCACACTGGTAGTTTCGTCCGAGAACGATACGTTTGGAGATTTGATAATATGAACGCTTTTTCTGAACATGAGGGCAGACCAAAATCCTTGGCAGAGTCAACCTGAAGGAGGTGGTCTGAGTGGCTCTGAGCCAACTATAGTATGGCTTGTGTGCAGTCAGAACGTGTGTTCCCACTGGAGAACAATGTATTTCTACCAACAAAAGGAGGATAGATAAAAAACACCACACTGGTGTATGAGCAGAGAATAATAACCCCAGATTGATGCCATGTTATTTAATTCCTGCAGTAGAGGGATGCATGTTTGTGGATTTTTTCAGATCATGGTTGCGTCATGTGGCTCTGCCTGTCTGTACCATCAGTTTTCTAAATGCACATCATTTCCTTGAAGAAATGAGGGTAAACGCCTGCACCTTGATAAAAAAAGAATTACGCAAACATTCGCCAGGATCGGAACAAAAGTAGACAAGTGTGAAAGCAGATCAGCGGGGGGGGGGGGGGCAATCGAACTCGCGTTTAGACTCAGTAATTCAAACCCAGTGTGAAAACGGCCTTAGATAATAAATCAGCCATGATACACAGACACTGAAAAGGAAAGAAATCATCAGCTGTTTCAGCCTCCTGTTAAGAGCGTCACCACAGCCCCAGTTGAAACCAGCATGTTAGCGTTGAGAACCCACGAAGCACCAGCTCTCTTTGCATGTCTCCTCCCATTGCCTTCTCCACAATCCCCGCTAACCAAACACAAAGACACACAGAGCTGGTGGGCGCGCGGCAGCATACACTTACCCCTTTCACATCACAACACACTTTTTAAGCTTGACACAGCGCGGAGTCTTTTCTTCCTTGCTGAGCTTATTGAGCCGGTACAGCCTGATCTCCCGTACCAGAGTGTAAAAGGCATCTTCCACTCTCTGCAGTATGAGACACAACGTCCCTCAATGTTGAGGAATACAGGAGGACATACTATATGGGTGCATGTGTTACAGCTTACAGATACAATGGAGCAAAGCAGACCAATGTTTTGAAGTGGGTCTAACTGCAATGTCTGACCGGCCTTATCTACATAAACTGATACTCCACCCAAAATCTATATTGTGAATATTGAACACTCCCCTTACGTAGGCTTGAAAGGTTTGCGGTTTCCTTTCTGTCAACGAAGTGGGGCTGTGGCAAGACTGAATTCCAATGGGGACGGTTTTCAAGGCAGGAAAAAAAATAAAATAAATAAATGTATCAAGCATCCTTAAAAGATTTCCCACTCCGTATATTCCAAACAGTCATAATTTTGCCAAAATGCAGCTAAATACAGTTTCCGTGCAACGCGTAAAAAAAATAAACTGCTTCTTTTTAAGCCTACAGTGGGTGAGTGACACTAAAACAAATAGGGTGGAGTACCACTTTAACTGTCTAGCGTAATGTAAAGGAGAAGTGCATGCATTAGGAGCATATTTTGATTGTGCATTATACTGTGTGCGGGAGAACTTCAAGAGAAGTCAGATGAAATCACTGAGATTTGGGAAACACTGGGTGGCTTTGAATGCAAGAGACAGTTGCTGGTCCAACAGCAGCACCACTGTAAGGATAGTGAATTATTGGTACACTCAGGTAGGAATAGGTGAACAGAGCTGTAAGGAATGAATCATTGTGTCATTAATTCCCCCCCCCACCACCAGAAGGAGCCATGATTCACCCCAGGTCAGAGAGGCCAAGAAAGGGTGTGTTCAAAGATCACTGCGTCAGCCACCTAAGGCCATGCTTACAACACACACCATTTGATGCGACTGAGCCACGGCAAATCTTCCAACACCCAGTCGCAGTAACCAGTAAGCAGATTCATTAACCCCCACACCTGAGTATTTACCTACTGTTTGTCCTTTCATGCAGACTCCTTGACACACATTTACTGATTTATAATGCAGGATCCTTTGCAGATGGCTCTAATGATGATGTAATTTCACATGCCCATGACCAAGTAGCATGCAATGATTAAAGTATCACCCATAAATAAAAAATCCAATTAACCCAAGAGGATTTAACGATGCATAGCACATTGCCCAAGACATTTCCAAGCAACGTTATTATAAAAAGAGACCATTAGAGCCACAAGATGTGACACAAATCAACAGCACACATGACTCAAGACTAACTTTTCTTGTGATCCAAGTGCCAAGATTATCAAACCTTAGAAAGGACACTTATCAAAATGATTATGAGCTTAATCTCTCTGGAATAACAAAGTTTGTTTTTAAAAGTGAAATTTATAGGACTGCTGTGTCCATCAAGCCAATACCCCTGACACCACATGCAACGTCTCACCATTTAACATGCTCTACAGACCTGCAGAGGAGCACTCCAGCAGTTTAGTGACAGACTGAATAGTTAAACTGTTTGAGTCTTGAGGGCGTGGCCGTCTCTGGCTGGACTCTCACCTGTCTGGTTTTGGCTGAGGTCTCAATAAAGGGAATGCCGTAGCTGCGTGCTAAGTCCTGAGCCTGCTTGGTGTCCACTGTCCGGGACGGGAGGTCACACTTGTTCCCAACCAACACCATTGGGACGTCCTCAGAGTCCTTCACCCGTTTAATCTGTTCTCTGGACATGGACGGAAACAATAGAAAGTTCATTTGATTTTAATCCAACTGAGGTAACACTCTGATGGCTACTTAATGTGCTGTTACAACACTTATCTGTTCAGAGTAACTAGAATGATGTCAGTTAACAGAGCAAGAATATGGCCATTATTGGCTTTTGCTCAATACTGCAACACATTACGCCATTTATACATGTGTATATCGCAACTATCACAGATTTTCTGCATGTCATAATTCAGAATTTGTGTTTTACTACAAAATCCCATAATTTTCAAAGAAATATGTATAATTAAGAATTTAAACTTTGATGTGACAGTTTTAAGTAAAACTTGCTGATATATTGCAGGTCACAGTTCTCATGTTTAAATAAATAAAAAAAATTGTGTTACAACGCAGATGCAATGAATGATGATATTTAATTATCACAGGTCTACGTTATACTTGCCCAAAAGATGCATGTTTGACATGCATCTTCACACTAGTCAAAAGGTCATCAGCCATGAAGTCTATGGTGCAAGAAGTGAAGTACCTTACACCCTTAGGTTACCAGCACACCCCGCAATGGTATCCCTTTTTCACCGTGATTAGAAAACTGACTTCACACTGGGTCCAAAGACTGCAGATGTTTAATCTCCTAGCTCACCTATAGTGGTGAATGTCCTCAAAGGACTTGGTGTTGTTGATGGCAAAGACACAGAGGAAGCCCTCCCCTGTCCTCATGTACTGATCCCTCATGGCGCTGTACTCCTCCTGACCTGCAGTGTCCAGGATGTCAAGAAGACACGTCTCTCCGTCAATCACTACCTGCTTTCTATAAGAGTCCTGGAAGAGGAAGAGGTCAGAGAGCGATCAGAACTCTGGGATGGAGGGGGCTGAGGATCCAAATAGCAGCTTAATAAAAAATAAGATATGGTTGTAGATGACAAAGAATTATTAATTTTCTTTATACTTAATGTTATTATAAAAGCATTTTAAACAGCTACAATACAATAGAGTGCAATAGTTTAAGAATTTTCCTAGACATATTTTTTTAAATAATCCTTAGATATATTAATGGCTAGGTGATCAATATAACAATAGTCAAAATAAATTTAGATAATTATACATAAAATAAGCAAAACATACATGAGCATCATAGTGAACTGTGGTAATAAAGTAATAATTAAAACAAGTAGCATAATTAAAAAATTGTATTATTAATTTAAACAGAACTGTCGTTTCGAACATCGTTTCATCATGTCATGATTGTATTGACATGATTTTGTTGAAAGATGCCACAGGACTGCATCGAATAATTCCCCTACTCTAGCTGTAGTAGGACACTTTTATAATGAGGTCCTAATTTCCACTGTGCCAAAGCCCTCCAGCTTTCCATCACACTGATGGTAACATTCACTCTGATCCAACACAAATAATTACCGTCTGCTCCAGTGAGCAGCTATTGTTTCAGATGTTATCTTGTACTCAAATAATCTATAGTGGAGCTCCAACCTGCAACTGCACATCAATAATTGATTGAAATTATAGTGAGAGGGTGTTCACTCAGCGTAGGTTGGCCCCCTGAGAAAGCAGGCAGACACGCATGGAAAGTTATTAAAACCTGTTTGGTTTCTTTTAAAGACTTTAACCAGAAGAACCTGCTTTAACTCCTTTTTTAAGAGGAGTTTCTCCTGGTTCTCCCCCATACCAAAATGTACACAAAACCATGGGTACAGTCACAAACTGGGAGTACACACACACGCACCCTCACAAAGTTGCCTTACCTCGATGGTGGGGTCATATTCATCCACAAAGTGATTCTGGATGAGCTGAATAGTAAGTGCGCTCTTGCCAACGCCACCAGCTCCCACCACTACCAGTTTATATTCTGTCATGATTCACCTGTAGGACCAAAAAAAAAAAAGAATTAAATTAAAAATTGCACATTATACTCAAATATGTCCAGAGACATTCATCTGGCACAGCATCATTCATCTACGGAACCATCAAAGCCTTAAAAGGAAAAGTTCAGAATTACACTTCTGAGGTGTTTAAAACCTCTCTGCACTAAAGATGATATTCTGTTGTGGATCGGTAAAACTGTCAAAGCGAATTTTGTCAACTAGCTCCATTTGCTGCTCTTCATTTCTGTCTGACACGCTGTCGGCTCACTGAGAAACCAGCGTCTGCAAAATAGGCCGACTGAGAAAATGTCAATGTATTAACATCTCTTCTAGTAAGTAACTCATATTGCCTTATGAAAAATAAAAATAAAGTACATTAACAAAAAGTATTCTTTTAATAACACTGGTGATTCACTGGAAAATTAAATTTCATACCATTATGTTTGCTTTGCTTTCTATTTAGAAAATGCCCTTTTTAGTACTCAATAAGCTTGTGGAAGAAACTATAAATCACCACAAACTGAATATGATGGTTCACCTGCAAAAGAATTATGTGCAAATGAGGGGAACATGAACACTGAAAAACTGCTACTGAATTCAAGAAGAGTTGCCATATTAAATCATTATCAGCCCTGAAAAATAAATCACATGTTGATGAACCCCTACTTAAAAATTATTCCAATTAAAACGGTTTCTGTGGCACAAAAACACCAGGTTTCATATCACAAACAATCAGTTATGAATACCCTGTATATGTAATCAAATGTCTAAATCCAGCAACACATTCAGTGGTATTTTCTGAGTAGCAGCCACAGAACAGAAACTAACCCGAGGCAGAAATCTATGGCATTACATTAAGGCTCCATAATTGACAAGCAACTGGGAGGCTCTCTGCTGTCTGACTGTGTTGTGGAGCAGCAGCCATCAATAGTGGCAGCTGGCCTTTTCAGAAGTTACAGTACGTACTGCTCACAGCTCTGCACAGCCTGCAGTCAGGGAGGAGTTCCCCTGAAAATGATTGCCTTTGCTAAACAAACAAAAACGAGGATGCGGTTTGATAGGTATTTGGCCAACAACTGTATACTTTTACTATGCATTTGTGTTGGCAACACTTTAAATGCTCCATGAAATGTTCAGTCTGTGATTCACACCTATTATGGTGAGGCTGTTCTGTCCATTAGGAAACCGCCTTATCTTTACCTGAGATAGCAGATAACACTACTGACAATGCCACAGACCATTCCAGCAACACTTGAAGGTTTTCTGCCACATGCTTTCCATGCCTGTAAAATTATCACCACTTTTCATCCTTTTAGGCAGCGAAAGTGCCTTTGAATGACTGAGCGTGGTACAGCTACAGTGCAGTTAGCACTGCCATGTTCACAGCACGCTATAGTGCGTTGCGTGGTAAAGTTATGACGCTGTGGTGTTTAAAGGGAAACAAATCATTTGCTGAAAATAAGACTACGCCAGTCACAGTCGTTGATTGCCTTATGTTGATACCATCTGGTTGGCACTGTGCAGTCACCTTTTCATGTATTAAAATCACCGGCAAAAGGGTGATACCCCAATGGCAGACTAAATGTTTGAACACCACACCAGGAGACTCACCAACACCGTGAGGACTAACTAATTGAGAAATGGGCGGCTGGAAAGCAGCCACATAAATATAAGGTTACTTTGTAACACTGTGTCACCTATGTGACTTAGCAGGCCTCCCCACGTTTCAATGAAAGCCCCTGCGCTGTGTTCAAGCAGGCAACGACACCTAGAGCAGACTTAAAAGTCGAAATTAATTTGATTTATTTAAACCCACTGCTGTGTGTCCGCAGGTTGCCGGATTGGCTGTCTGGAAACCTCGGAGCAGGCTGCTGGACTGTTAGCTAGCTTAGCATTGGAGCTCGCTCACAGCCTCAATAGAAAGCTAACTAGCCCCTATGAGCTAGCCGAACGTAATTTACAAGAGGAATTAACTAATGCAGCATTGTCTGCCCCGTGTGCCGGGACCAACTCGGTATCATTCATTCAAAGTGTAAGGGTGAAGATTGTGAAGCCGCCATTGACAGGCTAGCCCAAAGGTCTGCATTGCAGGGCCAGACGTTAGGTTAACAACTGGGCGTAGTTTTCACTGACAACGAAAATGAATATCTCCACTATAATGATCTTGTCGAGTTGCTAACGTTACACAGCGCACACGCTGACCGCTTTACAAAATGAGGGAGTACGACGTTGCAACGAGCCCTAACGCGACACACACGTATGAATTATCAATTTGTTTTACCTTTTAGCGAGTGGAGTTCCGCGTCCGAAGTGGCGACCAAATAAGTCAAGCTGATAATCCTCTCGTTTCACACGATCTCTGCATTTCCTATTTCACACCAAAACGCCCGCATTTAAGTCGGTCTACCTCGTTTCAGAAGCACGGGAACATGCAAAAAAAAAAAAAAAAAAAAAAAAAAGAGAAAATTAATCAAATTAAAATATCGATTGAACTTTCCATTTGATCCAGCGTCCGGCCTAGCTGTTCAGGTTGGCCTCCTTAAAGCGAATATGGGCGGATACCGGGGCGCACTTTACCCAGAAAGCATAGCTGGGGATTTCAACCGGTTTGGAGCGTATCGCACGACTCTTGTGTCGCAATGTGGGCAACAATACCCTGTCTTTTGCCCTCTGAAAATATACTATTGTTTTTTTAGACGGGTTTAATATATAACTGTAGATTTATATAAAACCCCCGATTAACCCAATTAGTGAGGTAAATTGTCTATGTCCAAATGTTACTATACTTCTTGGATTACATGTCACTGGACGCCAGACAGACTGATTCACACTTATGCTTCAATGATCGCAACCAATATTGTAACTATATAGGTCACATGGTGTCAGTTTCAGGCCGTCTCCTTTCAGTACCGTGATCTCCTGCTGCTGCCTGCTGCCGTCAACAAAGCCTAGGGGGCGACTCCACTATATATAGGCTCTAAATATAACCGAACTGTGCTGGAGGGACGTCATTCCCAGGCAAGGAAATGATTTGGCAACCCCATGTCAGTTTTCCAAAGTGTTCACTAGGCTGCCTCCTGCGCACTCTATGTGCATACGCGCTTTGCAAGGTTCGTAACAAAACGCCGACCCAAAACTACAACTCACCCTAAATAGCCTCGGAAAAGAGCAGGGGGGAGAAGACGTTACACTGTTTTCTCTTCGTACAGCAGACAAAGCTAGAGGTCCCTACTGACTTATTGTCTGGCAGTTCTCCACGCTGCACAGCCTCTATTGAGATCACATCTATGTTTGTGGTTTAAAAGAGAGACGAAGGCCACTTTTACTTTCAGCGTTGTTTTAATTGAAAGGGAACCATTTAAATATTGGCGAGGCCTACCTTTTAGGCTATAATAAACTGATCAAAACTATTTTATGTGCCCCTTTTGTGTGCAGAGAAGAGTAATTATTGTACATTTTCGGGGACTAGAATATTGCATTAGTATTCCCACTTTTGTGAGAAGGTATCGGCTTTTACACTGTGCATTTTCCCCAACTGTGTTTAGTTGTAGTTACATGCAAAACAAAAACAATAAATACATCAAATATTGAAGTCAGAGATTAAACTATCCAACAGGGTGCAAAAGTAGGCTATGTGAACTAGAATGTAGTCTACCATAAATGTTTTTACAGTTAAAGCGTTAATAATCTCACATTCAGTCTTCCCGGCAGAAAGGTCACTCTTGAACAAGAACCTAAGAATTTATTCTCATCTACAACCATATTACATTGGTCATTAATCACGTTATAAATGTATATTATTACGGATATGCAGTCCTTCTGTAGGTTTACCTGTATACAATGCACATACAAACTCAAATGCAAGCTGGAAATCTATAGATGAAGTACAATATCGCTACCTTAGAACAATAGTAGGCCTATTTGTATGAAATTACTAAAAAATATATCAAATTGCCACATTTTCCATAGGTGCTAGAATATACATGAAAAATATGTTGACTGAACAACAGTAGACCTTTTTACAGCTCACATTTTGATGTCAGTAAAATCACAGGTGAACCTGATAACAATATGTGTATCATCAGGCATATGTGACTCGCTGGAATGGGACACTAAAGAGCCATCATTAACGTTATTAGTTACCTGTGCTTCCCTGCTAGTTAAAATGTCTGCTGTGACAAAAGATCTGTAGTGGCAGAGCGTTGAGAACGACTTGCCAACGATTGAAATGGTAGTTATGAAAATGATTATTTTACGCAGTTGTGATCATAGACTCCGGAGTCCAGTCATATCGATCCGCAGAAAGAAGCCATGTGGCAAAAACAAACAAACAAACGTCTTTAATAAGCAGGATAATGGACTGAGAGCCGGTCATTATTGCGGAATTAACCCGGACAGGGTCATGCAGGAGCTCGGCGTGAAGCGGAGGGGACAGTTCCAGCTGACATGTCTCATAACAGGAAAGTCTGCTCTGTCACAAGAGGGCAGTAAATCTCCATTTATACATGGTCCCATTGCCAAAAGTTCATCGGCTGCTCCAGTTAATGTCCTGTATGTTTTAATTCATCTTTTGCGAATAACTTGCATGTAACTTTGTGTCAGGTGAAGTGGAAGTACAATTGTTTTTACCTGTGTAAATCCACAGTTTAAGAGGGGGCAAACTAGTGACGATATTTCTTTCATAATGGGAATCAAAGAAAAAACGTGTTCTACCAGATTTTATATCACTAACCAATAAATGAATTATGACAGACACTTTGTGTGTTCTTCATTTTACATGGAACTTGTCCTACTTTGCCTGTATGCTGTACCTATGTGATGGGAAATATTTCACGGTGTTTCAACTGCATTGTATTTTTCGCCATTTTATTTTCAGATGTATGTGTTGTAATTGTAGGCTACGTCCTGATAATAGTATATTTCTAAGTTTAGAGGAGTTGGCGTAGTTTTTTAGGCTGTTATTCTGCAGCACCTTTGAATGAATGCAATGCGCAACTTTCTTTACTCTGGAAACAGATTATGAATCACTATAACTACATTTGCAGAAGAAATCCTCTTTAGATCCTACAGGACTCTCGACTCATTCATAACAACGTTTCTGAGAGCATCCAGGAAGCACTGAAGTAAACTGAACTACACATCTCCATTTGAATTTCTCAATTTCATGATATATTAGGCTTTGGATAATAGCAGCCTATTGACCCTGCCTTTCTCACGCACAGCCCATCATTTCTCTGTAGGACTTTGAGTTATCTTATGGGAAGAAGAGGCTCGTTCAGATGTCCTGCATGTGTATACGTTGGCTCTAGGTGCCCCCCCCCCCCTCTCTCAGAGTGTATTGCAGCTTTAAACAGTCCACAATGCCTTGCGGTGTCCCAGTTCCAATGCGATGTATTTACCAGCAGGAGTAACGAAACGAGAGGGGCTTTTTCCGCAGCTTATTGGTGCGACCGCAAGACTAGCGACTAGTGAACAGAGGGGGCCGACACAAACTTTCGGACAGAGGACCCCTACGCCAGTTATCTGTTTGCAGAGTATGTATGTCGCCGTTGATTAGGCTCATTGTCCAGCAGCCAAACGTTACTTTGTCGCAGTTCGCTGGAAGTGATTTGCTGCGCTGTGGTGAAGACGGACACATTTTGCGGAATTCACGCCTTCACCTGTGTTTTCACCCGAAACTTCACCTCGGATAGACAGCACTGAGTTGAATCCTAATTTGCACCATAAAAGGTAAGACCATCAGGCTACAAAGACCTAATAATGGCAGACTGCGTTGCGGCTGAGCCCGTTAGTTGTGAGATAACGGGAACATTTCTGTAGTAGAATAGTTCGGCTACTCTCCGAGCCCACTACAGCCCATTATCGCCATTTCTCCAGCCTCGTCCCCCTCCACACCAACACTGAGGCAGAGGTGTAGCCTACTGCCAAAAGGTGCTCGTGTAATATCTTTCAGGATGTTGGGTGCCGAGATATCAAGCGATTAGCCTACAGCTTTTAATTATGTCTTTATCTGTTAGTTTGAGACCCGTTAAAAGCATGTTTAGGCGTTCTCAGGTGATTCGGACTGGTATTATCTTGCAGTGTTATCTTAGCAGGCCCAGATGTTTTGTAGAACATTCACTGAAAAATGTTGCTTTGCCCCTTTTCACAAAGTCAGGATCAGCATCTTCTGTAAATAAAACGAGTCGTCATGGTCTCTAAAATGTTTACACATAACAGAGTCTAGAAATCCAAAATCACTTACAGTTCCTTCTATCTAAAGCTCCAGTGCTCTACACTGCTTAACTTGCAAACATAGACCAGGTGTATCAGGACCAACCTGTGGAGTTGTTGCACTCAGCCAGTCTTTTGTTTTGTGACCCTAGAGGACTGCTTTAGTCCAGAAATAGAATCATCTAATTCAGTAGTCTTTGTTGCCTTTAATGTTGTCATAGCACCATGAAGACCAGGCTGCAAAGAACTACCTACAGACTGGAAAAATAAATAAGTTTTTCCACTTTTTGTGTGTGTCTGCCATTACAGCTGCTGCTGTAAAAACAATTTCAGTTCTATAAATGCTTATGTGCAAGAGTGTGATTCAGCACCAGATGATGTTTTACAATCCGCTGTAGCATGTAAACCTTGGCCAGAGGCCTCTTGCTGCCCCGCTGTGTTGTTGCTGCGCCTCTGCCCTGGTGCAGGAGCCTGCTGCCTGCCCCGCTGGCTCTTTAAAGCTGGCTAGTGAGCAGCGAATATGGCAAGGGAACAAAGGCGGCATTAATGCTGGCTGAACGTGCCGTCCAGATGTTCGAGATCCTGCCAGCACTGACCTCCCAAATGGGGGAGGCTGCTCCAGCGCCTAATAGTTTAATATCAGCCAGGCAGAGAGAGAGAGAAAGAAAGAGAGAGGGAGGCTTGCTCCAGGGCAGGGGCCACTGGAGAGCTCCCAGGAGTTGAGGCTGTTGTCTGTAGCGTGACTGGACGTGGGTTTAATCCCAAACACCCCGATCTTCAGATTGGAGCTAGAGCGAGAATTGGGAGTTGCAACTAAAATTCTGAGGAAGCAATGCTTGTTCCTTCTTTGTGTATATTTTGGGGTTACTTTTGTGCTTTAGGTAGTTGAGCGGCAGCACACTGTTTTCAAAAGTTTTTCACATAAAAGAAATATTGACTAACATATTCCCTTCAGTTAAGACATTTTGCAGCTGTCATTTAGCCTCTGATTAATTGGTGGTACAATGTCACCTTTAATTGTTTATTACTGAACAGTTATCTATATTGCAGGTATTAGGTCTTGTCATACTACTGAGACACTAAATTAACTAGGAGAATGTTGGCATTGTGCGCAGCAGAGGCTCTTAGAAGTTTCACAAACTAATAGAAAACCATTAGAAACTTTTTTGTTTTTCAGATATGTCAGCTGAAGAATTGCACATTTCAATTATTCTGAATGTTGCAAACACATATTTGGTGATGTTTGTAATGATTATCCAGTTTAAACACACGTTAGATTGGATGCGCTTTGTTGAAGTGTCATTGCATAGCCTGTTTCCTGTTGCACAGAGCGGATGGACCACAAGCTTTCTTGTCTCTTAGTCATGACCCGTTGCATTCTCACAGCCCAGGAATGCATACCCTGGATGTTATCAGTTTCCACTCTACAGGATCAAGGCCTGTCTCTGGCAACAGTCTTTGCCCTGCTCTGTAATGTTTACATTTGCAGAGGGTATTGTATACACGCCAGGCTGGCATACTGATGATAAGGAACTGGTTCCCACTGCAAGACCCTTAACTTTTAACCACAGGGGTCCCATCTTGTCAGCATGTCTGACATTAATGTTGTACTGTTGCCACCCCAATGTGTTTTAGGCCCAGGGATTATACTGGGTTGTGGCACTTGATGACAATCTGCTGGAATTGAAAGTGAAGAAAGAGATTTCTCCAGTTAGTTCCAAATGAGTCACCACCAGTGCCTCTACAATAAACCAGCGTCTGTCTTTGGCTCCTCACAGCGATCTCTTTCACAAAATATCTGTTACCAATTACAGCAGAGTATAAATCGCTAGTAATTACATGTTGCTCTACAGGGAGTGCAATTTAAATTAAAGTTTGGTTAGCGATAGGCAAGGAGGTTTAAGTACTAGAACAGACGGCTGTCACTCCAGTCTGTAAGATGTAGGCTAACCCATTGTCTTTAATCAACATCAGTGTGGGGGAGTTTTGCATGTCAGAAACCTTCTGTAATAAATTAGTTACTAGTTTTAATTAGCTATATAAATTCCTTTAAACTCACAATGCCTAAACTGCTGAGCTTCGAGAAATGGCTGTATTGTTTTCCACCTTAGTGAACAATGGTAAGCAAATCTGGATAGGAACCACGGTGTAATAGCGTCTATTTGTGGAGGTAGTACTTGTGGAACATTAGTGTTTTCCTGTGAGATCATTTCTCTCAGTTGCTGCCCTTCAGGCTTTCTCCTGAATCGAGCTCAGTCTTGGTTTTTGTTTTAATGTCATGAATGCCCATTTTGTTTTCCTCAAATACCCCCTTGTTCAGCAAACTGCTAAACTGCCCGATACTCAGGCCAGTTCTTGATGCTTGACGGACTGTAAATCCCCAAAAGAAGGAGCGCCATATTTAAGCTCCTACATTAAAAACCCCTACAGTATTTCTTCATGGTGTATGTTACAGCAGTGTGTTGGTCGTGTTGAAACATTCCCAGGAGCATATGGTAGGTTGTTTACACCAGCAGCCAGTCAAAGCCTCTTTCCTGCCAGCTCGGTGTGCTCCTGTAGGCCTGGAGAATTGTCATCAGCAGTGGGCAGGCAGGCTGCTCAGAGCTGCTCACACACCTCACTGCTCTGAGAGGAATACAGGACTGAAGCAATCGTGGTCTGGAGTCATGAGGATTTTGATGTTTGGCTGCAGTTAAACATCACTAAACTGAACTTGAAGGGACAGTTCATCCCAAAATCAAAAATACATATCTTTCCTCTTACCTGTACTACCATTTATCCATCTAGATTGTTTTGGTGTGAGTTGCCAAGTTTCGAAGATTTCGGCCATAGAGATGTCTGCATTTTTTTAATATATTGGGACTATATGGCACTTGGCTTGTGGTGCTCAAAGCACCAAAAAAATAAATTTGAAACTATTGGTAGAAAGAAAATAGTTCCCACATGAAACTGCTCACAACAAATCTGTGGATTATCTTGAGTAACTGGGTCATGATTTCTGGAAAGAGAGATTGCTGTTGAGTTTTTCAAATATAATTGTTTGGCGCGTTGAGGACCACAAGCCGAGAGAGCGGGCATCTCCCCAGGCTGTGGCTCTGACAGGCCAGAGGAATGGGGCTTGCAGAGCTCAGGATGGCACTCTGCCCTGCACCGCTGTGCCTGTATCATCAATTGGGTTTTCTGGGTTAATGTTAATGAATATAAATGTTACGAGTCTGGACCAGAGCAAGCGACATTTATAAATGCCCCGCTGAGTCTTGATGAGCTTGTGCAAGGAAGAGGCATTGAATCAGTTTGATTTGTCTTCACTCCACATGAAATGTTCTGTTTTGAACAGTTGTCTCTTTTTTTGTGTTTTTATTTTTGTATGTGTATTTTGATTGAAAACTTAAAACTATTTTTGCCACTCTTGTTAATGCCAATACAATATACAGTAGCCTAATCCCTCTGACTCAGTGTTGTTAGAGGTAGTATATTTTTAGGCACTTTCCCCTTCCCCCTCCATGTATGTAAACCTTCTCCCTGGCTGATCCACTATGCCTGTTTTGCATCAAGATCTACTCAGTCCCTGTTACTGTTTCCACATCCCACTGGAAAAAGGGTTAAACAAAGTGTTATGGGTCACAGCAGAAAAATCTCGCAGTGTGCTTGTGTGTGACTATTTTCCTGTTCCTCTCCATCCTTCAGCCCTTAATGCCATTTAAGGGCAGTCTGAATGAAGGACAAAAGCTCTTTCCAAACAGCTCTGAATATGCCAAGAATAGAGTGATCAAGAGCCAGGCCACAGACAAAGGTGACACTCACGCACATACAAATGCACAGACTGTACATATTGAATTAATACAAAATAGACACGCATACATGAGCACTTAACACACACTTGAATCTGAGTCCCTAAACCTCCAATCACTGCTTGAAGTTTTGTTTGTTTTGTAGAGCTAAAATGATTAGTCAGTTAATTAGTCAGGCAATCGACTAGAAATTAAAAAACAATTTGAATACTCTATTAATCTGTAAGTCATTTATCAAGCAAAATACCCAAATATTTGCTGTTTTCACTTTCTCAAATATGAGGATTTGTTGCTTTTCAGTTTTGTACTATTAGTCAGGTAAAACATGTCATTTGAAGATGGCAATTGGCAACTTGTGATAGATATTTATGACCTCTTTACAAAGTAAACAATTAATCAATCAACTTAAAAAAAAAAGATAGAATAATGAAAATATCAGTTTCAGCTGCGTTTGTCTAACTCTGTTACCTTGCCTAATGTCTTTACCATATTTAGAAAAGCAGTTGCTGGAGGGTAAGACAGGCTGGTGTGGATAACTATATGAATGTGGACATGGAATATGTGGGCTGGGGGAGGTGTAATTGGTGGGGGGTTGGCAAACAAAAGGGCCTTTTGACTCCGTAGTGGAGGTGCAGTGAAGGTTAGATCCATGGGGAGTGATACAGATCTGGGGACATGCCATTCATTCTCTCCCAGTGCACTGTCCTTGAAGAACATTTTGAAGAATCCCTCCACATAGATGGGTATTTCATATACTGTGTTATGTCAGTAGAGTTATTCACATTTTTAATATGTGTTTTGTAAATCTTTGCACACTTTAAATCGCATCAGCAATCAGTCACTGGCTATTATATCAAAACAAACATCATGAAAACAACCCATTTCTAATATTTTGTTGTATTTGTACATATATCATAGTATTGACTGTTCTAATGACCCAATAGTGTATAATGTATTCTGTCAGTGCAGAATGTTGGCCATAAATATGTAACATGTGTTAGAGAACAGTGAAATCAAAAATAATTCCTTACTCTACTCCCTCGTGTCGTGATTCTTCTGGCTCTCCTTTTTCTTTTTTTTAATTGCATTTTCATGCCTTCTCTGTTTCACTCTCTGTTCGTGTCCTCCCTCTGTGTCACTGAGTCAGTCTTCCTGCTCTTTCTTCGCTGCTTCCATAATTCTCTATACAAAAGCAGGAACTGGACTTGGGAATGTCTGCTGGCAGACTCTTCCTGCACCCCCAACAGACATGTACCTATCCATAGAGGAGAACTAAACCGCATTATTGTCAGTTGGTCCTGGCATGCCTGGCTGTACGATTCCATTCTCAACTGGACTATCCTTTTACCAAAACCTACTGCTAAAATAGCCTGCCTGACTATACCTTGTATTTTCTGCTTATTTGACTACTTGTATTAGTAGGTTTTACCACAGGTGGACCTGTTGCATCTTTTTTATCCTTCAATGCGACTGAGCATTACAACTGTGGCCTTGAGCACATCCTGACTAACTGCTTCCTGTTTTCCCTTGTGTTTCCTCCCCAGCGACGTAGCCAGAGGGGCTTCAGCTGCCCTGCACCACTGGAGCCTTGAATAATGTCGGGGCCAACACACCGCAACTGGCCCCCTCGCTTCTGACCCAACATGGAGCTCAAGGTCTGGGTGGATGGAGTCCAGAGGGTCGTCTGTGGGGTCACTGAGGCAACCACCTGCCAGGAAGTGGTGATTGCTCTGGCACAGGCCATAGGTAGATAATTTTCTACTCTAAAACCATGCACATAAGCGCACCTGAGATACAAGCAGACCTGTTAGAACTTTAGAGTTGTATTTTTGATTTCCTCATGCACTGCAATTGGATTTAGTTGTCATGAATTGGGCTATGTCCATTGAAGTCATACCCAGGTGATTCAATACGATGCATCAGTTAGTAGATTGAATGCTGCACACAAGAATCACCTAATAGATCTTTCGTTTGGTTTGTAATCGTCATGTTTCCT
Organism: Coreoperca whiteheadi; assembly: GCA_011952105.1. Lineage (NCBI taxonomy): Eukaryota > Metazoa > Chordata > Actinopteri > Centrarchiformes > Sinipercidae > Coreoperca > Coreoperca whiteheadi. Next base: position 18,344,079 of record CM022474.1, on the reverse strand, counting down.
GTTCACATGTTTAACCAGTGTGAATCCAGAAATATGTTTAGAACTGCTGTGTTTAAAAACACTGGTAGTTAACTATCAACAACAAGCAATATTTATTGTTGGCAAATAGTGTTGTGTACACCCAAGGATTGTATACTTCTGGTTTGGTGGTCAAGTTACACCACTGATATTAGATATTAGATAACAGAATCCCCCTTATGGCAAATTTTAAAACTAGGTCCGTGACGTCGCCCGGTACGGCGCAACCGGGGCCCCACCCTGGAGCCAGGCCCGGGGTTGGGGCTCGAATGCGAGCGCCTGGTGGCCGGGTCTTGCCCCATGGGGCCCGGCCGGGCTCAGCCCGAACGAGCGACGTGGGGCCGGGATCACCTGCAGGAGGAACCGTAGGGGGCCGGTGCTTTGTGGATTGGGTGGCAGTCGAAGGCGGGGGCCTCGGCGACCCAATCCCCGGACACGGAATCTGGCTCTAGGGACATGGAATGTCACCTCGCTGGGGGGGGAGGAGCCTGAGCTGGTGCGGGAGGTTGAGAGATGCCGACTAGAGATAGTCGTGCTCGCCTCCACGCACAGCTTGGGCTCTGGAACCCAACTCCTTGAGAGAGGCTGGACTCTCTACTACTCTGGAGTTGCCCGCGGTGAGAGCCGGCGGGTTGGTGTGGGCTTGCTTATAGCCCCCCAGCTCAGCCGCCATGTGTTGGAGTTCACCGCGGTGAACGAGAGGGTCGTTTCCCTGCGCCTTCGGGTTGGGGATAGGTCTCTCACTGTTATTTGTGCTTACGGGCCGAATGGCAGTGTAGAGTACCCGACCTTCTTGGCGTCTCTGGGAGGGGTGCTGGAAAGTGCTCCGACCGGGGACTCCGTTGTTCTACTGGGGGACTTCAACGCTCACGTGGGCGGCGACAGTGATACCTGGAGGGGCGTGATTGGGAGCAACAGCCCCCCCGACCTGAACCCGAGTGGTGTTCTGTTATTGGACTTCTGTGCTAGTCACGGTTTGTCCATAACGAACACCATGTTCAAGCATAAGGGTGTCCATCAGTGCACGTGGCACCAGGACACCCTAGGTCGGAGGTCGATGATCGACTTTGTGGTTGTTTCATCTGACCTTCGGCCATATGTCTTGGACACTCGGGTGAAAAGAGGGGCGGAGCTGTCAACTGATCACCACCTGGTGGTGAGTTGGATCCGATGGCGGGGGAGGAAGTTGGACAGACTTGGCAGACCCAAACGTACTGTGAGGGTCTGCTGGGAACATTTGGCAGAGTCTCCAGTCAGAGAGATCTTCAACTCCCACCTCCGGCAGAGCTTCAACCAGATCCCGAGGGAGGCTGGACCATGTTCTCCACCTCTATTGTCGACGCGGCCGCTCGGAGCTGTGGCCGCAGGGTCTCCGGTGCCTATCGTGGCGGCAATCCCCGAACCCGGTGGTGGACCCCGGAAGTAAGGGATGCCGTCAAGCTGAAGGAGGAGTCCTATCGAGCCTGGTTGGCTCGGGGAACTCCGGAGGCAGCTGATGGGTACCGGAGGGCCAAGCGAGACTCAGCCCGGGTGGTTGCAGAGGCAAAAACCCGGGTCTGGGAGGAGTTCGGTGAGGCCATGGAGAAGGACTATCGGTCGGCCTCGAAGAAATTCTGGCAAACCATCCGGCGCCTCAGGAGGGGGAAGCAGTGCCCTGCACACACTGTTTACAGTGGGGGTGGGAATTTGCTGACTTCGACTGGGGACATCCTTGGACGGTGGAAGGAGTACTTCGAGGATCTCCTCAACCCCACCGGCATGTCTTCCTTTGCGGAAGCAGAGGCTGAGGGCTCGGTTGCGGACTCGTCGATCTCCCGGGCTGAGGTCACTGAGGTAGTTGAGAAGCTCCTCGGTGGCAAGGCACCGGGGGTGGATGAGATCCGCCCTGAGTACCTCAAGTCTCTGGATGTTGTGGGGCTGTCTTGGTTGACACGCCTCTGCAACATCGCGTGGCGGCTGGGGACAGTGCCCCTGGACTGGCAGACTGGGGTGGTGGTCCCTCTGTTTAAAAAGGGGGACCAGAGGGTGTGTTCAAACCATAGGGGGATCACACTCCTCAGCCTCCCCGGAAAATTCTATGCCAGGGTACTGGAGAGGAGAATTCGGCCGATAGTTGAACCTCGGATTCAGGAGGAACAATGCGGTTTTCGTCCCGGTCGTGGAACACTGGACCATCTCTATACCCTCTCCAGGTTGCTGGAGGGTTCATGGGAGTTTGCCCAACCAGTCCACATGTGCTTTGTGGATCTGGAGAAGGCATTCGACTGTGTCCCTCGCGGCGACCTGTGGGGGGTGCTCTGGGAGTATGGGGTCCGGGGCCCTCTGCTAAGGGCTGTCCGGTCCCTATATGACCGGAGCAGGAGTTTGATTCGCAGTAAGTCAGATCTGTTCCCGGTGCATGTTGGACTCCGGCAGGGCTGCCCTTTGTCACCGGTCCTGTTCATTGTTTATATGGACAGGATTTCTAGGCGCAGTCGGGGGCCGGAGGGAGTCCGGTTTGGGGACCACAGGATTTCGTCTCTGCTTTTTGCAGATGATGTTGTTCTGTTGATTTCTTCAAATCGGGACCTTCAGCGTGCACTGGGAGGGTTTGCAGCCGAGTGTGAAGCGGCGGGGATGAGAATCAGCACCTCCAAGTCCGAGGCCATGGTTCTCAGCCGGAAAAGGGTGGCTTGTCCCCTTCAGGTTGGTGGAGAGCTCCTGGCTCAAGTGGAGGAGTTTAAGTATCTGGGGGTCTTGTTCACGAGTGAGGGAAGGACGGAGCGGGAGATTGACAGGCGGATCGGTGCGTCCTCTGCAGTGATGCGGTCGATGTACCGGTCTGTCGTGGTGAAGAAGGAGCTGAGCTGCAAGGCAAAGCTCTCTATTTACCAGTCGATCTATGTTCCTACTCTCACCTATGGTCATGAGCTTTGGGTCATGACCGAAAGGACAAGATCCCGGATACAGGCAGCCGAAATGAGTTTCCTCCGCAGGGTGGCTGGGCGCTGCCTTAGAGATAGGGTGAGGAGCTCGGTCACTCGGGAGGAGCTCAGAGTAGAGCCGCTGCTCCTCCACATTGAGAGGAGTCAGCTGAGGTGGCTCGGGCATCTGTCCCGGATGCCTCCTGGACGCCTCCCTGGGGAGGTGTTCCGGGCATGTCCAACCGGGAGGAGGCCCCGGGGAAGACCTAGGACACGCTGGAGGGATTATGTCTCTCGGCTGGCCTGGGAACGCCTCGGTATTCCCCCGGAAGAGCTCGAGGAAGTGTCTGGGGAGAGGGAAGTCTGGGCGTCTCTGCTTAGACTGCTGCCCCCGCGGCCCAGCCCCGGATAAGCGGTAGAAGATGGATGGATGGATATTAGATAACATTCTGGTGTGTTGGCTTCACAGGGAACATTAAATGACAATTTCCACGTCTACCTGGTTATTCCCAGTCTGCTTCTGAGTGCTGGTGAAATCCAGGAAATGCATTTGGTTAGAAAAGGGTGCAGACAATCCAGGCTGTTGGCATCATTTAAAACAGTGACGTTCAGGCAGAGCTGAGCTCTTGTGTGCTAACCCTAACCCTCTGTGTGTTGCCCTAAGCGTGGACAAAATCTATTTCATGGTTGATCTTACTATATGACACTTCCATGTTAGCGACACCGTCAGGCTGCATCGTTTGTATAAGAGGACAGATTGCTAATCTAAAAATGTCTCTCTCTTATGTAATGCATCACAAGTTCTTTGTTAGTGCAACATGGTATCCACTTTCATTGTATTCTGGTAGACTTTTACAGTTGAAGCATGAAGTGTATTGTTAAGCATTCATCAACCCACAACTGTAATAAGGCTTTCCAAAATGCCAAATTGCCTTTTGTTACCTGAAAAGAAGTCATTATGATGTAAACAAGTATTTGAGTCACCTGCCTGCATGTTAACCTCCTGCTGAGATACAGTGGGTCATAGTCAGAGGCTTTATTGGTACTTTCTTGGATCTAAGCCCCCCCGCCTCCTAAGGCCCCCCCCCCCTTCCCATATGGCTCCTTCAGGAACGGGGCCACTTGAGCAGACTGTATTGACATCACTTCCCACAAAGCGTAGGGTAGGAGGAGGGAAAGTCTGACTCATCCCTCAGTCTCCTGCCAAACTGAGAAAGCAGTACTTCTGAGCCCCCTCCTCTGCCTTCTTTCTATTACAACCATATATACCATGTTAAGTGATCAGACATCAATATTGATTCAGTACTTTGGCATTTTACAAGTGTTTCTGTCTGCACACCACTACAAGTGTTTAGGTGTCTATGTTTTCTCTAAACAGCATTAAGCAATGTATTTCTGCAATTAAATGTAATCTGAACGGGTTGCTCGTAGTGCCGAACCCACTGAGAAACACCCAACACTGCAGATCTATGCAGCTTTTAGCTGATTGTTTCCTGCCTGCATTTTTACTGTATGGTTGAGACTTAAGTCTCTCACTTCACTTATAAAACCACTGTGAGCAGTTTTCAGAAACCACACTCAGACAAGCTGGTTGAAATTTGAACTTTTCAATTATTAGGTGGCCAGAAACATGAGTCCAACTCAATGATAATGTTGCTCAGTGTCTGCTTAATGTGCAGGAAGATAGTTGTTTGCTAACATATTCTCTTAACAGTCTCATAAGATGAAAGTGTATCATGGCTGCGTTTCTGTGAGTTTGTTTTGCAATCTTTCACAAGTAATATGTGATGTTTACAGGTCGCACTGGGAGATACACTCTGGTAGAAAAATGGCGGGACACCGAGCGTCACCTAGCCCCTCATGAGAGTCCTGTGGCTTCTCTGAACACCTGGGGCCAGTATGCTGGTGATGTCCAGCTGATCCTGCATCGCACAGGCCCCTCCCTGACCGAACGACCCCCGTCAGAAGGACCCCCTCTCAGGGGGCCTGAACGTGGGCTACATCGGCAGAGCCTCCCTCCCCTTGCAAAGCTTCGTCATCCCAATGATCGCTCCCTCCGCCGCCGTGAACCGCGCCGCAAGTCTCTCACGTTCACCGGTGCGCCCAGAGGCCTAAGGGAGATACTGAGCGGAGGCCGAACCAGCGAGACTGAGACTAAACGAAGACTCCTCCTGGGAAACGGTGGAAATCACCACCATGCAGGACCAGCCATCGGAACTGCATCGCCTGGACTGTGGGCCTGTCGCATGGAAGATCTGGTCAGACTGGTCGGTCTACAGAGAGAGACTCTCAATGTGCTGGAGAAAAAGCTGGAGGCCTATGAGGCCGAGCTTCAGGCCTGGGCTGAAGGGCGAGGGGGGCGAGGTGGAGGGTGCATTGGGGACCCAAGTGGAGGAGGAGGGTTGATAGAGGAGATCCTGAGGCTGGAGAATCATCTGAGGAAGAACGAGGTGGAGATGGAGGAGGAGGAGTTTTGGGCCACTGAGCTACAGATTGAGCTAGAGAGTGAGAGACAGCTGGAGGAAAGACTGCAGGAGCTACGAGGACGCCTGCAGGGCTGTGAACTGCAGATTGATGAAAAGCTGGCAATGGTACAGGTGTGCTATGTGTGGGATATTAACTAAAAAACCTGTATTTTAGTAGCAAGTTTTGGGGAAAGATGAAAATAAATAGCTAACAAAGAATAAGAATTCCTTAGTTGGTCCATTTTCACCATGGTTGTTCAGTCGTTCTAGTGATGTTTGTATATTGTAGCAGGTGGGTTCCTTCTTTTTTCATATCTGTTTGTCTTTTTCCCATCAGGGTGTAGAGGCAGGCCTAGAAGAGGAGCGGCTGCAGAGGGAGCGGCAGGAGACCCAGTGGGTCACTGAGGCAGAGGCTCGGGCTCAGGTCCTCCGGGTCAAAGCAGAATTGAAAGCCCAGGAGAGACAGGCTGTCCAGCTGGAGAGCAGCTGCAGAGCTGTGGACAGGTCACTTGGACAAAGCAGCAAGAAACTGCAGGTGAGACGTGCATGTATTCACGTACTTATTTTTCATTGTTTGAGTTTGTTAGTTTTATAGTGACAAGAGAGACCATCCATCAGTAAGAATGCATTTGAGCATCTGTCCACCTGAATCATCCCTTACCTTGATGCTGAATCCCTGTCAGTTTAAAGGGGAACCCCACTGATTTGTTCTTTTTTTTTTTTTTTAATACACCAAAGTCTGTTTACAGGTCTTGGAGAGTACTACTGCATATGTGAAAAAAGTTATATAAAGACTTTTGTAGCTCCAGGGGGAGCTGTGCGAAATATAATAAAGTGACTCATGTCACTTAAGTCAGCGTCTATTGTGGCTGAAGACTACAAGGTTGAAAAAAGAAACCATTCTGAGTGTTGTGGAGTTAGAAAGAAGTGAGATTACCAGACCTCTGTAGCCTGCTCCTCATCTCTGCCGCTACTAACACACCCGACTCTCCGACCCAACTGTTGGCAGTCGAGTTGCATTGTGGGCAATGTAGGCGCCAGGTTTTGACGAGGAAAAAGAATTTGTGGACTAAAATAGGCAATATCTTTGGTTATGTCTCATCAATATTTGTCCTTTTTTTTTTAACTATTCATCATGAGTCTAACATTGTTATAGTGGTGCAGTGCTAAATCGGTGGAGTGGTCTTTAAGCATCACTCAGTTTTGGAACAATAGAATATCACCAAAAAATAGCTAATTGTATCAGGTCTGTGGCTACTGCGGGTTCTTTATCACAAACAGAGGCGTAGAAGTATGTTCACAAACACCATTCTTGTTTATTGCCACAGCTTACACACACAAAAGACCCTCAACCACAGCGCCATCAAGATTGCCCGGCTTGCTTGCGCTGGTTGAGCTTGTCTTCTTTCCTAATACAGTTCGATACGGGAGTCCAACTTCTGATCGTCAGCCTGTCTCTGTCCGTGTGTGTGTGTGTGTGTGTGTGTGTAGCAGCCGCGAGGTCCAGCACACTACTGCATATAAGGGAGAGCATAATTAGTTAACATGCCCCAGCTATGCTAAGCAGCTCTCCCTGACACTGCTCACCTGAGCCACTCCCCCACCTCTCCCTCTCTGCAGCTCACACCTAACCATGTCCCTCTGCACACTAATAAAAAAATGCTTTTTTGATCAAATAATGCTCGGAATCTTCATAAAGGTGTCTTATTTGTTTGCCATGTGTAAAATGGGGCGCTTGTGTGTTTTTAATTATTTGAGCACCAAATCAGTTAGACAAATCAAGATGCTTAATTAGTTTTTTTTCAATGTGACAAATAATGTGAGAAATGGGCTAATAAATGTGTGAGTTATGACACAGTAATTGAGTTGGGACTACGAGTGTAAGCCTTGAGTAGTCAGTCTGTGTCTGCCTTACATCAGAGGTGGTCAAAATGATGATGAATACAGTATGAGCATATACATGGCACCAGTTCTGATCCTGTTGGATAGTCACGAAGATTGACAAAGGACTAGGACATTTAAAGTAATATTGCTATTGTCTGGACACAGTCTGATATAATCTGTACCTGTAGATGACAGTCAGTTTAAAGCTGCTGGTAATGCTTTCATGTTTCCTGAAGAATCAATCTCTCATGTTGTTTCATTGAAGGACATGCAGCACGAGCTGGAGCTGCTGACCAAGGAGCTGAGGCAGGTCAACCTGCAGCAGTTCATCAAGCAGACCGGCACCAAGGTCACAGTGCTGCCGGCTGAACCCACTGAGGATGAAAGTACTCACAGTCATGGTATAGGTAATATCATTTTGTTGTGAACATTAAATGCGTGAATTTCTCTTGAGGAATATCTTTTGGAGTTAAACATTTAACTCATGTCACAGGACATGCTTCAAATATAGGAGTAGCCTACAGTCACATATAGCATTACCCAGATTCTAACAAAGACAGTTCTGGTGAGTGAATGAATTGTTAAACGATGATCTGCAAGGTAAAATTAAAGTTTTTCTCAATGGAGTCTGGTGGGCCACAGTGTCCGTTTGTTTTGGTCTGAGATGCTGGTGCTTCAGTGCGACATTTAGTGGCAGTGAATGTCGCATACAGTACTTTTTTTAAAGTGCATGAAGTGCAGTTTGTCTTTGAGTCTGCCTGTGCATTAGTAAAGGCTTTCTTTTCCATCAAGGTGCTTATTATTTTTCTACCTCTTGTCTTGACAGCCTGCTGAGAGAAAATGACTCAGCTTAGTGTGTGTGTGTGTTTAGTGTATGAGAAAGATTGTGATAGAGAAAATGGGGAGGGGGCGGGGGTGGTGGAGAGTACAGTAATGTTTTTTACCCACTCCAGTGGCAATTAGTCTCCATGCCAACAACTGCCTGGGTACAGGCAGACCTGGCGTCATTCATTCACCGTACTTTCTCTGTCCATACCTAACTCCTTCCATCACGCTGTCCCTGGTATCAGCTGGTTGTTAAAAACTTTACAGTGATTTAGTGCTAACATATTAAGTGAAAAATAGTAATTAAGATTGACTTTCAGGAACAAGTTTGAGTTGAAACTACAGCACAGCATTGTGTTGTAACCAGCATAAAATAAAGCTTGGAAGCAAACTTGCAAACTTGCAAAACAAAGTTAATAGGCAGAAAATATAAGTCTGCAAGCACAGAAATGAATGTATAAATCCAAATTTACAAGACTAAAAGTTAAGTTAAACATAATTTCACGCACACCTACACATAATTTAGTATTCCACTTGCCTTTCAAACTGTTAAATTGTTTTAATAAAAGGAACTTTAGTGTGTAAACGCTTTATATTGGATTTCATGTTGTACTTGAATTTCAGAAAACAAATGTTCAATTCAGTTAACGCCTAAAAGAATTGCATGGTTGTGTAAATCATGGAGAGATCTATGGAGAAACAAGTGGTAGCAGTAACAGTTTACACCTACTTGATTTGACTTTGGTTAAAATCAGCAACACACGGTTAACACATTCTAAACTTGAATATCTCACCTCTATTCCAACGAGCCCGTAACGGTAATGGATTTCAATTGTGATAAGTAATGAATTGAGTGTTCATGCCCTTCCAGTAACCTTCCAGTTCATGAGTGTAAAATCAGAAAGCGCCATAAAATTCACTGCATCGGCTGGTTTTCTGCATGGCGCAGTACTGCCCCCTGGTGGCATCACAGCAGCGATATCATGTAGCATGGGGCTCTGTTATTTGTTTTTGTTGTTGTTTTTAATCAGGTAATGTGTTGATATTTATTATGAACTTAAATAAATAAAGTACATTAAAAAATCATTTTTGAAAAATCAATAATTACATTTTTTGCTGAAAAATTTCAGCACTAAACCTTTGAAATACACTTTTATTTAGATTATATTTCTAAATTTCTGTTTTTCATGTGTTTTTTATTCTCAGATTTAGTTCCCCTCTCTGGCTCGCTGAAGCGTCCCGTGTTGTCCCACCCAATGTCTAGTCACCTCCGGGTGCTCCACAGCCCCCTCAGTTCTGGCCTGAACCCAGAGGGGATCTATGTGTGATGCAGATCTGGACATGTCTCCTGTCCAGAGCCCATTTCACTCCAGAATACATTTGTAAGTGGATATCTTTGTACAGGATACCTCAGTAGCACACTAATATGCACTGTTGTCTCAATTACCTGAAGGCAACCTTGATAGTGAAGACTCAAATAGTGAAGGAACAGTGTTTATTTTTTAAATAGAAGTCATGGAGCACTTGGTTGGAATGAAAGATGGTTGGAAGCTATGACATGAAGGAAAACACACGGCAGCAGCACCACGTGTCATGGGTGCACAGTCTGTGAACATATTAGGACTTTCTAAACACCAGGCTGGACTTCATTTATAAAAAATATCCACTTAATGTACTTTTACTCTCACTTTAGTACCTGCTGGATGATTTGTATTGTTTTCTCACTAGCATCATGATTCAAAACTATTGCCTTTTGAACAGTATTCTTGAGAATCTTGGTATGTGAATCTATGAAGTATATCTCTAAAATTATATTTAGTTTCTGCGGTGAACATTTTACCCAGCATAATGACTGGTTCCTATATAAGTAATGAAGGACCCACTTGTGTCTATAGTAAAACCGTCTAGAATATATCATTTTGGATATCAGAATTTATTCCTGTAGCTCTGACTGTCTGCTCATGTTAAAACTATGCACAAATGGTTAATAGTTTTGTTACTGAAGAATGTTACTGTCTGTACGCATCAAAATGATGGCTTACCTTAACTACGTTTTCTTACTTTTCAGCTTTATTTAGTGAATTATTATATTTTATTACAAAGCAGTGCATTGACAGTTACAAAAATGCAATTCCAGCAGTAATGTCTGCATAAAACAGTATTAATTATCCTCTTAAGCTGATTTGTTGTCAAGATGACTACACAGTATATTCTTGCCAAATGTATTATGTTTGTTTTTGTGTAAGGAATGGCGGCCAAAGATTAGCAGGTCTTGTTGCATGATTGTGTTGTTAATATAGCCATATCTGGATGTGCAGAGCACTCACAGTAGAGTACATCAGTTAGTTGAATCTAAATATGGTGGCATGTAATAATACAATGGATGGCTACAGCTACAGTGCGTATGAGTGTGAGTGAGTCAGTGATTAAAGAGACGTGTGTGTGTGTGTGTGTGCGCAGAGTCAGAATAGCCAAGGTATGAAGCCCCTCTTAGGTTGTAGTTGAGCTGCTAATCACATCAAAGTGCCTTATATTCATTCCACAGTGGGCGTATTCACATAATGTACACTACAGCTTTAGTAGAGCCATTGAAGCAATGATCGTAGTCGGTTTAGATCAGATGTCGCTAGATGTATTAGTGACGCATTGCTGCAGATAGAGAAATTGCAATAGCACAGCAACAAAGAGGAAACTATAATTATGTTTCATCTGTCAGTATTTTGTAGAAATGTCAGTGGAAAGAACATTGATAGTGCTTTCTACTTTGCTACTGTATTATTGTCACCATTATACTATGTGCTGTAAAATGCATTCACATTTAATCATGCAACACGTACTGTATGCTGTAGTCACCAGTTTAGATCAGTACTGTCACCCAGGAACAAATAGTTGATATAATAGTGATGGGAAGTCCACCCTGTAACTTTCAGTATCTACAAAAACACCTCCTCACTACAGTGTGTCTCTGCTTTTCAGTTAAAGGAGAGACCTGTTTTAAAATTGTTCTATGATAGTCTCTATATATTGGGGTGGATTTTCCCTTTAAGAAACCACTTGTGTGTATTTTCCACCCTGGGATGAGGTGTAGCTGTGGTCACTGTTTACAACTGTATATGTTCTAGAGAACTGTAAGATGTCGACTGTACATAACCTGTTTTTATTTTTTCCTGCCTTAATATACTGCAAAGTGTTGACAGATGAATGGCTGTAACTGTCTGCTGATATGACATGGATTGCATGATTCAATAAACCATCTGACAAAATCTGATGCGTCACAGCTGGCGCTTGTGGTAGATGTTTGTAACTATTTGTCTATAGATGTAAATGAGGAGGAATGTGTACTGTATTGTACAGTATGTGCTGTAAATGTTTTTCAGGCTTTTCACCAGTAGATGGAGACCTTTACTCAGTAATAGTAGAAACATGGACGCAAAATGGGAAAACAACTTCTGAGAAATGAGGAGAAACGGTGTGAGCATATAAAGTGCACATTCATTCAAATAATGAACAATGTTACTTGAGTTCGTAGGAGGTAGAGGATGGTACCTAGTAAAATAAAGGCAAAATGCGTTTGTTTAAACTCACAAAGTTGCTCTCGCTGGTGAATGAAGATATTTACAGAACCTTTTGAAGAACGTTTCAAGGCCAATGAAATTAAAACATTAAAACAATACTGCGTTAAGACAGTTAATGGCAACAACAAAGGCTGGATTTGATCCTGCTTTAAGATTTTGACAGGTTGGTAGAGGCCCCTTGTTTTTCATCAGCCTGTACAGACTGAGGGTAATCTCACTTCATCATCCTTGTATCACATGACAGTTGTTTAAAGCCTTGGCTTACTGTACATTCCTCTGCTGTGACCTGTCAGCTGATTACAGTCTTAGTAACAATGCATTTCATCTACTGGACTTCCAGTATCATTTATTCATAAACACTATTAGTACTACTGTACTCTGAACTGTTTGTCTTGTGCATACATAACTTGGTGTCTTACGGTGTGTGCTGTTCCCCATCACCTAACTATTACATCTGTAGGTATTTGTTTCACTGAAGTTGTGTTAAATAAGAAGAAACCTGCAGAGTTTAGTTTTTATATTTATTTTACAACCCATCAGCAATAATTTAGAACAGCATATGTGTAAAGCATTAATGAAATGTGCAACAGTTGCTCAGTTAAATCTTTTTTAAAAAATCCATAGACTTCTACAACATTGACATAGACATGTATACTTTATGGTATATTCACAAAAACCTATTTACAGAAGCACATGCCACTTTAACAGTTGATACCAGGTTTGAGGCAAAACCAGCTGAAGAAAACTACAAAAGAAATGTCATGTATGCAAAGTACAATGAAAATCATCTGATTATTCAGTCACGTGTGAAAGTTTAAAAAGCTGAACAACACTACAGTTGCAGGAATTAATCTCTTAGAAAACAGGCCAAGATAAAGTTCCTAAAACAATCAGAACTAATGGTCACATGACCACAGTTCCTTTCCCATGTTTGTCAAATATTGGAAAAGCGAAAAGTAACACCGAATCTTGAATATTCTGGCGTGTGGTGGGCGCAGGGTTTTCAAATCTGATTATGATTTGAGTTGTTCGCCTAGAAATAAGCAGTGTTTAGTTAAATTGGGCAAATGACTTAATCAGCACTTTACTGTGTGCATGAAATCATCACAAAGCATGTGGTATCACTGCTCTCTTTTGAAATGAAGCCATATTTTTTTTATTTCAAGACATCTCAACACAATAAAAAGGTTCAAGGAGAACTACAGTGATAGACTTTCTAAAATGATGAGGTGACTGTCGGGGGGCAGTAAAAGCAGAAAGAAAGTGCACTTTACGTCTCAAAGAGTAAAGATCATTGTACATACAAACTTTAACAGCTGGGAAAATACAGGTACATTCAATATCAAAGACCTATAAGGTGCTATCCTACAATGTTTCCTGGAGGTACAGGAGGTCATAGCATCTCTGTGCTGAAATGCTTCATTCAGGGGACTTACAATATGCTGGTCAAGCAGCCACTTGTGAATGAAGGGTTTCTTCTCTCTGTTATTTTCTGAATTATTTCAGTGATTTACTTTCCTCACTAGAACAAACAAGTAAAGGAAACCAGAGTAAATTCAGATCTGTAAAAATGAGTAGAGGGCAATAGGCATTATAACTCCCCCATGAGTTCATCATCACCAGTGTGTAATTGTTAAAGCAGATTTTTGTCGTTTTTTGATTCATCGTTAATGGCGGGGAGGTTGTGTGTGTTGGGATTCATTTATTCTCAGGAGGGACAGTAACGTGCCTCCCAGTCAGCCCACCAAAGTGAAAGTTGGGGATGAGGTACGTTTGGGGTTACATTACTTTTATAGGCCCGTTTAGTGCACATTTACATGAATCAGACTGTCTTCCAGGTAATAATATTTACAGTCAGAGTCAGCCAAGCTCTTAATAACCTTGGCAGAGGTCAGTTGCAACTTCATACATCCAAAGAGACTCGCTGATTGGGATATATGACTGTTGTAGTACTCAAAGTTTTGGCACCAATGTTGCCATTTCAAAATATTTTATCAAAGAGGATTAAAAAAACTAACTCCAGCACAACACAACCCTGCCTAGTGATGTCAATCATTGTCGAAAACCGTTTAGATTGATTAATCGATAAGTGCAAAAGGCACGTGCCGTTACAACTGTCCCCTGTTTCGCCAAGATATTGTACATGAGAAACTCTTCTGTGAAACCTCGTTTTACAACTCGCCTAATTAAAAAAAAAATGAAATACATAAACTGCTCAGCAGAATGCGCGGAAAGGTAACAGACAGATTAGCTCGTTTGACAAGCAGAAAAGCGATCATGTGGGCTCTCCTCAGCTACGTCACCCTCCCCGTCGTCACTCGCGGGACTTTCCTCGCGCTCCTCAGGTGAGCCTGTCTCAGGCTCGTGTGACTCGTCGCTGTCTGGACTGTGGGATTCGTTGGACTGAGAAGAGGCTCCAAAGTGCGCCGACAAGCCGGGGAACGCGGCAGCAGCCGCCGCGGCCGCCGCTGCTGACGCGTGTGCAGGGTATAGCCAGGGGAAAGGGGATGCAAGAGCGGCCGCCGCTGGGTACATGTACTTTTCAATGTTGCTTTTATCGAAAAAAGGCATATAAGACGCCGCGGCCGAGGGGTTGATGAAGTAGAAAGGCATGCAAATAGGTGTCTGCTGTCCCACACTGCTTATTCCCATCAGAGAGTTCATAAACGCCAGATCTGGCCTGGTGGGGTCTGTGCCCCCTAACCCGTTCCCAGGCCAGTTCATCTTTGGTTTTTTGGCAACGCGATCATCTCCAAACTCTTGCTTGATTTTGACTGCCTTGTGTCCCTGCGCCTTATTGCGCTCACATTCTTTATCTTTGCCATCGCTCTTTTCAGCCTCGCCCCCGTATCCACTGTCCGTGTCTGTGTCATTCTCGTTAAGCTCCCCGCCTTGGGTCCTCTGGATGACCGGGACGCAGTTAGCTTTGCTGTCGGCTTTCTGGCCGTCCTGTGCGTCCCCGGCGGGCAGCTGGTGCTGGAGCGGCGGCGCGCCGGGCTGGAACTGCGTCAACACCTTGTGAAGGTGGTTGATGAGCTGCGCGCACCTCTGCTCTCGTGTCGTCCAGTTCTCAAACTGACTCAGGTGCTGCAGGACCTCTTTGGCACAGGCCTGGAACCCGGAGTGGAACGCATCCAGATCTGCATGAATGGAAGATTTCATCGACCGGTCCCCTGCGAAACATGCAGTTCAAGGATTAACAGATCATTATTCTGTAAGGTGTAGCACATCTTAAGCCAGTGACAAGAAGGGGGAAAAAAAGCGTGTCAACTTATTATTCTGTTGTGGTATTCTAAAAATGCGCATTATCATTTGTTCTATTCACGTACATGTTCTGCTATTCTAAACACATAGCCTGCTGTCTCTGTACATGGACTACAATGGTTTAATGTCAGGCAACCAGATGAATAATGCAACCCCATCTCACTGAAATGACCAAGTTTGTTCATCTTACCATTCTGCAGAGCGATGATCTTTTGGTGCTGCTGCTCTGTGACAGCAGTCAGTGCGTTTAAATGTTTCAATGTTAACTCCAGGACAACTGCTTTCTCCAAATGCCCGAGCGTCTAGGGAGAAAAACAAAGGATCAGTTGGCTGTTTCCTCTCTGTGGCGACAAACCAGGTTCACTGAGCACGTAAAAACTTTTTGTAGCCCCATGATCTCACCGACAGCTTCAGGTGTTCGGGTAACAAATCTTTCAGCTGGCCAATACATTCGTTGATTCTGTCTCTCCTCTTCTTCTCTATCAACCGGTGTGGTAACTTGTATGCGTCCTGCTGGCAAAAAAAAACAAACAATTGAAGTATAAAACACCAATATATATGCTAAGAAAGTTACTGTGTTATACATATGCATTCTGCTGAGTTTCATGAACACGGAAAGGCTGGCTAATAAAAACAACAAACTAAATATTTAGATTCCCTTAGTATAAAAACCAGCGCGCACCTTCCCACCATCCTCTCGCTTTATTCCTCTTTTGGATTTGCACATGTAGAGAGAGGGGTAGTCCACCCTAAAGTCAAGAGGAAAGCGTCCGATTATTCACCAGGTTGTCATAGCAGTTTTATTAGAAGGAGTTTGACAGAGTTTGCCAAAAGCGACACTCACCCCAAGAAATCGGCATGCTCCATGAACTGCCTGTCCTGTAAATGCGGTATTCTTTCATCCATCACTTCTCTGCTGCTGGTTATCAGCTCCTGAGCTTTTTTGGCGGAAATGTTTGTTATTCCACGACCCACAGACGGACGGCGAGGGAGACGAAGCACAGTGCGTGTCCTCCAGTGGAGCTGCTCTTCAGACTGATGTCTATAGTTCCCTGAGCTGCCACTTCGCAGAGCCGTCGGTGCTGTGGTTAGAGCGCACGCGCGCCTCCGGTGGGGAACAGCTTCCGACTCACGTGTAGCCTGCACCAGCGCAAAGTCCGGTAATTAGACCTTCTCCGTGCAAGAGCAGCTATCGCCGCTGTTCCTATAGCGATGTAGTCCAAACACTTTCGACGTGGTTGCTGAAACGTGATTCGTGCGCAAAACGTAGCAGAGGAAAAGGAGCACAGTCGCGAACAGTGACAGCCTAAGCCACATCGTGGCATCAGCTCACTAACGGTGGCTTTCTAATATAATGTGTCTCCCAGGCATCGCTGTTCGAGCCTGTCCTACTGTACACGTGGAGTACATAGACAAGTGACCCGCTACGCTGTAAGATCTAACGTGACGCGTAGCCTAATTAGACAGAAATCACCAAGCTGTCTTGCACACGTTCACAGCTCAGAGGGAACTCACAAGTCCTAAATGCTCCTCTATCACGTTTGAATTGCAAATGGTTGCAGTTTTCCCTACTGTTCATTAAAAAAAAAAAACACACACACAAACACACACACACATTTGCAACTGGGGACGTCCTGATCTCTCCATATGAAAAGAACACCCATGCTGATAATAAGTGAAAGCATAGACGTTAATGTGAAGCAAACACACAGTGTAAACATGGGACCCCTTTCAAATATTCAAGGTGTGTGAGTGTGCACGCCGTAGCTGCGTGTTGCTGCCCGGAGCAGGGCAGGGTAACCTCTGCATACATCTCCAGCCGTTCAAAGCTGCGTTGTCAGTAACCATGGCACCGACCCAGCTGTGTGCTCAAACACGTGCGTCGCGGTTCTTTATTAATGTCAGCATGGGCGCTGCTTTCCCACCTTCATCTGAGTGCCTTTTGTCTAATAATAAAATACTAACATCACTGTGACAAAGACTGGCGGGATAAATGAGGTTTTGTGACTTTGACTTTTTGAACAGTTATTATCCAAAGAATGATCAAAACATAATTTGTGATGTTATGGCCATATTTATTAGTGGTGAAAGTAAGCAAATTCTAGAATGTTCCGTCAAAATATATGTTATTACAAATTACACAAGTTCAAATAAATGACTAAACTAAGTAGATAATAACTACGTTAATCTGACTGTCAGTGGCACCTGTTCCCCTCCTGTGAACGTTAAAGTGCTCGAAAACACTCAAATCTGAGCCCCTGTGATGCCCTCACATGCCTTATGATCACATTAAGTCTTCCTGTGAGTCATGTGACTTTTTCTGGCTGGCAGCATATGGCTCTCTTGTGTAACAGTGCTGACAAAGAATGATCCAATCACTCCGGCTCTCAAATGAAGTGTGACCTCCTCTGTGCTGGCTTTTCATTAACTCATAACTGCTGATTTGCCTCTGCACTTTCCCTTTCTTGCCTTTAATATGACTTCACGTGAAATCACCTCACAGTCGTATGTTGGAATCCCCCTTTGCGTCTTCCTGCCCCCCTTCCCTCCTCTTCCTTCCCTCCACAGTATGCTGCTTGCTCTATATGTGGCACTGGAGCCGCTTTAGGAATCCAGTCCAAATGTTTTCCATATTAGTTCAGAGTCTTCTCTGTTTCCAAATAGCAGCCGAGTTGGGCTTATGGTGAGAGGAGGCCCTGGCAGGGAGGGGAAGGGAAGGGGAGTGAGGCAGACGGCAGGCAGGCTCATCCACCCCAAATATTGCAACAGTAAAAGTCGAGAGTACAGAGAGGGAAACGAGTGTAAAGAAAGGAGAAGAAATGGGGCAGGGGCAGAAAGGTTCCTCTGACAAGAAGGAGGGCAAGAAGAAGAAGAGAGATGAAAGCCCAGCGGCAGAGGACGGCCATAAGCGCAGGGTTTGTCGCTTTCCTTTGCTCGTCGCCCTGCTCCAGCTGCTGTTGGGGGTGGCCGTCACAACCGTGGCCTTCCTTATGTTGGCCATCAGCCCCTCACTGCTGGCCAGGGAGACGCCACACTGGGCTGGGATCATTGTAAGCTCCGTCCTTACGCTCTAACATCAGCCACTACATTTACATGTTTGCATGGTCATCGAGTCTCCAATTTCTAATACTTCTGCATGACCCTCAGCTATATCCCTCAATGTGTTGTCCATCTTTACCATACTGCATGTGAACACTGGTCCTTACCCACCTGTCTCAGCCAGACAGTCACTGTAGGCATGGGAAATCACTGGCATTGCCATGTTCTAATAAATCCCCATCTTTCATATTCATCTGAATGCATACACCTGAATCCCCAATCTGTCTCAGTCACACTAGCCTGCTTACATATTCTGTTTGTTTTTTTGTTGTGTGTCCAGCAAATCCTCAACATCTGGCCTGATGAGACAAGCCAGCCAATCACATCATGCCTTTTTCCAAATTGATATTTGAGCACCTAAGAATCATCTATATCATTTGTTATTTGTTATGATTTGCAAATGTGATGTGCATACTGTACTTGCTTACACCTCCTCATCCCTACCATCTGCATTATAAATACATTACACACACAAATAAAACGTAACACATAAAAATCTTTTTTATTTCACACAAAAGTTTAACTTTGACTATACAGACAGTTAAAGATAAGCTATATGTTTTAATTAGGTTTATTTGTGTAATTTAAAAACTGAGTTACCAGAAAAGACTAAGATTTCTCAAGAACATTTAATTGTCTTAATATGTGAACCGTTTACATGTGAAATATTGTATGGAAGTTGCAGTTTGAGTTGACGCACCTAAAGGAGTTGAAGTGTTAGCTGTAGTTGAGATTCTGAAGTAGCATGAAGTGTCAGTTGAAGTGTTGGAGCAGAAATTCGTTGAAATCAGTTCAAATGTAACTGCTGACAGCATGTGAAAGTTCCATTTAGGCCCTGTAGGAAGTTTACTTGTCCGTTTCTTTGTAAGCACTGAGAGTAGTTAAATTAACGGTTGAGGAGTAACGGCTCACAGCAGCTGAAGTGTAATAAATAAAAGAAGCTGAAATGTCAGTCGATGTCTTAGCCATGAAAATAACTGAAATGTCAGTTGATGTGTAAACATTAAAAGCAGCTGAAGCTACTTTCAGTCAGTTAGTATTAGAGCTGAAAGCAGTTGAAATAAGTTGAACTGTAAGCACTTAAAGCACGTGAGATTTAAGTTGAAGCCCTGTAGGAAGTCGAGTTGTCAGTCTTTGTGTAAGCACTGAATGTAGTTAAACTAACAGTTGAGGAGTAAGAGTGAAAGCAGTCAAACTGTCAACTGAAGTGAGATGAAAGAAGCTGAAACTTTAGTCAACATCTAAGCCATGAAAGCAACTGAAATGTCAGTTGACATTTAATCACTGAAAGCAGTTGAAGCATCATTTGAAGAGTAAGAGATGAACGTTTAAATGCTAGTAAACCTCTGAACAATGAAAATATATAACATGCTTAAAGCAATTGAAGTGTAAATTATACTGTAAGCAATAAAGGAACTTAAAATTTAAAAAGTTAATGACACTGTTACATTTTTCTTTGCAGTTTTCTTATTACAAGTGAACAATGATTGACCTTCTCTGTGAAATTTGTAATATAAAACAGCAAAAATATAAACTTTACTTACAAAAATTTGGGATAAGATTTAAGGTCACATTTGGTGATAGAAAGAAAACATGTTGTTCCTGTTTGAATCCTACCCTAGCCTATCACAGATGCCATCTGCTCTCGAAAAAAACAACCCCGGACACCAACATCCCGAGTTAGATCCTCACGAGATTAAGCCAAGTGAAAAACACTGAGGTCATCAAGAACTTTCCAGAGAATCCTGAGTGCTTAAGAACCTGGGAAAAACATTTAAATAAGATACTTCACGTTAGTCACAAGACTCCAATTGCACTGAAGAGTGTGAGTGTGTTTGTGTGAGACAGAGGGAGCGAGAGAGGGAGAGAGAGAGATAGTAATGTAATCAGATGACAGGCTACTGATGAATCGTGCAATATTTAGAGACGCCCCTAAAAACCTGGGCACAAATTATTTTCTATACTGTATCTAACAGCAAACATACATACTGTACATCACATACATATATATAATAGCAACAAGGTACAAATGTAATAACACAAATACATGGGTTGACTTTATTCTTTTTGATATTGAAGGGGCTACAGAATGAGTATTATGTTGTGAATCTAACCAAACTATGTCAAATATTTTCTGATGTATTGTCACAGCTGTGTTTCGTTTCCATCCTGGGATTTATCCTGTACTGTGTCACCTACCTCCCTGATGAGAGAACGTCTATGCAATTCATTGGCAAGGTGAGTCTACACACATAATGACATATTGTTTGCAGAAGGGAAAGTGAACAAATCAATTTGTAAATGACAATGTCATGTCATGCATGGAGTCGAATCACAACACGTCTCTTTGAAATTGATCATAGGTGGGATCAGATGGGGCTGTGTATTTTCCAAACAGAGAAGACCTTTGCAGAGAACAAAGTTTTACTCACTGAGATACTGTAATTGTAAGATGGCTGTTCTTAGGGAACTGTAACTGTAGATGGCATAGAGAGAAAGGCTTTTAACTGCATTCCTGTTTAAAAGAGCTCTGCAGGGATTCCTATGAGTGGATGAGTGCATTCATTTATGTGACTTGATTGTACAGCTTAATTAGATGTACAATATATGCAGTTTGAATTTCAAGGCAATTAAAATCCGTTGTTTGCTATTGCAGGTCCTTGGAACCAGAAACCTCTTTTTTGGTGTAGCTCGTGTGTGCAAACCCCACCCATTCACATTCCCAGGTCATCAAATAACAACCTTTTGTCACGCCCCTCGGCGTCTCATACAGACGTACAAGACCTACCCTTAGCATCTGTATGAGACGCAGCAGGCTTTCAATGAATTCAATGTAAAACCATCCGTGGCAATAATAGACGCTCACAGGAACTGCTTTAGCCATCCATTCACTCAAATATTAACCTGACCTATAAGACGCTGCGAGCATCAGTCCCATTGGAGAACCAAGGACCCAACGCCCGGAAGTATTTTCCTCACTGTTAAGTCCCATGTTACAGGGATACTTCACCCCATAATCAAAAATACATAATTTTCCTCTTGCCTGTAGTGCTATTTATCCATCTATATTGTTTTGCGTGAGTTGCCGAGTTTTGGAGATATCAACGGTAGAGATGTCTGCATTTTTTGAATATAATGCAACAGTATGGCACTCGGCTTGTGGTGCTCATAGTGCCAAATCAATACATTTGAAAAACTCAACAGCAATGTCTCTTTCCAGGAATAATGACCCGGTTACTCAAGATAATCCACCAGATTTGTAGTCTGTGGACTAACAAGATGGGTGCCATATAGTCCCATTATATAAAAAAATGACATCTCTATGGCCGATATCTACAAAAATGGGCAACTCACACCAAATCAATCTAGATGGATAAATAGCACTACAGGTAAGAGGAAAAATACCTGTTTTTGATTTTGGAGTGAACTGTCCCTTTAAGAATGTATGGCTTTACAGTCAGTTCATTTAATTATTTAAATTGCCCTTACAAGTGAGTGAGTAGAAAATGTGCTGTAACTGGAGACATTTTTGAAGTTAAGTGTTATTATGTTGTCAGATGAGGGTCCCGGCTCTCCGATAACCCTTTCAAATAATTATTTATTGTGTCACGATGCTAAGTTTCTCAAATATTAGTTCGTTGAGTTTGCAAGCACTGTAAGCGTGTTTCAGGACACCCCGTGGATTGTAAACAACAACAATGTGAGTGTTGACTGCTTTCAGTTTCTTCCTGCTTTGGGGTTTCAGATCAGCTCCATTTCGTGAAGTAATAATGGTCATCGAAGTACTTGTTGATGCACTTGCTCTACATACATGTAATCAACCATACTCCAGATTTCACAGCTGTTCCAAAATTAATATAAATGCCATTTCAAGCACCGCTCATCACTTGCATAATTCCATAAGCAGCATGTAACTGAGAGCAAAATACACCAGTGAATGAGGGCTCCTGTTATATAAGCAATAGATTAAGATGACGGTTTAGTGTTATTGAGATTGTGCAATTGCATAAACAACACAAAGCCTCTGTCAAATTTTACAACTATATTTTTAGACACTGTTGTTCAACATACTCACACAGGACTTGCACTAAAGGTGGGAAGCAGCTGTAGCTGCGGGGCAGTCTTGCACGTGCTGTGTCTCTTCTGTGCTAAGAGCTGGGCTCCTTTTCTGAGAGTCAGACCTTTCCCTGTTGTATCGTGGGTAATCTCTTTAACTTGCCATGTAGGCACTGAGCCAGCGTGTCTGTTTCTAAGTTACAGTTTTGGCACTCTGGGTTAATCAAGAGACAACAGACTAAAGCAGGGGCCAGTTGAAGAAAAGAAAAGGTTTTCTCATCACAGCTTTCAAATGAACAGTACATGACCTCTGAATTGTCCTCTGCCCTCTACAGCTCCTGTACTTTGTCCTGTGTACAATCGGCCTGGTCATTTCAGTGCTGGTTATGGCGTTCGCTGGACACCACTACTCACAGACCAGTAGCTTCAGCTGTGAGCAGGTGGGAGAGGACTGCGTGTGCAAACTGGACCAAGCTGACCCGATTGCCCGCACCTTCACCTACGAGGGAGTCAGCGACTGTGAGGTGATCACCGGGACACTCACACTCTACTTCCTGCTCCAGATCGTGCTGAACCTGTTCCAGGCACTTGTCTGTGCCGTCGGTGCCTTCATCATGTGGAAGCACCGCTACCAGGTCTTTTTCGCAGGTCTTCAGATTGGCTCCCCCTCCTCCCAGCAGTGGCAGAAGGTTTAATGAGATGATGACAGAGTTGATGGGATGACTCTGATCAGTCAGATCAGGATGGAGGGTAATGCCAACTGTGTGATTACACTCTGAAGGACAGGGCCATTTCCCTTTTTGTTGTGTGCCTAAGCGTGTTCTCTTTGATGTCAGTTTATATTAACCTTTTGTGGTACTTGTACTACAATGGCTTTTTGCACAAATTTTGTATACCACATGCTGTAAGTAACTTTCTACTTCCAGTTGTCTGATGTTATAAAAACAACTTGAACTTGAAGAGGGGCAAAATAACGCTCTAATCTCTAAAAACTAAACTAACTATTTTTGTTCCACGATGATTGCTTTTTCACAGTGTTTATAACTACCTTGACATTGGCTCTCGTGACATACAGCTCATAAACACTTGCAATACTCGACAAATTAAAAGCACAACAATGAAACAACCAATTTGTTAGGCACATACAGTAACTCCAAAAATGATAATGGTCTGGGAAAATTTCCTTTGGTCTGAGTTAATGAGATTTAATAATCATGATTAGTTGCTGCAGTGATGCTTCAGGTGGCATACTGAATCTATGTGGGTTGTCAAATTATGGTTTGCAAATGTTGAATGACCCTGCCTCACACAGTAAAAAGGTCAAAGATCGTCTATATGCAGTAGCAAGTAATCAAAATCCTTTTTTTATCTTAATTGAATGAAAAAATAATTTCTTTATTAGTTTTTTGCTTTTCAATCAGAAAATTACATTGTATTGATGTTTTTAACTCTATAAAGTTTGCAGCTGACTGCTGTAACTCATTATCATGTTCTTTGACGCACAAAAAACCAACTAGTTCTCCTCGGTTTTGTTTCTTTTGCAATTATATAAACGTATGCGGCTCTGTAAATATTGCATAAAATCCTTGATGAAAAAAATAACAAAGTACTTTTCAGCTGATAGAAGTCATCTCTGTAATACTCGAGACAGGCTAGTTATAATGTATGTACTAAAAACGGATCCTAGCTCTGATCCTAGTAACACAATCTGGGCAGAGGACATTTCATGAGACTGGATCCAGACTGAACTGGGCTGTGGCTTGCAAATGTGGATGCCAGGCCAGTAGCCAGCATGACTCAAACAGCCTGTAGGAGTCAAACTACTGCAGCCACAAAGGGAGTGGGGCCGGGACGAGGAAAGGGGGACTCAGACAGGCAGCTGGACCAATGTAACTAAATAGTCTAACTGTGTTTACAACGTTTTAGTTGTTTTCATTCAGGCAGGACAGAGAAAGAGAGATGAAACAACCACAACATTTTCGGTTTGTATTTTCAAAATGCTTTGCCTTCTGCAGAGCTACAGCTTTATTTCCTTCTTACTCTCACCTCAGGTGCTGACAGCAGTCCCCTACTGTCTATACATGCTATGTAGGGAATGGTAAACGTGAGTCAGTTTCCGTAGCAAATTAGACGAAACGTGTCCAGAGGGAGTGTAATTAGTGTGCAATGTTACATATATTATGATGAAAAACTTTTGACTGACTGGGGATGGTATAAGAATATTTTTTATATTTCACAGAAGCCTTCAATGTGGTGTTTGAGAAAGCAGCGTTTCATTTGGATAAAAAAAACAGTGCCAATGAGTGCGTTTCCTCTTTCAAGCAGTTTCCGTTTTTCCTGTTTTGTCACCACACCAAAATGTCACTCATATTCAAGTGAATGGATCTGCTTCTGCAGTTAATGGCATTATTATTAGTAAAGACTAAACATTGAGCAAAATGAGAATCAGTGAGCATCTCTTAACAATGCATCCCCCAAGCCAAAAGCAATGTTATGCTGCACAAAATGCAGTATACCTCAACATGAGGCCAGCATATCATTAAAACTGATGGCAAAATACACATTATAACTGAATTTGTCATCCATATTACTAACTACATCTAACTATGTTATAAGATAACTGATGGCATCCTCAGTGATCAGTCTCAACACATTTGATAAAATTCATCATTCAGTTTTTATAAACTTAACAACAATTATCAAATGTTTTCAGTCACCAGGATATTAAAAGAAGTAGTGTATTATAGTTGGAATGATTGATTAATTCTGTTGAATGATGCGTTTCACACACTGTAGGAACTCGCACTGTACATACTGCATCTACATGTGATGGAAGGCAGGCTCGTTTGCTGTGCTTTTCCGTGCACTTGCTCAGTGTTAGGATGTTGATGCATCATGTGACTACAAAGGCTCAATCTCGCAGCCAGACACAGGAAGTCACATGCCTGTCATCACGGGGGCATCATGTTTATTTATAAAAATGACAGTGAGGAGGGACCTTCCACCCTAATCCTCAGTCTTCCTGTATGGTGAATTGATCTTTCAAGGCAAAAAACACTGAATGATATCTGATTCTGGTGGCCACTGACACTGCTGTGAGTCTTTAGAGGAGACTGCAGAAGACAGAAGATCAATATGTATATTGTCACCAATCTCAACCACTTTCACAGCAACTTGAAAACAACAGACTGAACTCGCATCCATTATTTTAATTACATAATAATATTAATGTTTTATGTATATCTACAGTGTTTATTGTCTAAATTATTATTGTTCAAATTTATAGTTTGAATCAAAATGATTCTTCCAGCGAGATGGATCCTTTTGGTCGGGTCCTTTCAGTGCGTCAAATCGCCTGACACACTCACACTGGGTAAAGCACTGCCTCCAGCCACAGAGGTGTTTGGGACATTGCCTTGTATTTATTGACCTTCTCTGGGTGTTTTCTCACTCTCACTACTGAATACACACTGGCTAAGCACGTGACGCTTGACCGGGATTTGCAACGAGAGTCATGACTGTGATCCAAATGTGTCCAAGGTTGTGTTCATAAAGTACATAATACACTGCTCGCCTGCATGAACAAGGTTCAGGGGTACTGAGATGATGAGATGAAGCAGACCATCTTGTGTATTATCCCAAGTAATTTTAAGATGTTATTTTTGTTTGGTAAGTGGACACCAAAGTTCAATGTTTTCTCTCCACGGTCAAAACCATCAAGATAAATCTCAGCTGATTAAATGGTCTGCTTAGGAGGTGATGCAGACCGAAGCAGTGAATATTTGTTTAGTATCACACTACGGCTATAAGGCTTTTGCCAGACAGTACTGATGGTCCTGGTATTATCCTCCTCCCTCTCTGAGTCCAATACATTCCAGTAATGCTGCACTTTACCCTTCTTGTCTGCACAGTGACAGCTGCTCACCATTATGGCACTGCGTGAGCTAATTTTAATGGCTGTCACAGGCAGCAGGAGCAAATGCAGGCCTGCCAGCGTAAACATCGAACTAAAGCCAAGAAGGATGGGCTTCTCTGTAGAGGGTAAATGACAGGACAGGATAAAAGACCAGTTGAGGCCTTTCTGTGATTCGTTTATCATCTCAAATATGTTACACAAGCACAAACATACAATCAACCAGCCATAGCTTTGAATTATCCATTTCCACAAATACTGAGTGCTAAATTGCCAACAATGTGAATGGATGTATGGATGATAGGCCCACATATAACCAATGCTTCACACCTGTGAAGGAAATTTCTTTACGAATAAAAACACCGTATCAGAACGGAAAAACATAGCCTTTAGAATAGATAGAAGCACTCAATGAGAGTAACTTTAGATGCTTTCTATTTTGCATCCCCTAGAATAGTGGTTCCCGAAGCTTTTTGTCTAATGTACACCCAGAGCCCTGTCAGGTTAACTAAAGTACCCCTTCATTGTCAACACCTGTCATGTTTCCAATGTGTTCATTTGCAAATAATTTTAAACCAGGTGTTATTTTAACACTTTATTATATTTGGATGTATATTGCTGTAAAACATTCTTCATACAATTGTACGGTCAACGTTTAGTTCAGTGTGATCAAGTTTGCATTCGTACTACTACCACTTGTAGTGGCAGAAGCTGGATGTTTCAGCCATTTAACTACCAGTTATTTTAGCTATCTATTTCAACTGCTTATCCATTACTTTCAGCTGGGGCACAAGAACCTTTGGGTGGGAGTCCCCGTTCTAGAAAACATTGCTAATCTCTTATTTCTGTACTTCGATTACTTAATTTAATATTAAAGAGAGTGTTAAACGTGGATAACAGCAAAGCTCATGTAGAGTCAAAGTAGACAAATGTAAGAACAAAGGTTAAATTCCAGAGTCTGGTCTAGTCTCTGTGCATCATATCAGCTATTAATTAGCTGCAATTAAATGTCAAGATGAGCTACACAAAAGTAGTACAGTGAAGGCATGTGCAGCATACCTGTTAACTTTGCTTTTAATATTTGATGACTATCCCTGCTGCATGAAATATGATCCTGTCTGAATGAAGTCTTTTCCTAGGTCCTGTGCTCCCTTAATGGACGAGTACAAGTGTGAGTAAACACTGAGTGTGTGGCTGGGTGTTGCAGAGGGGGTCAGGGTGAGTGTGGGCGAGTGCTCATTCATCCCCAACAATAACAAGGACTGAGGCAAACTCTGCTAGAAAGCTGCTCACGCCAGTGAGTCTTGTTACAAATTTATTACAACATCCGACCACATAAAACACAATTTTCTACACACTTTGTTTTAACAGAAAGGACAGTTACCATCAAGTGCACCCACTCATAATCTGCCGTCAGTTTTTGCAAGTTTAAAACACAAGTTTAGACTTAACAATCAACTGCAGTCCAAGAGAGACTAGTGAAGATGATTTACTTTAAGAAATAGTAGAAGATGAAGATGATATGAGCAGATACAGTAAATATTACAGTATTAGCTGACATCTCTATAGACACGGGGATGTTCATATTGTAACTGTAAGCTTGCTATCTGCAGTCACTAGTACATAATGTACCAATATAAAATTTAGATTAGAAAGAAATTTCAAGTAAATTCTGCACAGGTAATCATTATTTTCATTCACATTTCTGTTACTTGTATACTCTGTAGAAATCTGTAAAAAGGCAACCAAAATGGTGCAGTAAATGCAATTTTAAACACAACACAACACAAGACAAAATAATACCCAAAACTAACCAATGTTTTTCAGTTACATGCTTCAATTCTTACCCCTTTTATTTTGTTAAAAGTGCACTTTCAGCAATTGCAATGTACTGTTTATAAAAGTTAATGAGTAAGGCAGCATGATTCCCTTTCCAAAATGCAAAATTAATACTCCAGTTATGAACTGTAAATTATCTCATAAATACCATTAGAAATCTAAAATGGAGAAGGGGAGAATACTTAACGTTCACGCACCCACACCTCCCCTGGAGGCCAATCAGAGATGCAAGAACCCCCCCCCCCCTCCCCTTCTGTGTTCACCGCCAATCACTGACCTCTGTGCGACCCATCGGTCCGTACTCTTGACGCATCAGCACTGAGACAGTCGAGTAATGAACGCCAAGACATGGCCGTCCACAGACTTGACAGCGCTTAACCATTAACTTTCCTTTAATATTTCCTTCGACCTCTGTCTGGCACACTAACACTACACAGGCAGATGTGTGCAGCGCCTGGCCAATCATTCACAGAGACGAGTTCCTCTGTACGAGGGTGTGTACTGTAAAGCATGATCCTAGTGGCCGAGTGAGCACATAAGGCACAGTTTGTATTCCATAAGGCAATGATTGTGTCATAAAAAAGGCACTATGGCCTCTTGCAATTGACATCAGTGATTGCAAGTGTACGCTGAGTACATTTATTGTTCTCAAGGCTGGATTTTACGTGCGTCTGCATTTCTATCTGATTTCTACTGCGAGCCTGCAGTCGAGTGGCTCGTCACAGTGTCCTGTTTGAGCCTCGAGCACCTCAGTGGGCGGGGATGTGTTGGTTGGGCTGAGGAGGACCCAGGAATCCAAGCCTCTGCTTGTTCTTCCTCTGTTCTGTCATCTGTGAAGGAGAGAAAAAAAAACGTCAACCTGGAGTGGCTTTTAATTTTGCATGTACCATAGACATTATATGCAAAACTGTATTGTGCTTTTACTGTTCTTGTGGGCACTTTATTATGTAAAACACAATGTTTTCACTATGCTCACATTTAATTATTACATTCCAGAGCTGAGCTTTTAGCTATTTGAACTTAAGAGTGCAGGTGAAATGATTGTCCAAATCTACTCTAAGAGGGAGTAAATTCATTTAGATGAAAAGTCTCATTACGTTAAGAAATTAATCTGGATTAGCTGTGTTACAAAAAAATATTGAATTGGTCAACAAGACTTCTCACATCAGTCATTTCAAACACTGCAAACAATTACTTTGTGAGAATTTAGTATTAATTTAACATTTCCTTCTCGACATTTGACTGAGATGTTATAAAAGAGATAAATCCTCTCCACAGTTTTATGCAAATCGCTCTGTCCAACCGCTGTTATGGCTGGAAATTTAAATGTCCCCTGGAAACTTCATTAGAGGACACCGTCATGTCTTGTGCAGAACTGTGACCTGCACGTTGGATGTTGTATAAGTGTGTGTGTGTGTTTGTACGTGTGTGTGTGGGGGGTGGGTTCGAGAATCAGCAGCAACTGGTTTCTCACAACCATCACATTTGCGGTGGTTTCAGAAATGAATGCCACTGGTTCTGTAAACCATAAACTGTACATGCAGATTAAAGGAAATCGACTACACTGTGCAGAACCTCAAAACCCTGCGATAGTTTAAAGTGCCAAGGTCAGCAGAGGTTGTAATGAGGGCGGAGCTGCAGGTGGAACTTTCCTCTCAGTCAGAGATGGTGTGAGACATGCAGGCCTCCCCTCATGACTGCAGAGCTGGGCCTGCAAAAACACACTCACCGCTTGTGGTGCACACTCAAATTTCTGTTTATCATAAAGGTGGAGTATGATCCTTGCTAACCCCATGACTACATGTTTGTCAGTTTAGACTGCTGTACACGTAGATAAGAATGATACATGGCCTGCAGTTGACCCAAACTACAGATTCAGAGATGCAGTTTTGGTGTCTTGCGCAAGCGCACTTCAACAGACACACAAATTTGGTTGTTACAGGGATCATACAAGGGATCCCAGGCCAGCAGGGAGATGTTACAGACTTAACTGCGTATTACTGAGGTCGACAGAGGTTGTTGTTATGTTTATTGGAGTGTGATCCTCCAGTAGGAGCGGTTTTCACACATCTGGCAGAAGAGGAACAAGGACAGGCCTGTGACTGGAATCACATGCAGGGGAGGCAGGTGATGAGAGTGATCAGTCACACTGCAGCAGCAGAGCTAGTCATCCAAACAGCCACAGGCTCACTAGCGGCTCTCAGTCGTGTTGATCGCTGACGTGATAGTCACCTGTTGTGCTGCGTTCAGCAGCATCAAGGGTCTGATAGAATCCATTTAGATAACTGAACTCAGTACAGAGATGGATAATAAAATGAGCCTGCTGACGCTGCCTCTTCCATGTGACCTCTTGCCCCGCGGGTGTTTTTAGGTGAAAGGAGTCTCAAGGTCAGGTAGCACGTGGAGTTCACAGTCCATGTGTTATAGCTGGCGGAACAGCATGTATCTAAACAAGATGTTACTATGATATATACTTTTTAAAAACAGGCGGATTCTGCTTTAGATTATTCATCAGGCATTCAGGTCAGACTACCACAGTGCTCGGACCAGAGCTTTTCCCACCACAGCATGAAAGACCGCCTGAAGTGGCAATTTACCTGTTCCTTGAGCTCAGCCAGCTGGCCAGACAGCTGAGTTACCAGAGTGACAGTGCTGTCCAGTTTCTCCTGCAGAGAGCGCATCTCATTCTGCTCGTTGTCTCCTTCGCTGCTCACCAGAGACATGGCTCTCATGCGGGGGAACCACTCCAAGTTCTTCTCCTGGGAGGAGAGAGGGAGAGATGGGATGGGAGAGAAACAGTGAGAAAGGTGAAAGGAATAAGAGGCTGAAATAGAGCTGACTCAGTTGGTCAGAGAGACGGCAACAACAGTATGTTGGCACAGACAGCGACACTGAGGATTTGCATAGACATGCAGGGAGCATTTCAGACCTAAAGCCAGACTGCAGGAGAGGAGTAAACAGAAAAGTGTTGGTAACTGGAGACAGGAGTGGAGGTTTAATATTAATCATTCCATCAGAATGGAAGCTGCTCTCTGTTTCGAGCTTGACAGTGTAAAATGTTTTAAGCAGCACTACCGTCTCTTGGATACTGCAGATAGCAATTATATACTAAATGAACAGTAACTGGCATTTCAATTCTCACCCGCTCCATAAGCACACTGTTGATGTGGGGATGAGTCACTGTCTATCGAGAACACAACTGGGAGTATAGTGTTATTTATATGTGTGTGCGTGTGTTTGTGCTCTCATGAAAAACTGAGACATCTAGTTTATTATCTGTTTTTCCAACAGTGCAGTGGACAGAGCAAAGCAGCTGCAGCTATGCCATGAGAAAACAGTGAGCAAAACAATCCTATAGCATTATGTAATGGACTTAAGTGCGTCTGTGTTTGTACACGTGTGGGTATGTGTACTGTTGGGGTGCATCTGCATGGATATGTACATAGCATACTGTGAGCAAGAGCGTGTGTTTTGCAACACGCATGCTCTTGTGCATCTATGAAAGTGAGGTAGGTTTCACGCAGACAAACTGCCATCAGCTGATATTATGTAATATTCCTTTGCCAGTTCTTCTGATAAAAATTACTTACAAAAGGTGCTGAGAGTGGGATTTGACTGGCACCACATTAAGTCCAGTAGGAGGAGTGAGGTATTCTCCCACCTACTCTTATATAAGAATAGACTACTGGGATAGAAAGGCTGATCAGAGTGTGAGACGCTGAGGACAGAGAAGAGGACATGAGGAGAGGAGAATCTGAGGGTGGAGAGGAACGCAGGGTGTGTGGGTTATTTGTTTTTGTTTCCATAATTAATGAGTTTATCACACTTTGCTGAGTGCAACATTAATGGCCGTGACATATCACGGGATTGCCACTCCAAATCACGCTCCCTGTTAAATTCATGAACAGGAGAGAGAAACTAAGTTAAAAAACAAAAATATTCCAAACAATCAAATCATTATTACGTTAATGAGTAGCATTGAAAAACCCTTTCTTGATTATAAAATTCAAATCAGTAAAAATCTAAACAGTTGTTTTAACTTTAAATTAAATAAAACATTCTGCTACTGGCTATAAAATGCACAGCATGTACGCCATATTTCATCAATTATACCATACATAAGAATATAAAGACACTGTGTAGTAGCTTTTACCAGTAATATGAGGTTAAAGAAAAACAAGAGTAAAAGTCTATAGTCACAGTAGCAGCCCTGCAATATTCACTTCATGCCAGAAAAACAAAACTGCTGAATAGATGAGAAGTTGAGAAAACTCTGCTTTTCTTTCATATTTTGTGCCACTAGTGGAAAAGAAAATATCAATGTATGGCAACAGAGGAAATAGAACCATTTTGTCACCTACATTAACAGATTTTATCTTCTGTACAGTCTCATCACATCTCATCTTGGACTCAGGTTAAGCTCTGCTTTGTCTCACTTGACTCGACTTGCATCCGTCTAAATTGTACATTTATTTACATTTAGCTCATAATTCATCAGCTTCAGCTGCACTTTGTCAGGCTCATCTGTGCTTTGAGCTTAATACTAACATGGGAACATTTAGCATGCAACGTTTAGCATCATCCTGTGCTAACATTCTAACATTGATATCATCATCATTATAATCAGTATGCCACATTGACTTTTTTGCAGTAATCATATGTAACCAAGGGCATGTATATCTGACTCAAATTACTTTCATTTACTTCTTTAATGTACTTGACTACTTTTTTACTAGAAAACATTTTCCATCCCTGGGTACAGGGGAAGCAGTTGATTAAGTATGACTGTTGAGCTACACACTATGAATTGAGGCATTCTATAAGAGCTCGCCTAAAACTCTTGGGCTAATTTGGGCGTCTGGCATTGAGAGGCTGATAAAAAAAAAAAAAAAAAAAGAATAGTTTCCTTCCTCACAGCTTCAAAAACACAGGGAAGTCTCTGTGAGCTCAAAGACAAAGCTTCAACACCACCGAAACTGAGGACTATCTGATGCTTGTTTTATTGAGTCATCCATAACTGATGGATTAAGTAACCTCAAAGATTCAATAAAGAGACCTAAGAGACATTATTAGGGGTGAAAACAATATCCTGTTTGAAGGGACAGTCACTCATGTCAATTGAAGCATCGCCTCTAGATTAATGAGATATTAAACAGTGACCGTACAGAATCTGAACTATCCCACTCATGTCTTGTTGCTGTTCATTAGACTGTACAGTAGACCACTGTGTGCTGTGCTGCACTGTCTGAATGAGTCAAGGCTTTAGCGTTGCTTCACTGATCCATTTAAACACCTCAGTGAGCATGAATTTACAGACGTTCATGTGCTTCTCACTTTGCTGCTGCCACCACCATACTTTCACCACATACATGTACTTCAGCTGCAGAGAGCTACAACACAAACTAAAAAGGTCTGGTCGGTGTTGTAAACATACTATGGGAAGAACCTTGTATGTCACCAATGTCAGACACTATTATCAAATTCCAACAAAGATTAGAGCTCCCAATGTAGTTGCTATTCATCTTAACTACTACTACCATTTTGAAAATGTCCCCAAATTTATTATATTCAGCCATCACTTTGTTTTTGAGTTTTTGAGATTAAAGCAAATGCATCCCCCATGGCAATACTATAATCCATTTCCCAGGTATGGTTGTAACTGCTTGATTCATATAGATATGGCAGAAAGGTTGCCTAAACACTTTCTTCAAAACCTCTCAAACAGTCAGGTTAGTAAAATTTCAATCCATTAGTGGATCAACAGAGGATAGTTTTTGAGTTGTTTATTAACAAAAAACAAAAAAAATAAGGAACTTGTTTTGGAGACTTATTTATTTGTAAATAAACTGAAATGATTAAAATATCAATTAAATTAATTATAAATTAAATTAAATTAATTCAGCATAACATTGATGCAACTAAAGCTACAGCTTTAGTTGCATCAATGTTATGCTTTTGATATTCTCACCATGCCTCAAGAAAAATCACACACAGTTTAATAAAAATCACGTAAACTTCACTGTTAGTTAGCTCTCTGCATTTTGGGTTGGGGCCACAGTTATATATATTATTTACCTTATATGCAGTACTGTGCACTTTGGTCAGTAATGACTGATGAAGCTGTAGCTATTCAATGCTTGTAATCAACAACCACAAAGATACAGAATGAGTGTCAAGAGAAACAATGACACAGTACACAGAGTGTACCAGAAAGTCTGCAGATAGCATCACTTACCACAGTTACCAGACACACACTCACACCAACAAGTTCTTTAACTAAGCACTTTCTAAAGTCCTACTACATCTCACAAAGCAAAATCTGACCTGAAGCGCAGGCTCCTTTTCTATTCAGACACTGAACTGTTGCTGCTTTTGTTACAGACAACGTGTCACATGTTAGTTAAGTAAATTATGGGTTCATAATGCCGCGGTGAGTCTGTGTATGTATGAGAGAGAGAGAGAGAAAGAGAGAAAGAGAGAAAGAGAGACAGAGAGAGAAAGGGACAGGGGAGCACGTGCCAGGCAGGGCTGAGCTATTAGCAGGCCACTTGAGATGGGTTATGTAACAGCGTTGTGGCTGCTGCAGTACCTGCTAGGCCTGTAGTCGCGGTCATAATTTACACACAAACAGCCGCACACTGATTCACATCCACATGCACGACACCAACAGACACTCAGTGTAACAAGATCCTACTCTTTTGCTTGGCACCTCATCACTCTATCCTACCCAACCAGATGCACTCATTATGAGAGTCTGTGTGTGTGTGTGTGTGTTTGAGGTCATCAGGTTTCAGCTCTTTTCCAGCAAGGAGAGGGGAGGGCAGAGTTTTTATTAGTCCAGCAGCTTCATGTTGAGCTGTCGCTCCAAAACTGTGCTGCAGTAGTGCAGGAGATTAGAATAGAGATGGAGCTTAACAAGTGGAGCCCTAAACTGCAAAACTGCCCCCCCCCCCCGCCCCTCCAACCTACCCGCAAATACACACACTTATCCCTACCTACACATCAAGTCAAACCCTACTCCAGGCTGCGGTGTGGAGAGGACAGATGGAGCAGGCTCTGCAAAGAACATCCCAGACGCCTCTACTTTCTAATTCAGCTGTTTTCCATTACAGCTTTGGTCATTGCGCCTCTGCTCTTGCATCCAGAGTAGCGTACTGTATATGAGCACAGAGATAATTGTTGATTTTAGGAAGTCCAAAACAGTTCTTACACCAGTTTACATCAATGGTGTTCCTGTTGAAATTGTTGGGGAGTTAGGCACCTTGCATAATTTGCAAGGTGCCTAACTTATTTATTGTTTTTGTTATTTGTCTATATATAAATATAGTTTTAAGGACAGAGAGCCAGGGCACATGCATTTCATTGCATTTGAATGTACATAGTACATTTTAAGTTAAATTTGTAGCTAGCCATAGACTATGTTCCACGCCAAGACAAGAACCTTACAGAAGATAAGCAATACGTTTGAAGATAAGGTAAGTTTCTCATTTGTAGCCATGGATGTCCCTAGTGGCTGCTGTGTATGTGGTATGATTGGTTGACTAATTTCAACTCTTGTTCTACACTCATATTTAAATGTTCTTTGTAAAGTGTTGCATGTTGACCCTAATAAAGGCCACATGTCAATACATGATAGTCTGACAATAAAGTTAATATTATTACGTACGTTTTATTGGAGTTTTGAGCCTTGAAGACTGCTTTCCCGTCTTCGTGAACCTTGCAAGTAGGTGACGTTGTGTGAGTTTTTTTCAAAACTCTAACTTTAATTCTTCTTTATTTAGAAATGGGTATTTAAAGTGATTAAGAAAAACTAAAGATGTGGGCTTTAAAATGATTACACTATTTCATGAGAATCATGAAATAATAGAATTTTTATAAAACACATTTGTGCTACCTGAAGAATTTTTTTTTTAAACAAAAGTGGTTTTAGCCCAAATCTGTTACCCTTCTGTGTCGGTTTCTGCTCTGCAGCATATTAGGAGGTGTTAATATAACTTCCTGACTCATCATTACCTCATCACACTGCGATACTTTGGCCTGGCATCACAGAACCGACCTGTTGGAAGACCTGCTGATGCATATTAATTCAATGTCTGTCACCTGTTTGTTATGCAAATTGTCCATTCTAATGCCACAATTCTTATGCCCATCATGGCCAAATGTTAATCACAAAATGTGCCATTGTGCTCCGAGGCTTCATTTGAATCCATTAACCTAACGGTAACACCTTTAGCTGCCCCTACATCCTTCAACTTCTTGTCTTTGTGTCACTGCAGCAAGTTGGTGCATTGATGATAATAGAGCTGGACTGGGTTTAATTACTATTTAACCACACTGTGTCCCAGCAGGTTAGGAGCTCAGCATAGTGAAGACTACCTGAGCACAGAGACCCATCTCTCTCCAGCAGCAAGGGGGAAGGAGAATAAATTGGGATGCTTGGCACAGGCCTAGAGGCTCAGTCTCATATTTCGATCGCTCGTCTGCTGAACAGGCTCACGCTTCTCTAGCACACGGTGCAAGTCTGCTAAGCGAGGAAGTCTGCACAACTTTAAGACTCCAACATGGACACATCTGTATGCTGATTGGTACGGTTCGTCAGCAAAATATGAATTAGGGGGTGAAATGAATGTGTTTGTTTGTCCATATGTTCCTGGAATAATAAACAAAATCTCTGAGGCTTGGGTGTGTTTATGTACTTGTGTGCCATCTTAAAAAAATAGTGCAGTGCGGGGGGCGCAGTTAGCTCCCTCAGTAAAACCGCGTGCCCCAGGTTACGAGGCTACAGTCCTCACCGGATGCTCACCCAGAAGACCGTGGTTCGACTCCGGCCAGTGGCAATTTGCTGCATGTCACCCCCCCCCCCCCTCCATCTCCTGAATTTCCTGACTCTTCAGCTGTCACTGTCAAATAAAGGCGAAAAAGCCCTAAAAATATACTTAAAAAAAAAAAAAAAAAATTTGTGCAGTCTCAAATTACTATATTTTTGTATACCGTGCAACCATAAAAACGAAAGTGCTTCACCGTAACTTAAGCTACGTCTTTTGATGATAGAGCAGATTGTTTCAAAACTGCATTACTGTGTGTGTTCTGTATGTATGTTTGGTCGACTGACCGCAATCATCTGAGCCACGTAGCTCTCAGGGCCAGTGTATTCGGTCGGATCCTTCACCCTCACCAAAACCAGGAAGTAAAGGTAGTGCCACATGTTGTGTTCGGATTTGATATGCTCCTCAAAGGACACCGTCTTGTTGTCAAATTTGTCCCTTTCCAACCCTGCAAGACATTAGCTTTATTTAATATGAGTTCTTCCAAATATACTATTAACTGGTCACTATCATTTGCGCACAGTATTGGGTGAACCACATAGCTGTACGCACCACAGATGAAACAGGTGGTTTTCAGGATCTCCTCCTTCCTTTGTTTCTCACTTCTCAGGTCGGCGAATGTGTCGATGATGACACCAAAGATGAGGTTAAGAACAATGATGATGACGACGAAAAAGAACAGAAGGTCGTAAACCACTCGGGCCGCAAACAGAGGCTCCTGGATGGTCCAGTTACAGGTGAAATATGGAGAAAATGCATTATTTAACTTAAAGCACCACAATAGTAATTTAATTTCAACTTAAACAGAAGCTGATGCAGCATAAATGCATGTATGTATAGTTCAAGTCATTACAAACAGACAAGTATGAAATAATTCTATAATAAGTGAACGCACTAATTCATTTGTTAACTTTGAGGTTTTCTTGCCTCTTTGGAGGGTCTCCTGAGGATGTCTCCCACACCGCCACCATTACGTAAGCCCTGGTTCAACACTGTGATTATACACATGAGCAGAGTGTCGCACACCCGCTCGATCCCATCGTCTTCATCTATAACCAGACACACGGAACAACATTTGAGGGGCAAGAATAGACAGAATAGGACTGAGAGTGACATAGAAGTTATTAAGATGAAGAAATATATTATTATTAAGAGAAAATACATACAGACAGTAGACAACAAGGGTAAATGTGCAGTACCAGCTTTTAAATGTTCCTGCATTTATGTTACAATACATGGACAGCCAGTAAGAAATCAACATTCAATGATCCAAAAATTAGACAAGATTGGCTTGACATATATATATTTTTTTTATTTTAACTCTCACAACCACGACATCTTAAGAACGCAAGTTCAATTTTTGGAAAGAAACTCTTTATGATTCAACCACAGTCTGAGCTAATTAAAAAAATATTGCTCAGCTGACTTTCATAACTGATAATAACTGATAATAAAACACCTTTGCATGGGAACAGCTGATAATGGTGGGACTAAAGATCAAATAGATACTTTCAACTCGCTCGCCTCTTCAAATGTGAGAATAAAACAGATAAAAATGAAAAGAATTAAAGCTCTATAAACTATAAAGAAATGTAACATATTATTTACATCACATATGAAATGTACATACACTGTATATAGGAAATGGCACACACAGCGTGACTGCTGAGGAGAAAGAGAAGGTGAAGGATGCGGATGAGATCACGTGCGTGCCCCTATGGTGCAGGTGATCCATAGAGATGCAGGAGAACAAACAGGAGTGTGAGTCACCCCTCTGCCTCAACAAGTTTCTTTGTGTGCACGCCTGTGTGTATGTGTGTGTGTGTGTGTATGTGCATGTCTCAGTTTGTGTCTTTGTGTGTGAATAACCTTTCAGGAACTGACTACTGCCGGTAAGGTAAGCCACAAAATCTTAAACTTGTCCACTCAGTGGTGACTTTTATAATGAGTAGGGTGTAATTTCATCATAAAACTTACCAGGAACAGGTTTAGGTGTTGAAACAGGGCAGCTATCTTTCATACATGAGTCAGTAACTTCTTTGTTACTCAGTAAATCCATATTTCCTTTTCAAAGAAAAAAAGAGAAAAAAAAGGAAAATTATAGGAAGTTGATTAATGATAACAGCACTGGAAATTAAAAAATGAAAGAAGATGATTATATTGTGTTATGGCATTAAAACTCCTTCCCGCTAATTCTCATCAGCACCGGTAAAATCAGCAAGAAAGATGTAGTCAGACATTATGTAAACTGAGGCAGCAGCTGCTGGGTGGGCGGTGAAGTGTTGCTGAAAAAACCTGAACAAATCATTTGCACATCGGCAAAGCCCTGAGCAGCAGAGGAGCTGTACTTGAGTGTGATCAGCTCAGGCAGACGGGCAGAAGGAGAACTGTACACCTGGGCCAGAGTGTCACCAAAAGGGCCTTCATTCCTGACAGGCTGGAGGACAGAGGGCAGGGCTGAGATGCAAGAGGCAGAGGAGGAAGAAGAAGAAGAAGAAGATGATGAAGAAGAGTGGAGGGGACATGGGGGCTGAGGCGGGGCGTAGGGGTCGCAGCTCACAGGCAGCAGCTATGTGGACAGGGTGCTCCTCAGCTTTGATGGAGCTCTGGTTGTGCCTCGGCTCACCCCACAGCTAACAGATAGACAGGCGTGAGCCCAGGTGGTTACATAACCCACCACTGTCTGCTGCGCTCTATTCAGCAAAACACAGGATGACGCGGCCACCAGGTTATGCAACAGGTGCACATGTGTTGGCAGGTTGTCTTCCTGACCATCCGAGCACTGTGCTGGAACTCATTAACACTCCCACACTCTACACAGTGTTTTCAAAACATGTGTCTGGGTATGTGTATACAGTATACTGTACAAATGCTACAGTTTTTTACATGGAGATTGTATATATGCAAACATTGATTCTAGAGTTTTAATTGATAAATTGTAATCCAAAAAGGTAAAAAGAATTCTGACAAAATACAAAAAATCCAATATTCTCATGTTGAAACCAAGTTGTGCAAAGGAATCAGTCTGAGCCAACGAATCCTTTTGATTATTGTCATGATAGTTCAGACATTATTGTCAATAGTGTTAAAGTGTCTGATATACTGTATGTAGATCCACCAACTGCCAAGTCTTCCAGTTATCTTTTATTTTGCTTGAGGTTTGAAACTCATTAACTTGTAGGATGTCCAATCTCTGACTTATTGATGGGTTTAAGGCAGAAAAAGCAGCACATAGACGTTTATGAGAGCACGGTAAAAGGACGCAGGTTAAGGACATGTTTAAGATTAAGATTCTGATCCCCTATCTTACCCCGCTTGAAAACAAGCGGGGTAAGATAGGGGATCAAATGCTACAAAGGTTCCTATCCGGACTCAAACCAGGGACGTTGCAGTTACATGAGAGTCATCTGTCTGAATAATAGAGTTTTAGTTTGCCAAGATAGGAGTCAAGCTACGCCTCAGGTAAAATCTACATTGTAGAAACTGTTCAAGACAGAGGGTCTGGTCCCTAACAATGACCAAAGAGTGTTTTAACAGTCCACAAAGTTCTGACCTGGTGCAGGAAGGCGGTCCACCTCCATGCGGAAGTCGTCCTTGAGGAAGAGGAAGCCGATGATAGAGAAGAAGTAGACAAGGAAGATTGCCAGAACTGCTGTCAGGATAATAGAGCGGCCATTCCTCGTCACACTCTTTATCACGTTGAGCAGTGTCTCCTCTCGGATCACCAAGTCGAACAACTTTGGAGGAAGATCAGCATCAGTGAGTTATTCAGAACAACAGGATCAGAATGTTTGTCTATAAAGTGCAATGCTGATCAATCAGTCACAAAATAATGTAAGTGAAATGTGTAATTTTCTTACTAAAAAGCTGTAGAAGAACTCGTGCACAAAGAGCCCCAGGACGCAGATAATGGCATAGCCCAAATGGTAGATAAAGAGCATGTCCATAACAACTGCTTTGTAGCCTCGAGTGAACGTCCCCTGGTTGCCCACAAAACTTACGAGAAAGACTAACTTGTTGAACAGCTGAAAGAGAATAAAACAAAGCTTGGGGATAAAAAAATAAAGAAGAAGTCAACGGCTTTGATTTTTGAAGAGGCAAGAATGATGAGAAAAGACGTCCCAAAACAACACTGGGTCAAATCTTCCATTACTTACATTGACAGTGCCCAGCAACAATAGAGCAGGACCGAGGCCCATAGTGTAGATGGCACGTAGAATGAGGGAGACCAGGAAGAACAGGATGCCCCATGGCTTGGGAAAGACAGGAAGTAATGCGGTGAACACCCCCAACGCCACCCACAGTAAGATATTCCAGAACGGGGACAAGGTGCCTGGACAGAAGAATAAAGCATCAATCAATGTACCACACATCAGTGCTCTGTAACATTGGGGCGTTTCTCTAATGAATTATTCACCTGAGCTAAGAGCCTAACTTAGCACAACACAGTCAGAGGCAACACTTTAAAATGTCAAACAGTGGTCTGTAGAGACTGTCATCTTCATCACTCATAACAGCTGTCTCTTCTCCAGGTCGCCCTGTAAACCACCAAAGTGAAGCTCACGATTCTTTTGGAAACTGCAGTGTTCTGTTCTGATTTTATTGATAAAAAAAGGCTTTCAGGAAAATACTTCAACACTTCATCACGTTTCAGTGAGGCTTAAACCATTTGATCACAATAGGACACAACAATAAAACTAATTTTGCTCACCTCTATATAAGGTCTTTAAACCCCTGATATGTTACGGATATGGCTGACAATGTGATTCATTGAACAAAATCTGAACGCAATCTTGCAACATTGCAGCTAAAACCATGGAAAGAGATGAGGGTGGGAGAGTAGGAAAAAGTAATATATGTTGCTTAAAGGTTCTGCACTCCCACACAGGTGTTTTCAGTTAACCTGAGTGGTTAGACCTCAGGGTGAAGTTGTTTGGAGCTTTGCAGGGGATTACATGAGGTCACCAATCTCAACATACCAATAAAGATGATTCAAGTTCAAATTCTAAGTTGTCCCGCCTCATCAGGTGCAACTAAAGAGCGAGGGAGATTTCAATGAAGCCCACAGCCAACGCTGTCCTGAACAGAAGTCTAATCACCAGAGTGGGTGAAGGGCATTGAAATAAATAAAACCTCAGGTGACATAAGGCAACAGATTTCAAATGCGAACACACAGTGAAATAAAGTCCGGAAAAACAATAGATGTTTTCACAGCAGATATTTTGACTGTTCATAGTTGGAGAAGCACAGTTACTAATAACATTTACGATTGTTCTGTTCTATTCAGGTGTCCCAGTAAGTCACGACACAATACCAGGAGCCTGAAACTGAAGCAGCTGAATGGAATTCACATGTGCTTTTTCTACTGTCAAAATGTTTTCTGTGAAACCGGTCTATGGATTGGCCTGTGTATTGTGATGTTTGAGACTTGAAGGCTTTTTGAATTCTTCAACCACTGGAAACAAAATGCATGTTTGAGGCAGGGTCAATTCATAGTTTAGTCAATACATTCTAAATGATTTAATGCAGAGGCTGGCAATTAGTTTGCGACTGACCACTTTTATAATTGCAGTGTGCTGTCTTTGGAACATTAGAAAATAACAGAATCTCCTCATCTTTTCTGTTTGTGAAACTCAAATTTATTTTGGTTGAATGATACTGATGACTCTGTTTGCATTCAAGAGATAAGGCACTGTTTAATTAAAATTAATTGGTTTTATTTTTCATCTGTGAGTTATCTGGTAAGTTTATTAGATCTTATTTCAGCACCAGGAGCTGTCCATACTACGACCCATCAAACAGCCAAGGCTTGTAATTGGTTTCCACATGGTTGTACTGATTATTTTTTATGGTAAATTTAAAGTTTAATTGGAATTTAAATGGACTCAAAATGTATATTGTCATATCTACAGTAGATTTTTGAAACACGTCTAACAGGTCACATGTAGCTCAATAAGGGAACATTTCAGATTTCATTGGGAGGTCAAGCTATTTTTAGTGCAAGTCCATCTATCACACCGACAAGGAAAAAAATACATGGGTTTGAGAAGGCATGAGACTAATTCAGAGAACTAACATGAACAACATATGTCTATCTAGCATAACCCAGCTTTAGTCTCACCACATGACCAGGACAGGTTCGATCCATGTTCAAGCCAACACATTACACAACCTGTAATACGTAGTATTTGTAGCAATAAAAAAAAGAAAATGGAAATCATAAACTCTCACCCTCATCTCCATCATCACCAAAGGGATAGAATACAGCCACGGCGATGTTGACCAGACAGGCCAGGTAGAAGGAGATGCTCCCCCAAAGAGAGATGTGGCGTGAAAACCAGAACAGAGCCTTATTTTCTGCACAACCAGAACAGGAAGCATAAGTACAAGGACACAAACTGAGCACACAAGGACAAAGAGTTGCTGAAGGCCCTTCAATTTATTCTGGAATAACAATAACCAGACACTCTGGATGATAATCATGATTTGCCATCCTACAGCCTGCATCTGCTGCCACGAT
This sequence comes from Coreoperca whiteheadi, assembly GCA_011952105.1. Taxonomy (NCBI): domain Eukaryota; kingdom Metazoa; phylum Chordata; class Actinopteri; order Centrarchiformes; family Sinipercidae; genus Coreoperca; species Coreoperca whiteheadi. Next base: position 18,300,893 of record CM022474.1, on the reverse strand, counting down.
CATTTTTTTTTTTCCAAGTGCTGGGTTCAGAATATAAAGACTTACTGCGGATCTTCTTTTGCCACCTCATCTCATTGTAAAGGTTGTCAAACTGCTGGAAGAAGTCGTTAACCTTGCTGCCCTGGTCGTCTCTCTCGGTGGTGGTGAACACACGAACCTTGGATTCCTCGGTGAGATACTCGCAGATGTTAGGGACTGGAAACACTATCTGCTCCATAGTGCGGTCATGACGCACAATCTGGCAAATAGATTTCCAGTAAATTCTCTTTGCAGGTTTATAGTTATACATTTTTTATGAAGAGATAAGAAAAAAGTTAACTGCTTGTTTTAGAGATTCAGAGGATAAATGGATGACATGATGCTGAGGTTTACCTCTATCTGAGCTGTGTGATTGGCATAGTAATGAAGGGCGTCATCCTTCTCATTGTCGGGGTCCACCCCTAACCCCAGCCCCAACCCCGACCCTGGCCTCAGGCTCTGCTGCAGGATCTTATTGTGTCGGGCCAGCTAGGATCCAAAAAACAAAATTCCTCATTCATCGAATGTTTAGCGTGCATGGAATTCAAGGAAAAGATCTGTGTCAATCCAATAGTGATTAAATATTAAATAAAGTCTTCAAATAATTACTATAATGGTAATGTGATTGGCCCTAAGGGGAAATTCTCCTCTCATCCCTCTCATGATTCCCCAGCCTAATCACAACACAACCATCTGGCAACACAAAGCTTTAAATATGGACACATCAGACAACTTCATGACAAGATAATGAAACTTAAAATGACAATAAGAAGACAGAAGAGCAAAAACAATGGCAGAATTAACACACTGCCTAATAGGATAAACAAACGGATACATCTGGTCAAGGTAGATGGAGTCTATACACATGAAGACAAGACTTTACAAGAAGACAATTATGTAACTTACTTCTATGTATATAGTTTTCTGTTAATTAGATTATAGTGGATGCTTAAACCTACAATAACTGATGTTTTGGGCACTCGGGAACAGCGGAAACAAAGCGTGAGAACAATATTGACATGTCATTATCTTTTAAGTTGATATGGTGAACTTGTTAGCAAACAGTTGCTTATTTACACATCCAACAGTTACAGAGCAACATTATCACTCATTTTGAGCTATGTATCAGGTCACCTGGCGAATGTAAACCCAATATTCACTTTCTTTTTGCTCTGTTTCTGGTCTCTACCAACTCCTGAGGGAAATATCTGGCTCTTTAGCTGCTAAATGCTCCACTATGTTCACCAGCTAGTCGCTAACTGTGTCTGTCTGCTTTTCGGTCGGTTTTTTAGAGCTTTTTCACTGCTGTGGTAAGAGTGAACCAAAAGGGTAAGTAGCCGTACAGCTAAACAATGACCTGAAACTCACTATAAAGCTCCGTAACAGAGGGGCTGCAGATTAGGGTGATAATTCTCTGTAGTTTCATCGCTACAAGCAACCCCTTTTACATCGTCACATTGTCATTCTATACACTGTTACGAAATTATAAATTACAGCCACTTGAAGAAATATGGCCAATTGGGAAGGACTTGATTTTTTATTTTTTTTGGGGGGGGGCATTTACATTTGGCAAGTCACACAGTCCTTTTTTCTGCTTCTCTGTGTAATGGATTAAAGTTTGCCTTAAATATGTGCCACTGGGCTGTAGGAAGAAATTATAAAGGACAGCAGTAACAATAGAGATGGCCGTCATGTAATTGAGGAATGTAAAGGGAAACTGTGGCGGGAGGTTGGCTGATTTTTGTTTTTCCTTCTCCTCCTTTTTTTCAATGTACTTATTTCTTTCGAATATATAATTCCCAAAACGGGGCGTCAAATATACATTATTTAATTCTTATCTCATAAAACAATTACAATGAACAATGGCAGCTTGCCCTGAGGAGCAAACACCAGGTAATATCTTCTAAAAGATACTTGATAAGCTCATGTTTAAGTTTTGTCATAAGTGCATGTGTGTGTTTCCACTTTCTGCAGTAAAAAAAATACCTTTCCTTGTCATGATGAAACTAGTCTGTTGGTTGGATAAAAATACCCTGTTGTTTGACACTTGGCTCTAAAGAGGCAGAAGTGAAAATCCGCTAGACTCTGTCTGCCCTCTCCAACTGACATAAACTGTAGACACACACAAGATGCACACACACACTTGCACAATACAACTACTTTCTCCGTGGCAACACAGCCGTCTCATTTCTTTACTGTTGATACACTGGACCAGGCAAACCACATTTGTTTAGTAATACAGTGACGCCTGCTACAGTGAACGCCTACACCTGCAGAACTAGTGTCACATCCTGAAAGCTAATTTTAGAAAACTGGCAGAGCAATTTGTTCATAAAAGAGCATTCTTCCATCATTTAGCACAGAGGACACGTTTAAATAGGAGCATGCATGTAGACACACACACACACCAACTATTGCAGTGCACAGCCCTGAGGTCGGCAGAAGGTCAGAGACAGAGAGAGAGGAAATGTAGTAATGCCTCTGTCACAGACATAAACAAGCTCTGGCATTTTTATTACCTGGTGGGCCAGGATGTAAATGTTGTGTCCGACATCTCTGGGCTTGATCTGGTCTCCAACACTGTCCTCATCCTCCTCACTGTCCATACCCTGGGTATAGGCTTCCTTCATTACATCCACCTGATGCACAAAAGGTAGGAAACAGTTACTGCTGTTACACTTGAAAATAGATTTTACATGGGACCAAGCTCTGTGTGTGTGTGAATACATGCTGACACACACTTACCAGTTCGGTGGGTCTCATCTTGTAGAGAATCTTCTCTGCGTTCTCGCTGTCATGGCGGCTCTCCATGATAGCCAATAGGAGCTTGGAGGCATTGTTCTACAACAAAAGGCTTCACCAATGAGCTTTTACATTTTGACCAACTACAAACTACAGAGCTGATTGCAATTTTTAGCAGAATCAAACCATTTCAATGTTTTAATTTCATTAATGAGTTTTAAGATTGAAAACCTCAGCAGTCAAAAAACATAGGCCATCAAAAGGAAAAAAGATGGTGCAACACTCTCTCTATTGAAATATATTGCTCCATGTATTCATTAAAACATCATGTTTTTGCCATATTTCTCTTTTAAACATTGGGGAATTGGTAAAACTGCCTCCATTTATCTTGTTCCCAGTCTCTAGCACTATAAGTAATTACTACAATAAAGCTACTTGTAAGTACTGTTATCGTAATGTCTGTGCATCATAGCAAGCAGCCTCTCAAAGACACCTGCTACTCACCTTGAGCTCCAGCACCAGGTCCAGTCGATGCTTCTCCAGGGGGTTGATGGAGTTAACAATCAGTGCTATAATAATGTCAATTCCATTTGACTCATGTTTGGCTATACAGGTCTGGAAAAATATGAGATGTTTAGTTAGAGAGAAAGCACATTGGACAGTAACACAATTCATCAGAAGAAGATGTGTCTGCAAAACGCACAGAGAAACGAATAGTGTAAGATCAATATTAAACTGAAACACCAGTGCTGTGCTGTGTATACTGAAGACTAGTGAAGAGAGCAAAAAAAGCTGGTTGTATTTGGGAATATTGGTGTTCATAGACGAATCATCTGAGCTGCAAAACAGCAAATTTTTTAATACAAGAAAATACCAGATTGAAATTAAACTTTTTCCAGAGTTTTTTTCTTAGATTTTCTGACAACACAGGTCATGAATGTGACACTTTTTGACCGTTAAGATTAAAATCTCCAATGTTGAAAATTCAATTGAATGAAAGGAATGGTTTAATGTGGCAAAGTATCTTTCACAAAAGTATAGAGCGCAAAATGTTCACTGTGATAGACAGTGATAGACATTTTAAGTCTCTGCAAATGGATTTTGACCGCATACTGACATGAAAGCAGACCTATGACTTCCTGGAAACAAGGAAATCGACATAGATCCATCACCTCTAAACTAACCAATCCTCTCCCTACCTGGTTTTCATGGCAGGGGCCCTGGCAGTACTCTGTGATGGTTTCAAGGGTTTGGCGAACCAGATCCACATTACCCTCATTTATATAAAGGCCCAGCAGCCCGAGGCCTCCAGTGGTGCTTCCACAAATACAGTCCAAGAACTGAAGAGTCTCACACACCAGATTGTAGTTTGTCTTGTTGTTCTGGTTGCGCAGAAAGTTCTGTATTCAGAGCAGAAAAAACAACAGTCAATCAACAGTCAATTTAACAGCAGTTGAACTTCAAGGTTCTTACTCTGAATCACCAAAGGGGCCAGTACCTGCAGGTCTGAATTGTGGTTCTCACAGAGCAGCTGTAGGTAACGTAGGATTGGTTTCATGATGGTGATGGCTGAGCTCATCTGAGTTTCTTCTGAAGCCTCTTCAGCCCACACTATCTCATTGTTCTGGCCGAGCCCTTCAAGGTCGGGATCCAGCTCCTTTCTGAATGCACAGAAGGCCTTTGAGGTCACTGATGAGGCCTCCTTCAGCTGCCCTCGCATGTCCTCCCTTATATGAAGCCCAGAATCTTTCCCTAGAGCAGAGCATGCAGGTATAAAGAGACAAACTTGATATACTGTTAAATTATTGGACAGTACAGTAACATCTGGCAGAGGATGGGTCTTTGTAAATGGATGGAGGAAAACAAGTTCGCCTGAAACATGCAAAAGGTTACCATTTCAAGTAACGATCAATGGCAGACTGCACTATGATGTTCTAGACATATTATTTTATTACTATTGAGTGAGGTTCTGTAGCATGAAAGTACACAACCTTGATACAATGGCCTTTTGATAGGGTTGTGATGAGGGCTGTCACATGGTCTCTGACATGTGACTGCAGGAACTGGGAACAACAGTCTGCACAGAGGTCAGCAGTGCAACAAAAATAATTCTGAATATATCCTCCACATTTGTTTAAACTCAAGGCCGAGCTGAACATGAAGACCACCATGTACTGCAAAAGCATTAAGGTTTTCAAGTTTATATTTGAGCCTATTTTGTGGCTTTTCACTGACTCCAGGCCTGTTTCTATGGAAATGCCGAGCTGCACTCAGGACATGACTCTAGGTACCTCTGACATTTTTATCCAGTTTGTTAATTTTATATAAACCTTGCGTACTTACTTTCAGCTTTGTTTGGATAAAGTGGTTTGCCGCATGTCCTAGACAGCAAAGGTGACAAATGTCTTTTGGCCACACACGGGCGTGAAGCCGAGGAGCCATGGTGTGTTGGTTATAACTCAAGCACAGAATGTTAAAATGCATCATTACTCGAAAGTACCTTTATTTAACCTGACGTTACTGACGTCACTGTCATCATCCCTTTTTCTGCCGCTGAGCTCAAACATGTTGACGGACACGGTGGCTCGGATCTCTTGCTGGGCCAAAGTCATGCGGTCGTAGAAAACCTTGAAGAACTTCTCGGACTTCTTCTGCTTGTATAGTTGGTTATAGAAGGAGTTCTGGGTGGGAGCAGAGTAGTTATCAACACAACTTTGAAATAAATCTGAATCTCTGAGTGTGTGTATGAGTTTTAGCTGATCGATGCGCACGGAAATATAGGGGTGGAGTGTCTGTGTCGCCCACCTGTATCTGTGTGTTTCCACCCTGGAGAAGGGCAATGCCCAGCAGGACGCTCTCCTCAAACACCCGGTCGTTCTTGGTGTTGACAATGAGATCAATCACCAGCTCTGATGCCCCAACATTGTCCAAGAGACACTGGATCTCCACCACACTGCTGCCTGGCTTGTCAGTGTCCAGCATGGAAGAACCTCCTGCAGAGAGTGAATATTAACATTTAACATAACTGGGCTCTGCACAGATGTAAGTGCACGCATTATTAATAATGTTTTATTCTAATCTAACTATATACCATGACTGTTTGCACATAAATACTGCATATATACAGCGCATATTTATGTGGTCGCTTTAAACAGATTCAAAGTCTAAGTCTGCCAGCAATTGTCAAACAGCATGTCTCGTAAGAAGCGGAGTGCTGTCGTGGAAGCTGCTGTTGTTTCCTCTGCATTGAGCAGTTATTGCAGCGTCTTCTGGGTTTATTTGGGGTTCTCAGTACCTCCGGATGACGGCTTGACAAAGCCACCAGATGAGCTGTTTCCACTCCCAAGCTCTGACTTAGAGACAAGCTTTTGATTTCCAAAGTAGCATGTGAGGAGAATCTTTCTCATCTCGTCTCCCTGTGGAGACAGAAATCATGATGTTAATCATATCACAGTCTGGGAGGGTAGCAGCCTCAAACTAGGAAATTCACATTTTAACCAACACATGCCCCAACCAACATTTTAAAAAGTTGCATTTTGTGAGCCATAACCATAAACATAACATCAGAATGGAGGACACGTTAACAAATGTCCCATCCAAGAGCACATTTGTGGTGTGGTGTGTTCTCTTGGAATGAAATCCACCCAATCACCCAAACAAGAGGGCTGAGCAGATTTCATCTTACACCTAATAGAAATGATCATGTCATCCCATGATGCATTTTTTTCTTGATGGGAGTAATGGCTTCGAGGATGAAAATGCTCTCTCTTATCAACAAAGAAATTGGAGCCCTCTCATTGAGGAGCATGACAATAATAGTGTTGTCCTATAACTATCCTAACTGAGCATTTAAGAAAGATTCGGAGAGGGACTGAGAAGCACTGTAGTGCAAAAGTGATAAAAGGAGGCTGCATATGTGCTCATTTGTGTTTGTGATGATGTATATGCATGAAAAAATGCATTACACAACACCAGTATGCTTGTAGCTACACATTTATCTAAGGAGTGTATTTATTTTCTTTCTATCTCTCCCAAACATCTCTGTGAGTCTCTTGTGACATTTGATGCAGATAAGCAGAAATGAGATGAAAGGATTCATGGAGATAATCTCCCTACAGTGGGTGTGTAATCGAAGTGCGAGAGTGATTGACAGGTGGGTGACTTGCATTGTGCTTGTCACCACCTATTTTTAGGGCGCGATGGAAGGAAGGATGGATGGCATATAAAGAATGTATGGACACTAAGGGTGGTCAGAATCAGTTTCTATGGCAACCTAACAACTCAAAATGGCCTTGTTTTGATGAGCTCCCCACCGTCATTATTGATCAACAGAGTGGATAAACAGATTGATTGAAGGGTGGGGCAAAAGGATTAATGGATTGTAGGGAGCCACCTTTGGTTTCCATGGAAACATATTAGTAGGACCATCAGCCTTCCCCTGAGATGCAGGTGGTGGACAAAATAACAGAAACACCTGAAAATACTAGAGCTTTGTGGTGGTACTGAGGTGTTGATCCAACTCGATAACTTTAGGCTTTGAGGTATTGTCAAGCAAAGTTAAGTGATTAATCGTTTAATCAAGTAAAAACACCAAACAACCTCCAGCTTTACAAATGTGACAAATTTGCTGCTTTTCTCTCTTTTTTTTATATCATTTTAAATTAAATATCTTTGGGTTTTTGGTTTTTGAAGACGTCATCTTGGACTCTAGGAACTTTTTTTTACTGAGACATTTTATACACTAAACAATTCATTGATTTATCAAAAAATGTGTGGTCAGATAGAAATAACGACAATACATTCTTCCTCTAAGTAAATGCAGTTCCTTTGTTTGGCATATACTGTCAAGTTTTAAACCTTTCCCTTTATTACATTACAGAATTTTGCAGTGTTGGCGACCAACGCACCAACAATTCAGGCAGCAATTATCTGGCCTCTTTGTCCCTCTGCAAGTTCCCTTATTGTGATTGTCACACCTCTATTAAAGCTGACACATACTGCTAATTAGTATTCAGCTTAATATGACTCACTTATGTGGCTGCGTTTGTGATCGTTGTTTAGAGTAGTTGCAGGTTACAGTAAATTGCCAGTGCATTGCAAACATCGCAAAACTGTAATGTGGCACAAAAGCGAAACCGAAATTATCAAAGAGGAATACTGGTCGCTATTGGTGATATATTTTCAACTATGCTCCAAATGGCAGCCTTGAAAAACAGAAAACATAATTTTTTGACAGCGAGAGATCAGGCAAATGAGGCACCTCCATGCCTCGCCACGAAGGCTGCCCAGGCACAGTTCAGCCGAAGAGCCTAAAACTAAGTGCACTGAAGAGTGAAGCTGTGGAGGAGCACGTGTAGCTGATGCTCCCTGTGTCAGTAAACACTCCATCTCATCTGCAGTCAGCAGAGACACTTGTCTGCCTGCACTGTCTGGCGGAGCTGTCTCACAAACACATACACACACACACACACACACACACACACACACACACCACACAGACAGACAGACACATACTTCTTGAACTGAAGGTGAGGATCCAGTAAGCTAGCCTTTCTCATTTCCACAGAGGAATAACACCGACACCATCGATGCAGCTACAAACTCAGCACAACGTACTGTAAGACAGCGCATCCCAATGCACGCTCTTTGACAGATTGCAGATTGAATCATGTTTGACTTAAAATTTCCCCTTTTCTGAGAGAGGATGTGTTGGTTTTGCACTACTCTCAACCAGTGAAAGAAACACTCTGGCGGGGGAAGTTGAAAAGGGGGTGTGGGGGTGACAGGTTTTTGCTCTTGTTCGCCTACTTTCTGGTTGATGCAGTCTGCTGGTTAGGTCTGCAGAGAGAGAGAGAGGAGAGGAGAGGGGAGACAGGATGGCGGTAGAGGAGAGTCAGCCCAGCCTGACTCATCTGCTTGCTGCATTGACGAGAAAAAACTCCAGTCAGGTGATGTAAGAGCCACGAGTAAGAAAGAGAGATAGAAATAGAGGTAGAAGAACCGACAGAAGTAAGGGGGGAGAGCAAACACAACCTAGCGAGCAGCAGACAGTCATGGTGTTTTAAAATGTGCACCGGCACGCCACACTGCGGCTGTGGTGTCCAAGCTGGGGATGAGCTGCCGATCCCCACCTCCGGCATCCTCGCACCCCCTTTTCTCCCCTCCCTCTTGCAGCTCCCTCACAGCTCTGCTGTCTGCGGATGAGATGCATGGAGAAAAAGACAAAGACAACAGCCTGCCCTATGCTTCTTTAGGTGGTCTGAAAACTCACACAGGCAGAGGAGGGCAGCACAAGCTGTGAACCAAGACAGGCAGTGCCAGGAAAGTGTGAGGGAGGCTTGGGCTACTCAGGTCAGACCTGGTCGATTGTAGTGCAGACTTAGGCCACAGAGGAGGAGAGTGTTACCCAAACAAGGGGAAGGGGCGCTAATAGTTTTCTTTTCTATGTTACTTTCTCCCACAACAGAAACCCGAGAGGACTCTGGGTGTGTGTCTTTTGTAAACAGTGGGGAAAGCGGATCAAGTACACTGTGACACAGTACAAGTAGAGTTTCCCCACAGGCCATGTGAGGGCTGAACAACATCTAATAACTTCAACATCAGATAGCAAAATTTAGGTCAGAAACAGAAACTGCAGTCAACACACTTTGTTCAGTGAGGAGTTTCAAACTGAAACTCCACCTCCCATAAAGGGTTTGCATCTACATCACGTTTCGGTCAGTTACCCGGATGCACGGCCGTATTGGAGATACTCGGTTGTAAACAACAGCATGGATTGCACAGTTAATACACCACTGAAGACTATTTTCTACTAATTTATTATGTCTAAACCATTCAAAAAGAAGCAAAGAATGGGCAACAGCATCCTTGTGTTTCTGCTGGGTTCGATTTACATGACGTTTGTAGCATGATGTCAGTGAGTCCTTAGGTGATCGTGGTCCTTGTTTTCCTTTCATATTAAACGCATGGCTCCCAATCTGTCTCATCCTTCTTGTACAGGTCAAATCTTTTACCTAGAATACAATAATAATCAATATAGCACCATTAACTAAATTTAAGTAACATTTTACAGAAAATATAAAAAGTCTTGTACTAATGGAGAAGGTTAAGAAATGAGACTAGAATCAGATTTTTAGCCAAGAAATAACAAACAGCAACGTAAAATCAATATGAGAGTATACTTACACAAAAAAATTTCTTAAGGTAGTAGCCTAATATTTCACCTAGCTGACAAGAAATGAGAAGAACAAACGTGAATGTTTTTAAGATTCTTGCCCTTGAAATCCTGGTTCAGTTTGGCCACAGACGCCTTCTTTCCTCAGACAGTTTCTTCTCCTCGATTTGTTATTACTTTTGGCAGTCTATAAAACTTCCAATGTTTTTCCTGGTCCAACCGATTAGTACAGCTTAAAACACGACAATAATTGACCATTTTCAGCAGAAATAATCACCAAACGTTTAAGAGTTCCGTTCTGTTCAGTGACATTGCTTACGTTCAGTATCGCCAATATGGCCAACTTCCGGATTGATGACGTGTCGTGAAAACACACTATTCTGTTGTTGTCATTAGCACATGATACTAAAACTCAAACTGAAACTCAATCATGTACAGCATAAATTATGTGTTGCATGTTATCTAATAAAGACTTGAGTTGTCTCTAAGGAGTCCGTGAGCTCCTCCACAGCTCGGAACAGGAGGGATAATGAAAAGCTTAAAGTGGGAGCTTTCCATAATATAATACATATCAATGTGTTTTGCAAGCCTTTCTCACCAAGGGAGTTATTTCATGTATAAGACAAAATCAGGAAATCAAGAGACATACAGTCACATTATCTGCCGTTTTAGTACAACATGAAGTCGGAGAGTGAAGATAGAGATGTGGTAAAACACAGGCAGGGCTGTAGCTGACAGTGAGGTCATGTCATCTGTATTTTTTCTGGGGATTAGTGGGGGGTTTTTTAAATTTAGTTTAGAAGTTGTTCTGTTAAAAACGTGCGCACCTTTCAGGCAGGCCCACCTTTTTTTAATTACCAGTACCCCCCCCCCCACACACACACACACACACACACACACTTTACAGGTCCATAATTTCCAAATAATTATAGAGAAAATAGAAAAACCTGACCCACGGTCCCTACGGGTGGCTGTGCAAACAGGGCCAATGGTCTACCATGGTACATGCATCTGAAATGCGTGGTGACAAACATCACATGCCGCCGTTCATGTTTTTCAAGCTACAATTCCACAGCACATAAAATGCTTTTACACAACAAACAAGCACATCAGCAAAACAAATTAAGCCCACATGTGAGAGCAATTGGTGAGACTGGTTCTGGGAAATACAAGACCAGCAGTGTAAACAAGCATTCAGGCCAACTGTTAGCTGTTAGCTCACTATGGAAGGGTTACATGCAATTCACTAACATTGTTAAGTGTTGATTGTGTTTGTTAGGAAGACTGTAATGTTGAAGATAGGTTAGCTGGCTCACTGGTACCCTTGCATGTATACAAAGCGGACAAAATAAGAGAAACAACTTATAAGAAAATAGCCCTGCAGTTAATCGAATTTTGGAGGTTTGGATTTTAGCCATGCTAGTGGGATTCCTTTATGGATGGAAATGTTAGCCTGCCTGTCTGTCGGTCGGTCGGTCGACCACTTTGGTCTATAGTGAAATAACTATTAAATGGATTTCCATAAAATTTTGTACAGACATTCAAATCCCTTTCACCTAGCGCCATCATCAGGTCAAAATTATTTGGCAAAAACCTGCAAAACTAATGACATTCCCATTCCTCAGCTAGCTGTACTTGTGTTTAGTGCTAATTAGCAAATGGTAGAACACGGTAAACATGACACCTGCTAAACATCAGAGTGTTGGCATTGACACTCTGGGCATGTTAGCGTGCTGATGTTCGCATTTAACAGTACAGCGTCACAGAGCTGCTATCGTGGCTGTAGACTTAAGTCTTGTTCATTTGAGGTGTTGAATAATCTCACTCACTTTTGAGTCTGTAGTCTGTGGAGTTTTTTCCATCAGTGTTGATGAGTCTACTCTTGACCATTGGCATATGTTGTCATGACTTTTCCTTTGCAACATTACATCACTTTCCAGTGTTTGTGACTGATGCAACAATTCAGTCAACCACAATTAAATAGTCTACATTACTGAGTCAAATTCAATACAGATCTACAGCTTTAATAGTGGTGTGATCACTATTTTCATAAATGCAGGGGGCACAAAGGTCAGATGGTTGCTACCTAAATTGCTAGTGCATCAGTTAAAAACATTCCCGATTTATTTAATGTGGCAAGGTTAAGTCTCAAACTGATGATGACATACAGTGTGTGCCAAAAGGAGGAAAACTGTGTTGGCAAAGAGGAATAATGGTCACAAGTAGGCACTGATGAAAACTGACTGAAAGGCACGTAATGGCATATCTGCTTAAGAGCACTACAAACCGCACTACCGCCGACAGTTAACAAAGATCAAACAAAATAAGGTTCACTAAATTCTTATTTACTTCAGGGCTATATGTATGTTATTCTATTTTGTCTATTATTTTGTCCACCAGCTGTGTGCATTAGCAAAATTGAAAGATAGAAGCAATCAGTCCAAACACAAGTTTGCAGTTCATATGATTCATCCTTTCGCCTGTCATGTGCCTCCCTGAACACAAGAGACCTAATCCACATACAATCAGATTCAAATAACACGCTATGAACTGAGTCGAAACACTGTTCACAATGACAATTAATCTCATTCATAGCGGCCCTCAGATGCATGAAGTCAGGGACTTTTGCATTTCAACAAGTGGTTTTTACAGGAAGTCTCTTTCCTCCACGGTTCGGAGCTAAAAGAGTTAGCAGGCACCGTGCTCCTGGTCTGAAGGCATTTCTACACAGGGTACACAGACTTCCTGTGCCAAGTCACGGCCAGACAGACAGACAAACAACATGTGCTAATTCCTCATCGCCATGGAAACCAAAACATAATACTCAACTAAGAGACACCTGACAATAGGAAGGAAGGAAGGACCTTCTCAGCACAAACCTAGGTAGTAAGATATATATGATAAATGCATTTCCAAACAAATTATTTGTATTTTTTGGCATTGGAAAAATATGCATGAAACCTTAAGGCATTCAAGGTCCAGATTTAGGATCTACATTTTCTAACTCCAACTTTCTGAGTTGGCTCAGCATGCTGTGTCAGCCAATCCAGCCAAAGGTCAAAATATTCGAGGTATCCGTGAGCTCACCCCGCTCTCTGCCTGCCTGCCTGCCTGCCTGACCCGCTCCCTGTGGATGAACCTAAGCCCCGTTCCACTACTCCCATGACAAGACAAACAAACAGGGAAAACCCTGCAGGATGAGCTCACCCAGGGACAGCCAGGGGCTGCATGCCTGGGACTGTGTGTGTGTGTGTGTGTGTCTGAGCAAAGCTTTACGTCTACATGCGTCTGTGTGATGCGCTTAGCATTGAGAGGGTGGTAATCTGAAAATCTGCTTTGCCCTGGGCAGGTGGTGTGAAACTTGGCAAGCAAGAAAGAAAGAGACCGAGAGAGGGACAGGAAGAGAGAGAAGGACAGACAGAGAGTGTGTGTGAATGACAGGGACGAGTGTGAAAGAGAGGGAGGAAAGAGAGTGTGAGAGTGGTTTATATTACATAACTGGCTTTTCCAATCCTCTTTAAAGAAGAAGACACACTTACATGCACATACACATGACAGCACATTACATACATATGCATGCATGTGAAGAAAACATGTAATAACAACTAAAATATGTAAAAAAAAAACAAAAAAAAACTTGAGCCATTGTGTAAAAGGTGTTCAAGTATAGTGATATTCTATATTTTATTAATGTCAGCCAATACCATGAATACACAATGATTGATCCTGATAACAAGAATCTGTATATCCAAATCCTGATATAACTTATTCCTCTGTGGCACAGACCTTCATTGTTGTCCAAAAACCATTAAAAAAATTATCCATGCACGCTGAGGCAATGTTGCTTAGTGCATATACATTGTATGAAAATTGCACTGATGGAATATAAGTTTCAAGGATTAATTCAAAGGTGGACAGTGGAGAGGTGACAGGAAATGAGAGGAAAGAGAGGGGGTCACATGCAACAAAGGTTCAATCAAACTGGGGACATTGTAATCACAGTATATTGTATGCATCTTAGCCACTAGGCCACCATGATCCTCTGCACTGGTCCCACTGCATTATTGGCTTGGTTTCTAATAGGATTTTACAATCAGAACCGTATAGAATAACACCTGCCTTATAATTTAAGTGGCAATGTGTATGAGATGAGATAACTTAAAATGTAGGTTTACAATGGTATTGTATGTATATGCATATTTTCTCCCATGTAATATGTATAAACAGTATCAGTATCCATGAATCATTCTTTAAAGTCTTTTTTCCCCGAAAAGCCTCACCCATGACATCTTGAGGGCAAGTATGAGCACATACATTTATAAAGCTACCCGTTTCTGACAGCCAAAACACGGGACACGCAGCATTAAGAGCCAACACATTTATATACTGTGACTGCTGCAGAGCTTCCCTTTGCTGTTCGAACCAGTGCTCCTGGCATGACCCAGGCAAACAGAGAGCAGGGCCTGGGTGGGGCTAGAGGGGAGAGGGATAGAGAAAATAACTCGGGCGGTCAGATAGAATGCGATAGACTCAGACAAAGCACGGAGGGGGCATAGGAGGAAGAGAGAGCGGACACAAGAGTGAGAGTAGGGAGGGAGGGAGGGAGGGAGAACGTGATGGTCCACGTGACGCTGGCTCAGCCACTGCAGGCTGTTACGTAAGCGCACCCCCTGCCCTGTCTCCTCATGGACTGAGCAGACTCCGCTTCTCTCCAATCCCTCACCCTGCAGCCGCTGCCCACTTTTTTTTCCCTTCCACTCACATGGCTCCTCACATGGCTGCCTCCCTCCTTCCCTCCCTTCCCTCCCTTCCTCGATCACTCTCCCTCCATCTCGTTCTCTCACTCTCCTCCGCCCACTCATTGCACCCCAGGGGAGCCACCAACCTCTGCTGCCTATGCTGTCACTCTGTCTCTCTCTCCTTCTGGTTTTTGTCTGTCTGCCTCTCCCTCTCTCATTATTTCCATCAATCGTTTTCTCTCTCTCTCTCTCTCTCTCTCTCTCTCTCTCCTGTGCAGTAAGGCTGCAGCTCCACGCTCTGGGCTACAGGGATATGACAAAGAGAGGCCACAAATACATGCTTGAGCACACTCACGCACACCTACACAAACTGACATTTCACATATCGTTACCGCACTGTCTGGCTTCTCGAATGCGCCGAGCCGCTTTTAAAAAGTGACTGTTTTTCCACTTTGAATTCCTCTGATCTTGTTCCACACAACTGTTGAATAATTTGCCTTTCGAAAAACAGCTTGGCTGACTGACACAAGATGCAAACACAAATAGGGAAAACAAAACTCACTCCTCAAGCAGCTGTAAGTGACACTAGCTGACATGTACTATATGGAGAAGGGTAGTCTTGACAGTATTACTAATGCAATTACACTGAAAGGGAAGGTAAAGGCACATACATTCTATTATAACAAGTGACGTTGTGGTGCGACAAAAACAGCCTTTGGGAGGACAGCATCGTCAGCCAAAAACAATCATGTCTGCATGAAATCCCACATCAGAGGACAGTGACACATGCATTCTCCCAGTTTACTTCAGGACAACGTTTAGTATAATAAACTGAGCTCTAAGCGATGCAAAACAAGTAATCATTCTTTGGCGTTGTTGTCTTCTTATGCACGCTGATTTGTGTTGTGTGAATTGCACAGCGTCACCTCCTCTCACCACGCAGCTGGAACAAACTCTCAAAAAACCTTCCAAAGGTGGTAACAGACCTGACTTTTTTCTTCTGTACTGTGGCCCTCACCCTCCACCCCTTTGGTGCACACAAACATACACACACGCAGCCACCTCCTTAAGTCTCCTCTACCAACTCTTGTCATTCATATTCCAGGCCTCTGGCTGAGAGGGGGTGCAGCAGGAGACGGGCTCCTGCACCCCCCACTCCCTGCAGTATTGATTTGTTTGTTCAGTGCCCCCCTGCCCCCACCACACCACACCACCCCCCCCCCCCCCCCCCCCCCCCCCCCCCCTCCCCTTTACCACACTCTATGTTGTTTAAAGACAGGGTCCTAATATTTCTCCCTTTCCCCCTCCTTTTGCCCCCCCCAACCCAA
>CM022474.1:18225181-18284867 GCA_011952105.1 Coreoperca whiteheadi | reverse complement strand
CCTGCCCCTCCTCCCCTTACTTTCTCCCTCCTATTCTCCCTCTCAGTGTGAGTGTGTCCTCAAGTGCCTCCCTGCCTTATGTAACATAGAAAGGCACACAGCATACTGATGAAGAGGAGTCTGGGCTCTGGGCCGATAGACCTGGGAGAAAACAAGGACTACACTGCACTGCTGATAGGAGTACAGCACTTGAAGACAGTTCTGAAGCCACAGCAAACTTTGAAATAATGTTACCTACTGTATTTTGTATATAACAGTGACAGTGTGAGAATCCTGAAATTTTCTAAAAGTGACAAATAATTGAATGAAAGCTGTTTCAGTAGCATACTCCCTATGTAGGGCCAAATACTCACAGACTCCTGAAAGCATTCCTTCTTGTCCAGCATCTCTCTGAGTGTCTGCAGGATCTTGATACACAGCTTCTCCTCTTTGTCCATAAGCTTTTTGGTGTGTTTGATCAGTCTGACACAGTGACAAAAGAAGTGCTGTATCACTTACAGTTGTGTGCTGCTAATGCTGGCTCACAAGTGCAAACAAAGCAATCCTTTATTGATCACCAGAGGTGAAATCGCCTATTCTGCTCTCCAGGGAGGTCAGAGAGTACCAGCAGAGTAACAGCACCCCTGAAGGTTTGATGGTGTATCAAACTAATGTTTTATGAAATATCAAATATGTTAGTTTTAATAATCCCCTTTTAAAGTTATCTGTTGGGTCTTCTGTGCTTTCCCCTGGCTAGTATACATTTACTATTGTTTATTTTAAAGCTAAATGTTGGTCTTTGTAATATTGCTCATGTATCATTTCAAATGATTTTTTGTAATTCTGTTTCTTCACATTCCACTTTCAACTCTTTTCCAAAGCCTCCCAAACTACTGAATAAATATAGCACTAACAGTATTCAATAGTAGTTGATTAGTTTAGTTTTAGTTACTGCTAGTTTTTCCATCCTGGCAAAAAAATTACTTGTCATTTTTTGGAATTTCCAATCTTTAACTTAGCACATATTAAATATCAGCAAAAAAAATTGTTTAAATGTTATCAGCAACTTCTGTCAAAAATCTTAACTCATCTGCTGGTCTTCTTTGTAGCTGGACTAACACTTTAAGGTGGGGCCTCCAGGACTTCAAAAATGAGGAATGTATTCTTTGCTTCATACACAGGTTATGGAAAGTGACTTACTTGGACATGAAAGCTCCGCTCTCACAGCGTAACCGAGCAGCCTCTGGAAACAGCAGCTCAGGGCTGTGAAGAACATCCACCAGCACAGAAAACTCTGCCTGAACCTTCGGACTGAACTGCTCCTCCAGAAGGGACACGACCCCCTGTACATCACAGATAGACACATAAAGGCTCGATCAAATGCTGTCTTGGAGAGATTGACCCTACTGAAGACCATACAATAAAACCCTCATAAAGTTCTCAACTTGGACTCTCCTGTTCATGTAAGTTTTTAGCCAAGCTAGCGGCGCAGCAGTGTCAATCAGTCGGCCTACCACTTAGGTCCAGACTTAAATTTCTCAAAAACTGTTGGCTGGATTGCCTTGAAATGTTGTACAGACAGCCAGGGTCCCCAGAGGATGTAGCCTGCTGGCTTTGGTGATCCCCTGACTTTTCCTCTTGCGCCACCATGAGGTTGACAATTTAGATTTTTTTTGGGGGGGGGCTTTTTATGCCTTTATTTGGTAGAGACAGTGGATAGAGACTGGAAATGGGTGAGAGAGAGATGGGGGATGACATGCGGCAAAGGGCCACGGGCTGGAGTCAAACCCGGGCCGTCCGCAGCAAGAACTATAGCCTCATACAGGAAGCGGGCGCTCTACCGACTGAGCTAGCCACGCTCTGACAATTTTGAATATGATAAACATTATACCTGCTTAATAATTGTCATTGCAGGCATGTTAGAAAGCTGACATTAGCATTAAGGTCAAAGCACTGCTGTGCCTATGTGCAGTCTCATAGGCGCTAGCATGGCTGAAGATGCCTAGTCTTGGTAAATAATGTGCACCTGCAGCTTCTCAATGATGTTCTTATAGTCAGGGCCAGGGGCCAGGGGCTCCTTGCGGGGTCGTGTGCGGGCAGAGATCCTCCAGTCCTTGGCTGCTCGCTGCACCATGTTGCTATGGACCCTGAGAGATAAAGCGGTGACCTGACTGTCCAGGTCCACTGGGATGGCTATGGCCCGTGCCTTAGCTGGGGGAAAACATGAAAGGTTAGATGTTGGTATAAGTTTATTTGCTCTGCTCATACAGTAAACACATCACAGACACCTTAACCCCAGTTGATCTGCTAGAGCTTCTCAGTGGTCATGAAAAAGAACCAATCTCTGAATAAATACTGGTACAAAATCAACACAATCGCTATAACAGTACATTTACTATTAATTTACATTTTAATAGTACAACACTCACCAACGTCAATCAGTGTTTTGATACAGCTCTCAACACTGGCCTTCGGAGCTGAGTTGAGCCAGGAGCAGCTGTTGATCCTGAGAGCAGACTGGAGTAGCTGGATGAAAACAGACTGGTTTGTCTGTGAAAAGAGGAGAGAGCAGGGAATACTATTTTTTTTATTTTTAAAGGGCATAAGTGCAGAGAAAGACAGAGACAATCCTGATGGGACCACTTCAATATTTTCTCTGATGGGAGACATTAGTACAGACTTCTGCGTAAAACACCTCAAGCATCTGCTCTAGGTACAAATGTCTGCAATGATAGAAGAAGGTCCCATGTGAAGGTGCAGTGAAGGTGGCAGTCTGCTGTCAAATAAATTTACTGTAAAGTAGCTAGAAGTTGGCAACGGGTTTGGACGTGCCATGAGTGAGCCTCCCTTTTGCGGGCACATTTCACCTGCTTGTCAGAGGTGAAAAACAATACCTGCAGGTTGGAGTGGTTGACGGAAAAAGGTGAGCTGAAGAAACCTTTGACAATTGCCATCACTGACTCTGTCACGTACTTCTCCAGGGCAAGATCAGCATGGTTACGGTCTGTGGTAGTGTTGCATATCTTAAATACAAAAATGAAAGAAGAAAACATCTGAACAAGCTCAACCTCACAGAACATCTTTTTCATTTTCTCTGCACATGCAGTATCTGAATAGTTTTAGCATATGAGTAAGCCCCCTTAGGAAAGTAACAGGCAGACATGTGTGACTTTTGAATCTGACAGAGCCTTACACTGGACATGTCCGTCAGAAAGTTTTCAAAGAGCTTCCAGATATGATTGGAGGTGTAGATCTCCTTCATTTCGACCTCTGTGTCCACGTAGCAGTGATTAACAAAGTTTACATAAGCAGTTTTCACCTGGTGGATAAAGAAATAACATAATAAGATGCCTGGTTACTTTCAGATAAAGAGACTTAAAACCTTTGACAGAATGTATATTATTTATCTATACCATAAAACTCAAGCTATATTATTAATTTCTAGTAAAATGATCTAGCTTTCACCTCTGGTATACAATGTACATCAGTGACAACTTTGATAATGTCATCCAGTGGTAGCAGAGAGTTGCATTTCAGCTCAGTGTAGACATTCTTGCCCTCGGTGCAGGCAGCCAGGAGCTCCACGAGCGTGTTGTGGTAAGCCAGAGCTCCATCTTCATCAGTCCGCTCTCGCTCAGAGCCCATCATCTGCAGCAACACCGGGAAGGAGGAGCGGTCGTTGTAGAACACCAGCACGTCCTCGCCTCCGTTCACCAGCTGAACACACAAACAGAGACCCAAAGAAAGGTTACATGAGGTAAATGCAGGGGGCCTGAGGTTACCTGAGGTCCTGACACTATCGCCATAAGCACAAATGCTTTCATTTGCAAATATTTCTTAACGTAACACATGAGCAATATCACAATTAGTTCCATATTTTAAAAGCATTGGATTTCAATAATTCTAAGAATCCTGATTAATATGTAATTGAATGCAGCAAACTGCTCCTGCAACTAAACAGTACACATACTTAAATGACTGTAAGGTAACTGTGCACTCCATAAGATGACATAATCTTCTAAAAACTATCCACTGAAGTGAAAATAAGAAATTAGACCTTTTCAGGTCTTCAGTAGAATTCCCTACAAAGATAGCATTAATGTTTACATGGTAATAATAGTAATCATCAAGACATTTTTCAGGTGATCAGTGGTTGCAATTCATTCAAAATAATACTGTTGAAGGCAAACTATCATGTGGATTGATGCGATGTGAACAAAAATATTATTCTCACCTCTGTCATGACTTTGTCCTGACATTTCTTCACATACTTCCCATCAGCTTTCACAATGGTTTCCAGGAACTTGAGGTACTGAACGTGTCTTCCGTGTGTTTCAATGCAGTGGACAAAATGATGGACCACGCGGTCGCTGATCTCATTGCACAGCTGGTAGTTGTTCATAAAGATGTGACGCATTGTCTCAGCTTCCAGCAGCTGGTGAAAAGCATCATGATTCAGTCTTTTAGAAGATAATCGTCATGTAAACAGTATATTGATTAATTTGTATAACAGAAAAAAAGAAACAAAGAAAACATTTGTTGCTTATAAAAAACCAAAGCAACCTATCACTTTTCTGCTGTCAGGCTGTTGTTTAGGACCTTGTATTTTATATTATAGGCTCATTCTGCTGATGCTACTGCATGCTCTTCTAGAAAAGAGGACATCCCACGTCATGTCAACGGGGGAAAAGTACAGCAAGATCATATCAGTATACCCCTGGAGTGAGGAAGAGGTTCAGGTGTTTATGTAGCAGAGCTTGGTTCTGAGGGTTTCCTCTGCAGAAATTTTGCAGAAACGTATGAGCCACGGTCATGATCTCATTCATCTTCTCATCACTCTGTGCATAAAAATTCAAATAAAAGTTAAGTTATTATAGAGAATGTAAGACAGAAAGACATCAAGAAACCATGTAACACAAAGATTTCACAGAAACATCGAGTGTGACGAGTCATTCAGTTTTGTTACGTTTGCGGTTTTGGTTGTTACTCACCTTCTCATAGGGGATTTGTAGCAGGTCCAGGACCACAGTATGGGCCCCCATGTTCTTTAGCAGCCTCTGCTGCTGCACACGACTCTTCTTACTGGGATAACACAGCTTACTAAGCCGCAGTAAGATCTAAATATCAGACACACACATCTATTGTAGATACACTGCAGAACAAGAAGACGAGAATAACCTGGAAAGGAAAGACGTGAAGCTCACCTCTTTGATGATGTTGTAGTTGTTTGCTTTGTTGCTGTCAATTTGAGGTTTACTTTCTCCATCCTGTACTGGGCTCAGGACAACCTCCTTGTAGGAGACATACATGAAGAAAAATGAGTATGTAATACAGTAAATAAATGAATTGTATGACACAGTTAAATAAAGCCCCACAATTCAGGTGTTCACTCCAAAAGGTTCACCTTTGGTGTGCAACAACTTCTAAATCCAGTCTCTAATTACCAGGCATTTGTCACAGTGTGATAGGAAACGTCCCTGTACTGATCCTTATGCATCGGTTTAACAATAATAATATGAAAACATACTACATGTTACAGGCCTGACTAATAAAAACTGATTTACAGCAGGTTCCTGTTCTGCCATACATTAATATTCAATATTCCTAAGTACTAAGCTAACAAAACAGCTTTTCATCAGCTTTAATGAACAATTACAACATTGACTGATGGGATGTTTAAGATAAATATAGTAGTTTCCCATGCAGAAATACATGTCAAATCTGAAGTGTAACATTTTTCTTTTAGATGCTGGATGCCATTACATGATGGTACAGCACCTCAATGTTCTGTTCATTGCCCTGTCTGACCCCCAGGTCTTCACTGCTGTAGACTCCACTCTTTTCCACCCACAGCTCTGACTTCTCAACAGTCAGACGCAGCTGGTCCAGGTCAGCCTTGATCTGCTTGTAGTTCTCTACATCCTGCTCTGACACTAGCAGCTGGACCTATAAAACACACAGAGACACACACACACAAACACACACACACAGGATGAGAAATAAACCAGACATAAAGATATTATAAGAACAAATGTGTGTGAAAGCATATCTCTGCCAAGACGTCTCTGTGAACCACTTCGGAAAGTCAGTGGGTTGTTAAAACGGAGCTTGTGCAGCTCTAGATTCAAGCTAAGGAAGCTCTTATTGAGACAGTTTACAGCAGCTGCTGTTTGGCCCTTTGAAGAACCCTCCTAATTCAAACTGATTGACAAAAATCACTTAACTGAGGAAGTTCCTAATGCCACACCCTGTCTGCTCAACTAAGTATCAAATGCTTGAGTTTAACGGCCGTGTCACTACCTGTTTGAAGGCCTGCAGCACCTCAGCTCTCTGGCTGAAGTGTTTGAAGATAAGCTGCAGAGAGCCAGAAACCAGTGGGGGGTAATCTTGCATTATGAGATGGATCAGAACCCTCAAAAATGTCCGTCCACCCTCATCGTCCAGCTCCACCGCACTTAACTCTGAGCTGAAATCAAACATGTGCATGCAGTCAATCCACTTCCACAATAAAAGCTGGAGTTGTTAAGCAGATTCAGTCATTTCCAAAGAGACTGAGGGACCATTCAAAAACAATCATCTTAGATCTTTAATCAATTTCTCATTTCTCTGTGTGAATGTTTGAGTGTATTTAAGCCCAGCTTGACCTACCTCCCTGCAAACATGCTCTCTGCTTTGGTTGCAATCTCATCTATGTCTGGTTCAGAAGCTGGAGAAAAAATTAAGTGGACAACAGGTCAGTAAAATATGGCAGGCTGCAGTGGTAAACATCTAATTTGGAACGTAAAAAGGCATGCTTTAGTATTTGCATTAAGAGAGAATAAAGTCTCACGCATCACTAGGGGCATTTCAGCCACAGAGGTAGAGCTTTCAGTTATTGTCTTGTCCCCAAACTCTTTCTTGTAGATGGACAACAAGTATGTGATCCTATAATCCAACCTCACACTCAGGATGAACTAAAAAGGGAACATAAATCACACAAAAAGAGAATCAAAAACGATGCCAAATTGCACCAGAAATCGCTAAAAGTACATCCAGTAGGTGGCGCTTACTTGCAGGATCTCAATGATCTTCAGCTTAGTGTCCATCACGATGACATCCTCATTGTCCGGCAGGAAGTGTCCTTTCCCGTAGCGCAGAGAGGGAGAGGTGTCAGGGAGGCTGTGCGGCACACCTCGACTCATCACCATCTGAGTCATCATTTCCCCAACTCCATGGATCGTACGCAGGACATTGTTGCCTAAAGCAAACATTCATTATCACACATTTTGTGCATGTGTAAAACCTATCATTTACATCTATTTACACATTTGACATATTTCAGCTCAAGCATGTGAAAATTTGACAATGTGTATGATAAATGCTAAAACAAATGCCCTGAGGACATCAAATGAACGGCTCAGAACCTTTTCCAACCTAAAAACTAAATAAATCTGCAGTTATTATTTTCAGTCCTTTAAACCTAACCACCATTTTTATTAACTACTTTGTTGGCTCATGTTAAACATTTCCAAAAATGTTTTTCAATCCAGTTGCAATCTATCCTGAATCAGTTCCAAGAGCAGAACGGGTAATTTCTTTCTCTGATCAGCAGTGGTCATCTTTAACCTCATAATCGACATGTCTCCATTTCTGTAACTTCATATTTTGGTTCCACTGACACCCAGGCTTCTTTATCTCATCCAAAAAGTTCTTAAAGATTCTTTTAACGAGACCAAAAAAGCAAAACTATTACCCCAATTCTTTTCTCCCTCTGCAAGCTCTCTGTTATGTTCACAGTTGAATTCTAAATCCTAATGCTTTTATGCACAGCCTTGCTCTTACATACATTTATTAACTGCTGTGTCCATATTTCCCCATCAAGAAAACTGAGGACAACTGAGGCTGACCTCTTGTCTGTCCTTCACTCGGAGAAAACAAATAATTTGGTAATTAAGATGTATCATAAGTTTTTTATTCGCTTTTTTATTTTGCTACCCAAATTATAGAACTGCCGCCTCCCCATTCAATTATCTTAGTGGCAAAAACAGTAAACAACAAAATACAGTTGAACTCATTATCTTTAAACATTCTATCCACTGTTTAAAGCGCTACATAAAAAAATAAACCTTACTTGACCAACGCAATGAAATAATGCACTTATGCTGTATAACTGCACTGACCAGCCTCCGGGCTCTTGTTGAGTTTGTTCATGAAGGTGATTGGGTGCTGGACAATATCTAGGATGGCCAGCAGAGTGCGTGTGAGACACAGCAACTCACTAAAGCTGTAGAACCCAAAGTAAACCAGGTTACGAGCCAGATTCACCACCTGGAAGAGAGAAGTAAAACAAGCACATCACTGAAATAGCCTATGTGAGAAAATAAATGTGGATGAAAGTACTCTAATCATATTTGAAAAACATATGCGGAATGTTGAGTTTCTTTTACCTCTAGTGTGAGTTCATTCTTGTCTTCATCCCCAAACGGAAAAGGTTGACTGACCACGTCGCTAAGGTAATCTTCCACAAACACCATGGTGGAAGCAAACCTGTCCTTCATCTCCTCTCTTGAGGTGTCAGTGGACTCATACTCAAACCTGTTTGAAAAGCACAGTCTCAATCACAATCACAGCCTGTACATACCAACCATAATCACACAAACAGACGCTCACTCATGGATGGTGATCTTGGAGGGGATCTCGGTCCAGAGGCGGGCGTAGCGTACAGGCACCACAGCCTCCTGTGGGTCACGGTCCACATGCATGTGCAGCATGAGACGGCAGAAGGAGGCCCTGAGGTTGTAGGGCAGGCAGTCGTCAAACATGCAGCGCAGGATCAGGTCCACAGAAAGCTGACAGGATATCTGGTTGATGGCTAGGTACTGACGGTCCAGACACATTTTAGCAAACAGGTTGAGCTGGTACCTACAGAGGAGGCGGGGGACATTGGGAGAGATTTTTGTTTTGAAGATTGGACATGGGAAGAAAAGGGGAAAAACATTCATTCTTGCTTGCTTGTTTCAGCTATTTTTGTGTTACAAGGGAAAGAAGATGAAGCAAATGGGGGAACTAAGAATGGCACAGTCACCTGTAATAGGTGATGATGTCTACATCTGTCTTGTTGTTGCCTTTAGCATCCTGGGCCAGGTGGCGAATAGCTTTGCCATGAGGCTCCTTTTCTTTGTCAATCCAGTAGAGCCAAACCTCCTCGTCCTCCACCTCCTCCTGCAGCGGCGAGAACTCCAGGTTGGTCTCCATGTTAGGGATTACCCTTTGGGGGGTGGGGGGGGTGGGGGGGTGACATAAAGCAGTTAGAGCTCCTGCTGCCGAATTTCACAAGATGCACACTGGAGGAAGCATGCTGTGGAGAGTACTGCATGTGCGTGTTTCAACATGTTTAAAAATGAACGACAGCATCAACTCGGATGTTTTAAATATAGATACCAGAGAGTGTGACTCACTTGGTCTGGATGAGGATATCTGCATTGGTTGGGTTCAGCATAAATTTACAGATAAGCTCCTGTGTGACTGGGATGGCAGTCTTGTTGGACACACAGAGATCAGAGAGATAATCCAGGAATCTGGAAGAATAGCCCCAACATGAATCACCACGTTTAACAAATGTTTTACACACAAAGTTTCAGCATACGAACACATGAGCTGAGTTTTGTGTATTCCTGACTGTATGTAGCATCCTTGTCTATCCCACCTTTTCCACGTAAAAATGTTTGGGAAAATTCTTCATTCTTACGGTTGCTTTATATGACAGATTTTGTAGGTTTTCTGTCTCTTAGAGTATATACTGTATATAAGTTGTACATGTAAAGCAGGGGGACACAATAACAGCGACACCTTTTAATACACCTATTATGCACTCCAACACCACAAAATATGGCATCACAATGACCATAGAGGGGAGATTAAAGGTGAATTAATAAAAACTGAACATTTTACATTTGACAGAAGTAGGTTTAAGATGGTAAAATTCACATATTGTATTGTATTATATTATTCAGCATTATAAACACAGTATAATGCAATGTTCATTTCCTGTTTCACAAAATTAACCATTTGCAACAAAAGTCTTATGAATGACTACTAATTTCCATGCAAAATATCATATTCGTCCTATATTTTCTATTATTAAATTGTTCCCTTGGGTCATCTAATCTCTGGGAGGTGTACATTTCTGACCTGGGTTCTCTGTTGCGCCTCAGCAGGCTGACGAATGTCTCAATCTCTCTGGCGGTGATGTGTTTTTCCAGCAGCTTGCGGTTGTTGTGCAGCAGGGCAGTGATTGTGTCCTCAGCCAGGATCTCATAACCAATCTGAGACTGCATGATTGGGAACTTTTTTGCTATATATTCCTGCATGGCACAAGAAACATATGGTTATAAACACTTCTGATGTAAGTGGTAGTGAAATAAAGTTGAGAGAAAAGGCCTAAATACAGAAAGCATAAAAATGTGCTGAATCACTGCATCTAGAGTGTTCATTTAACCATCATCCAGGGAGACCTTTTTGAACATGATAACTTCTGATTCATTTTCATTAAGTTACCCACAGTTACACCTGAGAGCTGCCTGTCACATCCACAGCCTGTTAGCCACTGAGCAGCTCAACATGAGCTATTTGTGATTAGTCAAGGGCTGCAAATGATGACTACTTTCATCAGGGATTGGGTTATATCAATTTATCTACTGACTATTTTCCAATTCACTGATTAATCATTTAGCTTATAATATGTCAAAAATAATAACAAACACACTTAAAACTTATCAAAGCCCAAGTGAGGTCGTGCAATTGTTCACTTTGCTTGACGAGCACACAAAAACTCCTTATATACTGAAGTGAGAACATTTTATTTTCAAAAGGTGTAGTTAGCAAATGTTTGGCCTTTTTACTCAATGCAAATTGGTTAAAGCAAGTACATGCAACCTTTGTTCGCTCTGGCCACAAGTGGTAATTATCGCATATTGAATGTCCATATACATTTTGGATTTTCTTTACTTAGTGTAGGCCTTTTTCACAGCAGACATTTTGACTTATTATAGTAGAAAAGCACACATGATACTAATAAGAGTAACGATGGCTTTGTTCTATTTAAGTGTCCCAGTGGCCATGACCGTGTGATCGTTAATTTATTATTTACACCTGTGCTTTTCCTACAGCGACATATCAAAATGTCTTCTGCGAAAAAGGCCTGACGCATTAATGAAGAAATTATTAGGTGGCCTGACGGAGAGTGAGGGGAACGAGAACAAAAGCAGGAAATTAAAAACAACAAACTTGTCCTCTAGCAAGGTACCGTGTGTTTACTTCTTGTTTTGCTCGCACAGTACAACGACACAAATGCTTATCTGTGACGTGCTAAAATGCAGGGCAACAGTAGCACAAGTACAGTTCAAAGTCAATCAAATGACGCAGTAGAATCAGTGAGGTGTATCTAGCTAAAGTTAGCTCAATAGCCAGCATCAGCCACTGGTCGTTCCTGACCAAGGACAACTTTAGAAGCAAAAGCCATGACTTTTTTTAGCTGAGAATGAGTGAGTTCCTTATAAATAAAACTTCTATATCTTAATTCAAAAATTATATGAGCTCACTTTCATTATTAAACTTGTCATGAATTATTTCTGTTGATCCACTAATTGATTAAAAGACAGAGCACTACTTAGGTTTTTTGATTAAGGGCATCATTACAACACCATTGATTTTCCCAGACAGTCTGGCAAAATCTATACTGATAAGCTCCCCGTCAAAAGTTATCTCTCTATCCTTAAACTACCCCACATCCCTATAATAACAAGCATGTTAGTGAGCCTGAATCAACGAATACTCAAGACTTGTGTGGAAACATGCCTGGTTCTTGCGATAGTCCTGCTGGGAGTGGCGAAGCACCCTGTAGCAGAGTCTCAACATGTACTTGTAGTGAGCATAGCGCTGGTCTCCCAAATCCTCCAACTTCAGAATCGGACCTTTACCCTGATCTTTAAATGGAGCCTTCAGGATGCCAAAGATCTGGGGGAACAGAAACCTGCATACAATGAAGAACCAACTGGGCATCTACAGACTATAGCAGAAAAATACCTAGATAAACACACTTCTCAATCTGTGGTTATTGTAAAATATCACACTAATAAAAATAAAATTAAATTTAAGATCTGCACTGGGCATCACTGTCAGTCCTGGATGTTAAACTTCAGATCAATCTGCATTCTGTCCCAACATAAATGACAGAGAGGACAGACAGAAATGTGCGTGTGTACTTGTGCTGACCTGGGCAAGGATGTTCTGTTCCCTCATGAGTTTCTGCCTCTCTCGGTTGGGTGTAGAGGTGACCACAGACAGAACATCCTGGCCGTTGTTTGGTACTACACACACAAAGAAAACCAGGTCCTCCAGGAGCTTAGTCACAAACCTGAAATACATATGAAAGCAAAAAAATAACATGAAATCATAAAACATGCACACCATCTTGTGTCACCTGTGTTGTCATGCTCATGTAGCTGTACCTTCTCTCATTCTGAGTGATGTTGCCGTACAAAAGCCTCCTCACAGTGGACTCCAGGACCTTGTTAGCATCGTTGGCAAAGTCCAAGTCTCTGACCTCTGACAGCGGAACAGATACGATGGCAAAAGCCTCTTTGTCCTCTTTTGTGGGGCAGGTGCCAATCTAATGCAGCAGCCAAAAGACATTTACAAATAATGCATCCATGTTTGTTTTTACTGGGTGTGTGTGGGTGTGTGTGGGTGTAGACCTTGAGCATAACTGGACGCTCCTCTTCTGTATCAATGTAGATGTTGGTGCTCGTCACCCAGGTGTTGGTGCACAGGTGTCTAAGTCTCACATAGGAGTTTCTGAGGAAATATGGGACAAGTCATATTTATTTATTTATTTATTTTATTTTAGGGATGGAAATGTCAGCCTGTGTTTGGTCCACGCCTTTGGTCCAGAAATTGTGTACAGACATTCATGGTGCCTAGAGGATAAAACCTACTGACTTTGGTGATTCCCTGACTTTTCCTCTAGCGCCACCATGAGGTTAACATTTCAGTTTATTATCTTGACAACTATGGCACGCATTGCCATGAAATTTAGTACAAACACTCATGTCCCACTCAGGATGAATTGTAATAACTTTAGTGATCCCCTGATTTTTCACATAGTGCCGTCATCAGATCAAAATTTGAATTTGTCCAAAACTTGCAATACTTGTGATATTCCCATCAGCCTTAGATGTTTTTTGTGTTTAGTGCAAATATTAGCATGCTAACACCTGCTAATCATCAGCATGCTGACATTGTCATGTCAACATTTTAGCATGCTGACATTAGCATTTAGCTCAAAGTACCACTGGGCCTTAGTCCAGCCTCACAGAGCAGCTAGCATGGATGTGGACTCTTGCACTACTCTTGTTATAAAATATGTGTATATTAAATACATATTATGCCAAATGAATGAGAAACTTCCATTCGCTTTCCATTTAAGTTCCACTCATTTGTGAAATTATCAAAGTGTCAGTTTATTTAAGGTTGTTTTATTACTATCAACAAAATGACACTTGAAGAAAAAGTGTCAAAAGCAGATGCTTGGTGTCAAAATAAGTGACAGTATCTCACACTAATGGCAGATTGTCTGAAGAACTACTGGGCTCTGTGCTGTGAACTCTAGTGAAAAATGCCGCCTGTGGATACAACTACAGCAGACGTAACTTGTTATTGTTACTGTTGCCCCCATGTGGGTGACTGACCTGGGCACGAGACAGTCGGCCCGCTGCAGAGTGGTGGCATCCAGCTCAAACAGAGAGGCAATGTCATTCCCATGGGGAACAGAAACCAGGGTGAAAGCAATCTTCTCTGCTGCTTGATGCTTCCTCTTAGAGTAAACAGTGTCTGTCTCATTCTGCAACGCGCACACATAAACAAGGATACACACAGACACACAAACACACAGAAGAAGTAGAAATTAGTGTCAGCAGTCTAAAAGCTTACATGGCGCAAACAGTTAAGTCGTTTATCAATACTCACACAGTGCATTTTATATTGTCCCAACAGTCTTCAAACATACAGTACACAACACTACATGTCCCTTTCTATGTTCAGTCCATATTGTGGTTAATTGTTATAAGTCTATAAAAAAAAAGATGCATGCAGAGCAGTACGCATGAGTGTGTTTACACTGTTGAAAGTCAATGAAGCTTACTTGGAGCGGGTACAGGCTGCAACTTAACTATTGCCTGGATATTTGGTTATATATATATACATATATAAACTGTTTTCCATGAATTGATTGTAATAATTGTTAGGTCTACAAAATAAAAATGTGTAAAAGTTCCCATTAGAAGTTTTAAGCTTATTTAATGCTTATTTTGTTGAATAACTCATCAAAAAACTCAAAGTGTACTCAAAAAATTGATCGATCTCGTTCAACAAAAGAAATAATCAGCAACTTTTTCGACAATTGATAAATTGTTCAAGTCATTTTTCACGCCAAACTTTCAATGGTTCCCGCTTCTCAAAAGTGCTGATTAACTGCTTTTCTTTGTCATATGTGAAAGTAAGCAGATATGACTAGCAAGAGTAGTGTGCGGCATCTTCTTTTCTCAAGATTGTTGAGATACTTTCCAAACGCACTGGCATCTGAGATAGTTGGATGTGCAAATATCTCCTTTGAAAAAAATCATGTGATAGTAAATTGAATATCATTGGATTTTTGAACTGCTGGTTGGATAAAAGAAGCAATATATAGGCAATGGGAAATTACAATGGATATTTTGCATTTTGGAGACAAAATGATTGATAGATTAATCTGTAAAATAATTAGCAGACTAATAGATAATGATAGTAATTCCGAATAATTAAATTTATAATAATAAGAAACAAAAAAAGAGAGCAGATTCTCACAATTTTTGGTATATTACTTTAGATGATGACATTACACATGACATACACAGAGTACTGCAACACAAGTGTTACATGTAACAACTTGATCAATTATTTTTCTGTCCACTATTCAAGGCAGTGCATACTGCAGGACAATACCACTATCCACAATTATAACTGCACTCATACAATTCACAGTCTTCATAAATAATATACATCTTGTTATAAAGATTCAGCCTCATTTAAGTAATAGTATAGTCATGTTTTGTGTCAAGTTGCCACAACTTTCCACACAGTCACGTAAATACTGAAAAACGAGCTGTTGATAAAATCTATAATTGAGGACAGACGGATGTGAACCAAACTATACTGTCACAGCTTCTTACACTAATGAGGTATCAAATTACACAACATAGCCAGAGCGCCATGGCTTCTCCGTGTGGTGTGTTAGACCCTGCGGTACATAGGCTGGTACAGTCTGCGCTGTGCAGATTCAGCAGATAATGGCAAGGGTTAATTTCTCCCACTGTTCTCTGCATGTCAATGGGAAGCTCCCCAGAGCTGGCTCCACACCTCAGCTTCTCTATCCTCCCACTCCTCTCCCGCCCCCTTCTCTCTACTGGTGACTCACCCCACCAGCTTAGCACAGGCGAGTGGAGCAGAGCAGACAGCACGTCTGCCTCCCCTCCATCCCCTCTCGCAGGGCACCCCCACACCCAGACGTTATGTAAGGAGCCCCCTGTGTGTCTGAAATTCAGCATGTGCATGAGAAAGTGTGTGAGGCTGAGGGAGTTTGTGTGCATGTTCTGTGCATTGACAGAATACAAATGTGCAAGGTGGCGAAGAGCTGAAAGAAATGTCTAGATTTAGATTCAGAGTTTGTGTGTGCATGTGTACAAGTACTTTGTGAGTGTGAGAGAACTGGTGATATTGCATAATCAAAGCATGAGGAGACAGAGAAGGGCCTGAGGTTGCACAGACAAATGTATAACTGCTGAAATAATCGTTCTTGCCACTAAAACACTCATATAATCTTCTCTCCTGTTCACTAACTGTTCATTCTCTCTTTCAGTCAAGTGCAATCTGAGCATATATAGTGTAAAATGACTAACAATTTGCATTGCTGATGTCTTGAATTATAAATATTAGTATATAAAATCTGAGGTTAGGTGTATGTGATTTTGTGGCTAACTGTGCTTGTTTGACTGACTCACCTCTCCTTTGGGCTCCACCGTGTTGCCTTTGAATTCAGGGTTCACCTGCAGAGAAACGGAGCGGTCAGTGACCTCAAATCCTGAAAGCTCTGATGATAATTGTGTCGCTATCATCCCCATTACCCATTCCCAATTATTCAACAGCAGGAAAATGGGTGATAGTGGCATCTCAATGGGAATACTGCCACCTACAGTACATCAGTTAAAATCCCCTTCAACTGTGCTTATTCAGAAACTATAGAAGTACATAACTCTCAATTTGAACAAAAGTGACAAAATGAATAGTGCATGCTACTTTCTAAAAGTACTCTGTGTGTTCAACACAATGATAAGCAGCTACAAAATTAAATGGATGAAAACAGAAGCATTACAAAGGCATGACAAAAGTTGAAGAGTGAAAACTCACCTCAGCTGCGAGGTAATTCCCAGTCGCCAGGTGTTTGAAGCGGAAGAGACTGTTCCACTGGCCGGCTCCGCCTCTACAGGGGTCATAGTGTACAACCTGACACAAAGTAGGAGACACAAAATAAGGAGCATTATACACCTAGAATCAGTTTTTGTGCACTCTTTGATGTTTTCTGTCTCCTGCAAGTATGTGGTTTAGTGTCAGTCTGTGCTTGCCTGATACAGTGCACAGGGACTTTTAGAATATTGTTCACAGTTTTCAGTTTGACTGCATTACAACACTGCTTATTTAGTTTCTGGATTTGTTCAGCAGACAGAACAGCTCTGTGTAGGACAGTGGTCGGAAGGATGATTTCTGTTATTCAGACTGACAATAATTCTCAAACCAAATGAAACATGGCTTCATTTTCAGCACTTGGTACACCGACGTCAGTTTAGCCTTTCACTGCGGTGTCAGAGTGAGTCAGAATGAGTCATCCCATGTGCCAAGTACAACAGGAATTTATGTTGGTCACACTAACACAACAACATGTCAACCACTGATATGGCAAAATGAGAACTTTATGGTGCAAGCAGCAGAGGGACAACAGGAACTTCAATTTAGTGCAAGCTGATAAAGAGGAACATACAGTACAATAGGCAGTTGATTACACAGACCTAAAGGTTAAAGTGGCATAATCACAATACATAATCACAGGGGAAAATGTAGCCTAAGGTTGTGAGAAATGGTCCTTCATTATGACAAAAGTGTGCTTAAAAATACATCATTTGTTGATTTATGTTTATTTCAACTGCTTTATATGATTCAACTGCCTTTAGCTGGGTCTGTTAAGTTACTAAAGGAACATCAGATATATTTCAGTTTCACTTTCTCCATAAACTGCACTCAGGCCAAAAAGTCACCTGAGGATGATTCTTTTCTATAAACAATGATTTTAATAAAGTAGCATCAATGGCCTTCTCAAAAATTAAAGAGAGATATTGTTCATTCCTGTGTGTGTGTTTTACCTCGATCTCCCAGAGAGCCTTGGAGCTGGTGGCGGAGGTGGCAGACTGCCGCAGCGTGGTTCTGAGGAAGACATGCTGCTGCTTCTTGTACTCGTCACCAGTCAGAAACTTCTCCTGCTCAGCGTGAAACAGCCTCACCACGTCTCCCTGACAGAGGACACATTCAACACATGAGACTGCTGCAAAATAACGACATGCTGTTTGCTCTAAAGACATGGAACCTACATGCAGTTCTGTTAAAATAAAAGCCATAAAGCAACATACCCCCTTTAGCACATCTTCCCTGTAGTCGCTAAACTTCATGAACAAGGCGACCTTCCAGCTGGTGTTACAGTTAACTGCATTGACCTGCATCATAAAGCACAGAGTAAGGGGGAATCATAACATGGAATTAAGATTTTTATCATACACAAGTCACATGTTGCCTGTTGAAATCCTTGTAAAACCACATTTTGGTGATTTTTATGATTCACATTTTCACTTAGGGGTGTACTCACTTTTCTGGCCAGCGGTCTAGACATTATTGGCTGTGTGTTGAGTTATTTCGAGGGGACTGCAAATGTATACAATCTGTACACTCACTACCTTACATTGTAGCAAAGTGTCATTTCTTCAGAGTTGTCACATGAAAAGATATAATAAAATATTTACAAAAATGTGAGGGATGTACTCACTTATGTGAGATACTGTATCATTTCAATGAAACCTATTAGATAAACTGCAGCCAGAAGACAAGCTACAGGTTTTTCTTGGTGAAAGAGTTGTTGTAGTCTTTCATCTGACAACAGTTGTATGTTACAGCACTGATAGAAACAATATAGGCTAAATGAACTAGTCCCACCTCTTTGCAGCCGGGGTTGTCTAGCAGTTCGAGGTTACTGGCATGAAGAGGCTGCCCTGCGTTCACTGGCATCAGCACCACCTTGTCTCCAACCACCACCTTGAACCCAATTGGAGACAGTCATATCCCAGCAGGAGACACAGGTTGGTACATTTCCAGCAGTGTTCAGATGAATCAAACAGGAAGTAAGACTGTGTCCATGCAAGGGTTTTGTCTAAGGTCTGCAACCATCCCATTATTTTTATTTTTTTTAAAAAGGGTGCTATGTGCTGAGCAACAGGCCAAGCTTCACATGAGAGAGTGTTTGAGCTGTTCACAGAAAACAGGTTTATTCATACCATGACAAGTGGACATGAATGCAGCATACAGAGATATGGTGACTGAAAAGTACACTGCCTGTATCATTGCTTGCATAACACATGCTCTCTAACCCAATCTAAGTTATGATAGACTCTAACCAGCCACACACAAGCACACTGTGGTGTCAGACATGGGTGGCTCGTCACACTTATTCCACTGCCAGGTTGGAATTTTCAAAAAACATTGAAAATACAATTAAGCAGTATCAGTGACATAGAAAGTAATAACTGGCTGGATGCTTTTAAAGCTAAGCCTAAAAGTCTACATGCAGGGAAGAGCAGTGCATCCATGCTTTTTACATGATATTCTGTGTCTGACCGAATAATGCACAAACACCATGCACAATTAAGAGCAATACCTTTAACCATAGGATGCTAAAGCCAAAGGGGAAGGACAAAATCAGAAATGTTACTGGAATAGGACAAACAATGAACTGACAGTGTATAGGATGAAAAAGTCGGCTCGAAATGTGTGTGGCGCTAAGTGGAGGGAAACCTACATTATCTCCTTCGCTGCGGAGCTTCCAGAAAGGCTGAATGTGGAACCAGGAGCCCTCATTCCCGGCTGGGTCCAAAGACACCCGCATAGCATTCTTCTCCAGCAAAGCAGGGAGACGCTTGTTCACTGTTAGGTACTTATTACTCTTAATGTGCAGGAGCTGAGACAGAAAAATCAGGGTGTTGAGATGCTACAAGAGCAGTGATGGAGGAGGTATTCAAATCCTTGAGTAAAAGTACTAATACCACACTGTAAAAATTAAGAGTAAAAGTTGTGCATTGAAAATGTTTCTTCAGTAAAAGTATGTAAGTATAATCAAGCATAATAATGTAAGATAAAAAATATACTTAAAGTATCAAAAGTAAAAGCACTCAAGGCAGAAAAACGGCCCCTGTGACTAAGATTTAGATTATCATTACTGCATTTTACTGTTGTACTTGGTTGAAGTGGAGCTAGTTTTCACTTATTTTATTTAGGACTGCAACTAATGATTATTTTCATTATGGATTAATCTCCTCATAATTTTCTCGATTAATTTATTGATTGTTTGTTTTGTTAAAATTCACATCACAATTACCCAGAGCCCAAAGTGACACCTTCACAATACATGTTTTGTCCAACCAATAGTCCAAAACGCCAATGACTAAAAATAAATTTGAATTATTTCAATATTTCATAAAAGGAAAGGAAGAAAATCCACACATTTGAGAAGCTGGAATCATGAAAAGTTTTTGCATTAAAAATGAAAAACAATTATCAAATTAATTTTCTGTCAATCAGCTAATCAGTTAACTGGCTAATCGTTTCAGCTCTACTTGTATATACTGTTGGGCAGTTTAATCATATTTTATATATTTGTCAGTTAAAATTACTTCTCTGTCAAGTAATTGTAGTGGATTCAAAAGTACAATATTTCCCTCTGAACTGCAGTGGAATAGAAGTACAAATTGGCATGAAAAGAAAACACTCAAATATAAAAGTTGTAGCTAAAATACTTAGTTACCTTCCACCACTGTACAAGAGTAATATTTGAAGAAGTGTGTGTAGTACCACACAAACTGTTTCCTGATTCCATTTAAACAAGGACTAAATTATACCAGTGTTTAAAGTCTAACAAATAGCTTACTGAAGCAACGGAACAATGGAGACTGCCTTGAACGCATTTTGCAAAAGCAGTTAAATAGGTTGGTTCTAATCTCAATTCAACCTCTATTTAGCAATCAGTGAAACCAAATACTACCATTGTGGGCTTTTCAATAAAATGCGTGAGGTATCTGATGGTTTTTGATCTTAATCTGATGGCATTTGTTGTAGTTATTTAAATTAATAAATTTGATGTAATTATTTAAATTATTTTATCATTATCTTATTTTCTTTTATTATATGTTTTTTATTGCAAACCAAAGGTGCTATATAAATAAAGTTATTATTATTCTTATTATCATCATCAGGGATCAGATGACAGTAACACACCCTAAGTAAACAAGCAACCAAAAACAGGGCTCTGGACTCAAGAGAACCTGACGCCGCAGGTGTTTGCTGAAGAGATGGGCTGTACCTGGATGACATTACTGTATTTGACAACTTCTCCAAGGAGCTTCTTGTTCTCCGACTCGTTCTGCTTCTGCTCCAGTTCTGCTGCATGCTGAGGATTGAAACAGAGATATACTAAAACTTTGGAATCCAAATGAAAATGAAGATCTAGATGCAGATTGTGATTTTAAAAAAGGTTCTACCTGTAACTTCTTAAACAGGTCTCCCTGCGTGTTGTTGTTTCCTTGTTTTCCTTGTTTTGCCTTCCAGAACTGCTTCTGGGCCGAATATCTGTTCATGGGACACACCTTGAAGAGGCAATCTGGAGAGGAGGAGAAGCATTCAGGCAAACAGGAGTCACTCTCTGTCAGTCAGGTTAGGCGATACTCAAGGGTCCTAATGTGGTGAAACTGCATTTTTTAGGTTAATGGTAATTTACCCACCAGAGGCCTGTAGACTCGTTAAAACATATTAAGCTTAACACATAAAAGTTACACAACACTGAGCGCAAAGGATCTGGTCAACCTTGACAGTTTAAAAAAATATATGAGTGATTCTGTGTAGTTGTGTGTGTGTGTGCATAACCTTGACCCAGTGTGGCTAGTATATTCTTACACACCTCTGAACTTTTTGGGTGGGTTGGCCAAGTCTCCAGCATCAGGCTGGACCACACACCTGTCATCGACAAGCCTGCAGAGAAGAGCAAAAACATGAATAACATGAATAACAATTCAATTAACATATTTCTAAAGTACATTATGTTCTAACTCATTACAATTTTTATTTACATATAGTGGAACTGATACGCAACTGTTCTGAAATTGAAACTGCCCTGGTCAGTTAATCACTTAATAGAGATTTACATTATTTACATGGCACAAACTGTAGTCTATATGTATCAAATGCAAACAACACACAGCAGAGTCACATACTACTGTTAAACCCCTTCATTTGAATACACTGTTCAAAACCACACTTGCTCGACAGTTGATTGGCCACCTGCAGGATGAAAAGCTCAGATGGCAACACAAGAAAGAGTGACGGCTCTGTTCACCATCATCTCCATCTTCTTAAAGCTCTCCCAGTACCTGAACAGATGCTCTGAACATTTCGGGACAGGGCTCATCCAATTTAATGCCGCTTTGATCTCCGCTTTCCAGCCCAGTAGGGGGAGGTCTGCTCAGTCTTGTGGTTTGTATTGAGATAGATAAACCGGGATCAACTGTCTGTGCCTTTCACGTAGTGTAGAATGACAATGGGGGGGATAGGAAATATATTTAATTATACACAACAAAACCAGAAATCAACATGTTGTGTGTAAAATGTAAAATGAAGCTTTGAGAGTGGACATTATATTGGTCATTGAAGAGTGAGCTTCTCTGTAACGTCTACTGTAGCTTACTAGAGCATGCATAGGCTGCAGTGGGCTGCTGCCACCA
Source organism: Coreoperca whiteheadi (assembly GCA_011952105.1). Lineage (NCBI taxonomy): Eukaryota > Metazoa > Chordata > Actinopteri > Centrarchiformes > Sinipercidae > Coreoperca > Coreoperca whiteheadi. Next base: position 18,262,731 of record CM022474.1, on the reverse strand, counting down.
GAGGAAACCATGTGGTTTCTGTGCAGGGTTGATTAGAGGGCTTTCGAAGGGAGTCATCCAGTTAATAACTGCCTTGTTTCCCACATCCTAGATTTTTATTTGCTAGTTACTGACTATTTTACACACTAGAGATGCTTCATTGACAGGTTCAGCGATGCACACATTTGACTGACATTCATCTATGAATTTATCAAGAGTAAATTGCTTTGGTTCACAAAAGCTGACAGGCCTGAATTAATGTTGCAAAAGAGCATTAAGTAAACACTGGGCCAAATGTGCACATGGTTCATTCACATTGCCTAATGTACACCATTCATGAAAGACCATTTCAAAATGCATGTATTCATCTGTCACATCACATCATAAATCAGTGGAATGAGTAAAGATGGGTAATGTATCTGATGACATGAAGTTTGTCTTGTCATTGGACGGTTTCCAAAGGTGTAAATTAAACCCAGAGTGGGTCTTTATCTAGAATATTGTTATTGTCAGTGTTAGTAGTCAACACTGAGAAGACTGAGGGTAACGGTGCTCTAAAAGGTGGAATAGCAGAGAGCCCATTATTTAGTGGCTTTGGAGGAGTAGAAGCAGGCAAAACAATGGAGCCGGAAAAAAGAGCAGGTTTACGAGCAGAATACCTAAAACAGTGAAGTGATCAGAGGGGTAGTACAGGCTTTCTTTTCTGTGACTCAAATGCAAGTCTGGACTACAACAGTGACATCATATTTTCTGCGTTTGCTTTGAAACTGAAAGCAAATTATAATAAAATGAGTTTTATCATAATGATTGAATTGGTTGATCCTGTCAATAAATCCTTGTTAGCTGGTGCTACAATAATCCAGTTATACCTGCCTTGAAAGTTTTATTTAAGACTTAATTTAGTCCTGGATTAATCTTCCTTCAGGAAATTGGTTTAGTTAAATCAAACTCAAGCCAACCAGACCATATCCGAGAAAGAACATTTTAGATAATCTGGTATAAAAGTGCAGTTTAGGCGAGAGCTACTGTAGGTTGAATTCATGTGTGGAAAACCAGTTCGGAGGGCAAGGGTCACAGCGGTCACAGTGTTTGGAGGAGCTTTCATGGGACTTGTTTAGGACACACAGTGTTTGTAAGTGTTTTTTCAGATTTATGGTCATAGTCATCTTCATACCTGAGAAATGTTGTAACTTCAACCTTCTGAAATATACTCTGACACCAGCTTTGAATTTCCATATCAAAGACTCTATATCATCCCATTTGCACCAAAGGCCGAGGTGCACAAGCACATCCATTCATCCCGTCCACTGAGGAGGAACATAAAGCAACGCACAATTCCTCCAATTCATACAAAGCTGGCAGCCCTGCTGAAGTGAGCTGAGCCATTTCCTATTTATGCCAAGGCACTTGATCAGTGTCAATCCACAGGCCGTGTATTATTGCCTTGGACTCAGTATCAGAGTTACATCTAAATGAGAAACAATAGAGCCCAACAGGAAGCAGAATCAAGTGCTAAATGGCTAAACAGGAAGGAACTCTGGAAAATTCCCTCGAGCTCATAAATAAGCCCAGGGAGCACAGATGCAAATTAGCTATTTAGCTAACTCTGGAACAACATTTGTGTTGTGTATGGTCCCTGTTAAATAAATAACTAAACTAAACTAAGTAACTTTAAATCCGCAGAGAGGCTTTGACGGAGCCTGACACTCACAGTAGAGTTTGCTCTGTGACTTAGTTAAACATGAACCAATGATAAATCTACCAGGCTAGACACAGAAAAGCTAATTTTAGCTCCATTGCTTGCGTTGAGTAGACCGAGACAACAACACAGAAAAAAAAATACAGAATGTAGGTGTAGAGCAGCAGGTCTGATAAGTTTCTTCTGGAAAAACTAAAGGAAAACAGTAGAATGATTCATCTGTAAGAAAAGTGCACGTGTGAAGGATTTTACATCCAATGTCTGTTATTGCATGTTTCAACCTGCTGATGAAGCAGCCCAGTAATCTGAGTCATACACTTACCCCATTAACTGTATGCTGTCATTATTTCACTGCTTATGGAGTGTATGATTCAGTAGGAAAATAATCATATACAAAAACACTTAAATAATGGATGCAGAATTATTCTATCTTTGTCTGCTAATGTATCTCTTATCTTATCTATGCACTACAGGTCCACAATAAAGTGAATTACTTGCTTACTACGAAACACAAATTTAACCTTTCTGATCATTAAATATGGGGGGCGGCACGAGATCCAGGAGGTCAAGCTCCCTTAATAGATCTGGATCAATCAGATGACCTTATAAGAAACCCAAAGGCATCTGGCTTTTGAGTGTTTGCAATATGAGGCGTGTGAGGAACTCGCAGATTGAATGTTTTCCTAAGCAAACATGGGCAGCCTTGTGCAGTCGAGGTTACATTGTGCTCACAGGGGCTGTGGCTCAGGGAGGTTCCTGCAGGGCCTTTGCTTTTAGATACTGTCGCTTTCTCTGGGCCTTGGTGAGCTCTGGCACAGCACAGTCCTTGAAGAAAATACTCAGCTCTCCTGTCAAACTACGTAAGTTATTGACTCGATCATGAGCGTTTCACTGCCTTGCTTCACAACAACAGGAGCTGCACTTTTGCATTTAAAAATGTACGGCCCCTGTGTGCTGCTGCTTACATTTGCATCGGCACAGGCCTTTACAGTTAAAAAAAAACCCTAGGTTGGATGTGTGCACTCCTGCAGATAGTGAGGCAGGGAACACTGTTGCGTACAAACATGTTTAAAGTCAAGCAACTCACGTGTTTTATTTTGATCCTCCACAGCACAAGGCATTAAAGAAGAGGCTTTAACGTCAGAATATGCTAGCTGTTGTGAAGTTACTGTTTGCAAGAGGAATTTAAGGGAGAAAAAGGAAAGAGCGAGTTTGAGAAACAGGGTGAGGAAAAGGGAGAGGAGGTGGGTGGGGCAGACTCATTCCTCAGGGCCAGTCTAACTTTCCACACTCGTTCTGCAGGCTCAGGGGCCAGAGTTCACCCGGAACCACCGAGGCATTTCACCTTGCACTGAAGCTTTCAGCTCAGGAGAAACTACAGCCAAACAAACTGCCCGTGGAATTATTTGCTCTGCTGTGTGGAGAATGACACTGAAAACAAGTTTCCATCACACCTACACACAGCCTTAAACATGAAGTCAGACTGACAACTGACTGTATAAGCTATGACACACTTGAAGAAGAATAAACACTTTAAAGCAGTGCTTCGCGTGCACTTTATGGTGGTTACCCCTTCAAATGAAGCAGTGTCTACTTCCAACCTTGAATATGTCTGTGAGCCGTCCCACAAGTATTTCACAAGAGAAAAGCAAAGATTAGTAAAATATCTGATAAATGTCAAATAAATGTTGAGGTTATTTTTTCTTTCCTGTCTCAGTACGTATTTTGTGACCCCTTGGAGAGGTCCCGGTCACCACGGCTTTAAATGATGGCCAACTGACTGATTCTGGTAGGAAACTTTTCTTTGAGCTCCTCTTCACTCCCTCCAATCTCTCGCACTCTGTGGCTCAGATTTCTTCATCATTTTGATGTTATACAATATTACACATTATGGAAGACCACCAGGACACTTCAAAGTGTTCGCAACACCCTCAACATAGAAATGGTTCATGCCTTTACTCTTGTGAATAAAATCCTTACAGATTTATTAGAAGAGAGAAGGCAGTGTTCTTTAGGGTCAGTAAGCTCAAGTACAGACAGATTTAGTTTGATGATCTACATTACGCCTAACTTCAATTGAATGAAAACAGTGATACTCCTCCCTTATTTTGCTAAGGGCCCCCCTGACACCTCCTCATGTTACCCACCGGGGCTCCGGACCCCGCTGTGGGGACCATGCCCAGCAAAAACATCTGCATGTAACCATTGCCACTCGTCTACCCGGGTAACACGCTGCTTTGCATTCCTGTTATATTTGCGTAAACGCGAAGAATTTCCTGAGCAGCAGCATTTTGCGCGATGACAGGCCTTGGCCACACGTCGCCCACTTTAGGTTTACTTTTAGTAAACGTATATAGGTATAGAGAGGAACAAGTGGTGTCATATGTAAAGTTAAAGTAATACGATATCAGATACTCCCCAGTGAGTAGAAAGTAAAAGGCAGACAGGAGGAACATACCCCAGAGTACTGATGAAGCCATTCACCGAGCCTTCCGCGTAAAGAGACACAATGTCTCCAATGTGAAGAAAACTGGATCTGTGCTCTGACATTTTCGTTGAGTAAACGTGTTAAGATTTGTCCTGGCTTTCCATTTAGAAACGAATGGTGAAGTGATCCACACGTTACAGCGCCTCCAGTTAAGCAGCAGTCCTCAGATTCACCTCCATTCTTCCGGCTCTACATTTCAGCAAGTCGATAGAGCGAGGAGGGGGGGGGGGCGCGAAAGTGCCAAAACTGGTGGCGATTTTGTAGAAAGCGCTGTGTTTTCAGACTTATTCAACTTCTTCCTGTATGTCAGACAGACCGGAGAGAGCTCTTCTTCGCATCCACTTCAGGGGGAGGAGACTGCTGCTGTCAGGGCTGTGGGCTAATTCCGTTCAATGACATGTTTTTCTTTTTATTCAGAGAAGGCCCTCTGAAAAGTACAAGTCAGTGAATAATAACTTTTAGCAGAACATATACATCGCAATATACCTATGGCTGTAGGGAATACTATATATCTCTAATATAAAGATATTTTGGGAGATCCAAATGTATCATAAAGACAAGCTCAACAGACTACAAAAGATGTAACCTACTTGTTTCTACTGGAATGTTGCATGATAAGACTTGTGTATATATGGACATACACATAATAATATGTCTCCTTTATGAAAATGATACTCAACTTAAAATCAGGTTCATGTATACGTGTACACTGATAGATTTATTCATGCAATACAGATAATACAATAATGACAGTGGGAAAACGCTAAATTTTATGAAATGTTATTCCATCCTGCTTCTTTTCACAATACCACTTTTAAAATTAAAAAAAAAAAAAGATAAAAATAAAAAAAAAAAAAAAAAAAAAAAAAAAAAAAAAAAAAAAAAGTACCCACAGTTAGAGTAACATTTCATAATAATGAGCTGAGTTTTAACAGCTGGTCAACAACTGTATCCTATAAATTGTTAAGTCAGCTACAATTATTTCAAAGTTATATTACATATTTTGTCTATATTTAATCATATGATTTATTTTACAATGTCATTTATTTTTTAATATTGAACACTTTGGGTCTCCACGGGAAGTGCAAACGAAAATGTAATTTCACAATAACAATTAATTTAGGCAAGAACAACAACATTTCACAAACTGCAACTGGTAAGCACCTACTATGTCCCTTAAAAAAAGATTTGCAAAAAAACAAAAAACAACAGAATATAAACAAATCTAAATATGAAATAAAGTAACAGCTGCTGATCAGTTCCCACGCTGCTACAGGAGCAAGACTGACAGAGACACACAGCGACAAACAGCAAACACAAACAAGTTAATGTGTCGTTTTCTCTACAACATGGTACTGCAATTTAATTTCCAGGTGTTTAGACATTTTTGTGAAATGTCGGATTTTACATATAAACGGTATGATAAACTTATAAAATACTATGCATTGTCAAAGATTAAACCAGTAGTTCCCAACCGTTTTGGCTCGTGACCCCTAACTAGTGACTAGTGACTAGTTGGGGCTCCTTGTCACATTTCAGATGCCTTTGAGTTGTTAGTGGCTCCACCAAAGAGACATTTCCCCTCAAACAACCGTTCAAGGCGAAAAGAGGTGTGCAATGTTTTGCAAAAAAAGCAAAGATTAGACAAGCACCCAGAATATATAATAGAATTTTGTTTTTTCTTCTTTCTTGCTCCATTAATCATCTCATGACCCCTCAGATTTATATTGTCACCCTTTGGAGAGGCCCGACCCATAGATTAGGAAGCACTAGACTAAACTCCCAAGTCAATAGTATAAAGTGAAAACTAGCTCCAACCCGACCAGCTACAACAGTAAAATGCTGCTTACATACCGATGCATCAGTAGTAAGAATCTAAAAATGTTATATATGCTATATCATTTAACAAATACCTTTACTTTTGTTATTTAAATCAATTTAGCAAGTAACACTTGTGTAATTTTATACTTGTGGGTTTTGAATGCAGGACTTTTACTTGTAATGAAGTGTATTTCAATTATTGTATTGGTACTTTTACTTAAGAAAAGGATCGGAATATTCCTTGCACCACTGACAATAGCTATAAAGATTATTACAATGATGACGATAATGATGGTGATGGTTCTGTGGAAATTTGTTAAAGTTTGAGCCTTAAAGAACACCAATTGCCAATTGTGTGATAATCATGACATATGGATGTGAAAACGTCTAAGTGCCAACATTAATCTGATTTTAGCTGGTGTTTATCCTATCAGTTACCTAATTCATTGGAACACTTTGAACGGCAGTAGGTGGTCCAAATGACCCGCAGTGAAACAGGGACAGAGGCTTATAAGGAAGAAGGATGGTGGTGGTTTGGGACATTTTAATGTACTACCTATATTGATGCACAAGGGGCCGCTACAGATCAAGCCTCAAAGGGGTCAGACTCCTCTGCGATGTCATAAAGGCAATCCCATTTTCTGACCTGTATCGCCCTCTAGTGTTCAACGGGTGATTCTGCTGCTCCCCCCTGACTGTTAAATACAAACAAACGCATATCAATCACATATCACTACTGACCTTTTAATGCTGGGGAATTATTTAATGTTGGCACACAAACTGGTTTCCTCTAACAGAAAACAGGAAGTACAGTCCTGTACTTTACAGTCTATACTTTTTATTGGCTACGTTGGGAAAAAAAACTGTTAAATTCAAATGAGCCGTATTGGCATGACCGTACAGTATTACCAAAGCATGTTGTCCAATGTAAGAACACTGTAATAATTCAGAATGTAAGAAAAAAAATACAACAAATGATTTTCACATTATTCCACCATATATACACTGTACATGATAATGTACTAATGTGAGGTTCTTTACTTGAGTATTTTCCTTTTAAAAAACTGTATAACTCTACTCCACTACATTTCAGAGGAAAAACTGTGTACTTTTAACTGCTCTAAATCTATGTGACAGCTTGATTGACAAATCAAATATTACGTATTTATTAGATTAAACTACCCAACATCATATGGAGTACTTACATTTATCTCCACACTGATGAGCTGCAACATTAAAATGCAGCTTACCTGTGCATCAGTAATTCTGTAATAACATAATATACAGATGGGTGACAAATTAAGGAAAGGAGTCAGGCCACCAGGAGCCTCCAGAACAGCTTCAGCACTCCTCGCCAAGTCTCTGGAACTCTATTGGAGGTATGAACACCATTCCTCCACAAGATATTCCCTCAGTTATATATACAACCTTTATTCAATCAGGTCGTCTCATTGAGATCGAGATCTCTTTTGCAAGAGACACCTGAGTACAGCAGATAGAAAGACAACAACCATAGCCCGAGATAAGAAAAGGACATATAGCAGCAGAGACAGCCACAGACATCACCAAATAGATTTTAAGATAAAAGTTTATATTGTATCATTTGGTGTTATGGGGATGGCAGCATTGTCTTTCATGTTGGTACAAAATCTTCCATAGGTGTGAAACCGGGATCTGAGATTTTAGATCTGGGGACTGTAAAGGCCAGAGCATTGTATTCACTTCCTTCTCATACTCACCAAACCATCCAGTGAGCCCTGGTGCAACAGTGTGTTCAGTACGGACTACAGTGGTAGGTGTAGGTAGGTAGTGCTTTGTTTTTTTGTTTTCATCTCCTGTGATACCACTGTGACAAAAATAGACTGATACATATAATTAGCTTTAATTGAACTACTTATTGTTCCTGGTGTGTGTGTGTGTGTGTGTGTGTGTGTGAGAGAGAGAGAGAGAGAGAGAGGGTGCAGCCAGACGCACCTTTCAGCCAGCTCCGGACAGTGAAAGGCTCCACTCCCTCCTCCTTCACTCCGCGCCACACAGACCTGTTTCCTCGCTCTTGTGTTCTGACAGAAAGCCGAACACCGTCGGTGGGAGACTTCCTCCCACTAAATCCGTGAGCTTCGTACTGAGCCTGCCCAGTTTGCCTCCGACACCACGAGCAGGACTCTCCCGGCCACACGTCACTTCACCAGCAGTCGTTCCCGTCGTCGCGAGGCACCGGTGGATGTAAGTAAACCACACTTCTTCAATGTTTACGAGTTTCTTTCCGAGCACGTTGCGGTTTCTGCTTCCACGCAGGTGGTGCTCACTACAGCTGACTGTCGCCGTAACCGTTCGGAGACGTTGTTTCTTCTTTTATCTTTGTTACCGCGTGCATGTGCCGAGATGAGGGCTCGCGCGGCTTTGACTAAACAATGAAATGAACCTAATATGGTGGAAAAGCGGGAATAAAAACGATAGTGTAATATCTTTAGCAGGCGACCAGCACAGAACATCATTATTAGTGTAAAACACTGGACCAGACAATAGTCTGAGATAAGTGTGCTGTAGCATCATTGATCCCCTGTTGACTGGTTTAACCCTCTTCACAAATAGACACACACACACACACACACACACACACACACAGAGAGATGCGTTAATACACACTGAATTATACTAATGTCTTTTTAAGGCTACTTTACTGCCAACTGGCCATTTTCGACCCCGTTCTAATCCCCATTCAAAAGATTATCAAATCAAGTTTATTTATTAAGCACATTTAAAAACAACCAAAGTTGGCCAAAGTGCTGTACAATAACTTCACATAGATAGAACACAATAACATAACATGGTAAGCCAACATAAAAATACAATCCCATACACGAATAAATAGGTAAAGGAGGCACAGAGGAGTAAAAGTGAGGCATCAAACCATTAAGGGCCTGAGAAAACAAGTGGGTCTTAAGTTTGGCTTTAAAAGTGTGTACAGAGGGGGAACACTTAATTGAAAACGGTAAGCTGTTCAGAAGCTTTGGGGTAGCTACTGTAAACGTATTAGGAGTTAGCTCTGTGCTCAGCCTGCTTCATTTTGCTTGTGGGTTTTGACACATTTTCTACTTTCCCCCCCAACAGCTTGAGAGGTGAATGCTGTGAACAGAGTTGGAATGCAACAGGATTATCATCTGACCTTAACTCAAAGGAGGCAAAGCAACCAGACCATTAGATCGCACGTTTTCTGATCTTTGCTGCACCACAATGCCTTTGAGGTTATAATGTCTACGCTGAAGCACGTTATTCTACAGGATAGAGACCAGGCCGTTGAGAAGCTGGACTGGAGTTACATCGAGTGGGTTGAAGATGAAGTCGTCACCACAGGTGTGGCAAATGCACAGACCCAAACAGACTTGGGGCCTTTTCAGCACAAGGAGAGTCAGACCAGCAGCCCAGTCATAATGCACATAGATCTCACACGGACACACTCCAAGCTGAGACACTCGCCCCTGGTGGACACCGACTGCTTGGCAGCACCGTTATTCCAGTTTGACCGGCAGGCCCCCGGGCGCATCTCCACGTCTCCTACCTTGAGGAGGATGAGGAGTACCCGACGTCCTCAGATGGATACCTGGGATCCTGTCAGGATGGGGAGCACTCAGGAGGAGCCCTCCCCCCTAAGCCCCCTGTCACCAGTACACAGAGCCATGTCTCCTCTTGCAGCAAGCCCCCTCTCTGATCAAGAGATCTGTCAAGCTCATCAGCCCATTTCATCCTTCGGCCAACAGAGAACCAGATCACATAGATCACAGACTTTGGACAGCGGCATCACTTCCAAGAGACAAGATTGTCACAGTGCTCATCCTACCCATATTAAAGATTTTGGATTTTCTGATAGTGAAGTACGGGTGAGCTTTTACCAGTCTTGTGTGTTGTGTGTAATTTTTAATTGAAGCATATTATATATATGTGTGTGTGTGTGTGTGTTAGTTGGTCAGAAATCATCTTGCAACCCTCTTCCCACCATCACCAAGAGTCACATGCTGTAATCTGGTTGGGATTTTTACCTAAAGCCTATCATTTAAATGGTTACACATTCCTTCCTTGCAGAAACCTTCTCTTTCTCATTCTGCCTTGCCTCCTGCGGTGGTCACTCACAATGCAAGCTTTTGACAGCAAATGAATCAGCAGTTACATGCACTGACAGCTCTGAGCAAACCCACTGCCTGGAGAGCCCTGGGAAGTGCTCTCCTTGGCCCCCTATTCACCACAGTCAGCAGTCACCCAATAATGGAGGGGTCAGTGAGCGATGGAAAAAGATAATGGGGAGATCTATTCATCAGCTCGCGGTCTTCAACTGAGCACATTCTCAAAAGAGTCCCAACATTCTCCTCTGATATCAGAGGCTTTTGAGTGCAAGGGACCACTTAAAACACTGATTCAAATTTGAATGTCTTTGAAAGTGATATAGTGGTCTTGTTAGCAGTAGGAGGTCTTTGCACCCTCTGTACAGTAAGACTGTGCTAATACGGCATGTAAATAGTATAATAATTACAGCTTTGGAAACCAGAGACCACTAAAACATGAGTGATCTTAGTGTGTACAATTATCAGATTTTAACTTGTTTTAATTTATGCTGTAACTTCAAAGCCTGTTTCTAAATCTCAAGGAGGTGCTAAACACGTTAATAATCTCAGTCCATATACTGTAATATGTTCTCAGCAAACAGTGATGTGTTAGTGTATAGCGTGGTTCCAATTTTTTCATTGACTGATGCAGTATTTTTCTCTTTTTGCAGGAGAAAGAGCATTGCCATAATAGGTGGGTGTACTTTGGACTGTTTTGCATGCTGTAGTGTGCCCTGCCAGTGTAGCCAGGTACAACAGGACTTCCCTTTCAAGTTTCTGAGAACATGTTTGCATATCAGGAAAGTACTGTAGTAAAATTGTATCTGTAACCGGTAAACAGGACTACAGAGCTCACATTTGGGTTGGGTTTTTTTGTCACTATGATTCATCTCTAAATCCCATAGTGAACCGCTGCTGCTTCCATATTTGGTTTCCAGAATTTCTGTGTTAAATAATTTCACTAACACAAAGATTTGAGCTATAACTTGTCACTTCAGCATCATGAGTGCCATGCCTATTGTGCTGGCAGGACACTCATGAGCAAGGATGATTGGACCTTTGGTTTAAGGAGCCCCATTGTGTATTCATTGTCATTCATGTCTTTGTTAATGGAGCAGAAGCTTGATGGGTTAAGTTTTAAGTTTTGAGAGTCCCATGGTTTTGTATGGGCTAGACAAACCCTCATTAAAGCTGTTTTCTCTTACTGCCACCCACACCCCTCACTGGATAATTAGGCAGCTATTGTCTCTGTAATTGCACCCTGGCACTGTGCCGCTTACAGTGACCAGGCCCTGTGAGCCATTGATTGGGACAGTTTTGTTTTGGGGCATCATTATTTCTCTTGTTGTGCAGGAACAAAACACTCATTTTTACAAGTGTTCTTGGTGGCAGAGAGGCTGACACAGAGAGCTTTCTGAGCGGTCACAAAGCAACAGGATGTCATTGTGAGGATTCTGTGGAATGAGCTGCAAGGAGGCACTGACCTGGTTTAGAGGAGTAATCGTGCCTTTCTTACTGTCCCATTAACCACGTCTCCTCTACACTGCTCAGGTGCTGCTGCTGACTGTTATCTGTTTTACTGCCTGCCTATACTTTGATGTGGGGGGGGGGTTGTATCAGTTTACCAGGAAGAACACGACCCTGCCAGCGAGAGGAATGAACAGTTGGTGATTACAGTTTACTCCTGAGCGGTGTACTACGAAGCAAGCTCAACATAGCCAGGCTTTCTTTGTGTGAGCTGGCTCGACAAACCTTAAACTCGCAATCAGAGATAAAATCACAACGGTGGTTATCAACTGTTTTTGTTAACCCAGGCTTCCTTCTTTAGGCTCTGTGCACGTTCCTGTAAAAGAGGGCATGTGAACGTCATTTGACTCTTCTTTCCGCACAAAATGGACCAGCCCAACAGTAAATACGTTTTAAAGGAAACCTAATCGCTGCCTGGATTATACCGATCGCGTACCGCCTACTTTTATTTAAATTGTATTTAATAGGGGCGATGCGATTTAACATAGTTTCAACACTGAGCATGACACAGATGTTATAGCTATTTCTAATTTTCAACTTTTGTCCATAGTTGGGCTTTTACACGTAGTAGGTTACAGTGTGATTAAAATATACAGCTTTCAGTGGCCTATCATAAAAATACACAAAACACCCCAAACGTGGAAACAATAAAATACACATATACCACAACACACCAATACACTTTAGACAGCAGTTAACTTATGTGTATTTTATATCTGGGACTAACTAATTTCAGTTGATAATGTGTTCCAGGGTTCACATTCCTTTTATGGAGAAGCTAATTGTCCAGATTTAGATCTCCGATGTGGTATTTTACAGTTGCCATCACCGTAGTGTCTAGAGTCAAGACCTCTTGTCATTATCATGGAGAGCTGTGAAGAACAGGCCTATGGAAACTGTTAGAAATAAGGCAATAGAGAAATGCTGGCAGAATAAGTGACTATATTTATTTTACCACTGAGTGCACTCTCAATGCCTCCCGTTTATTTCTAACATGGCCGCTGCACATTCAGAGCTCTTAACATGATGCTCAAGAACTGCATTCTGGTCTGACACTGTCCCATAATGAAGGAGACTAATCTCGCTCTGTAGTACACCCCTCTGGAGGGGGGAAAAAAGTACCAGTTTACTCCTGTTCAGTTGTAGGCTAACTTATCCTCCAAGTGTACAGGATGGCCCTACAGCCATGTGGCCTACATGTGCATTCGAGTTTTGTTTGCTGCTCGTGCAAAGGTGCAGGCACAGCAGCAGAAATGCAGCTACTGTATGAGGAGATATTATGAGCTCTAAGAGGAAGAAAGTCAAAGAAAGATCATTCAGTCTAACAGAGCAGATTTTACATATAATAGTAGACCGAGACAAACCAGTACTGGCATTGTTCCTCTTGCTTGTACTTCTGCTCCAGTTTATTATATTGTAATAAACAGGGTTATTAGCCCTGATCTGTGGGCCAGGCTTCCTTTTGGTCTGATGATGTCCTGATAACCTTTATCCGATAGAAAGTGTCTTGATCTACTGTGATGTGATGACGATGTGGTGTCATTATTTCTTCTCCTTTATCAGACCATTTTCTATCTACTTCTGAACTCTAAAGTGTTCTTTTAAAAGCCAAAACCTTGAAACATTTAGAATTGAAACCGCAGCATGTTGATGTGGGTGAGTCACTGACCCGCTGTCGAGGGCCTGCCAAGTGATTCTTACCTTTGGCAAAACCTGCCTATACGGTTGCTGTGCTGCTTATTTCTGCTGACTACGGCCGCTAAATGAGGAGAAGCCTCTTGGTAGCATTGCCACAGTGTGGATTGTGACGGCTGGAGTCGCGCAGGCACTGATCACGTTTTTACTATTTGAGAATCTTGTTATTCTTGTAACATGCCCTTTCAAGATATTTTGTCCGCATATTTAATGTCCGCCGCACCTCCATAACATAACTGAATTACATTAATTTGGGTCCTCGGTTTTTAATTTCAACATGCAAATGTAAATTGTTACTTTCAGCAGTAATCGCTGAAGTACAACAGCAGACCATGAGTCAAAACACTTTAGAACAGTGGCTGTTTGAGCTTTGCCTGAGGCTAAAAGGCAGGCCTGTGTTTTTCCAGCCACAGCTATGCCTCAGTTACTAACTATGAAAAAGAGACCAAGAGGATTATAACTGGCACACACTGACAGCTTGCCTCCGTCCACACAAATAGGGTGATCCATTAATCAGTAGCTATAGCCATACATATAACACTTATCCTTTATAATTTCTGCTACTCATGTTAATCACCAATTTGCTGCACAATGCAGATGGTATTTCAGTGGTATTTCAACTATGTAAAAGGACCAAAGGAATTCTGTTATTTCCTGTGGCTTGCACTAAATCTGTTCTTTGTGCTGTATTACATTTACAATAGAATAATAATGGTTCTTGTAACAGTGAATCTCAGCTGTCCAATGAGGCTGTTTTTTTTAAAATGTCAATCATTACAACCAGTTTTAATCTTAGTGTCTTTGGCAGCTGAAGAAAGTGGAATACCAGCTGAAGACGCTCACCTGTTTAATGTTCCTGCAGGCTTCAGGAAAGGAGACGGAGCTCCGTGGTGGTCAGCTTGCCCGGATTGGATGTTTCACCGGGAGACCTTTTTGTATCAAACGGAGCAGCTGACATATTAAATGGCTCAAACTTCTCTGGTAAAATCTTATAATATATTACATATATTTGAATGGTATCATTTCTTGCTTTGTGGACCAAGTGGCTGATTTAAGTCTATCAGTCACAGCATGGGTTCGAATCCCGGACCAGACCACGACCTCCCTGGGTGGAGTCTGCATGTCCTCCCCGTGATACCGTGGGTTTTCTCCTCCGGTTTCCTCCCACCGTCCAAAGACATGCATTAGGTTAATTGGTGACTCTAAAATTGTCCCTAGTGGATGAATGTGTGCGTGAATGGTTGTCTGTCTAAGTGTCAGCCCTGCGATGAGTTGGCCACTGTCCAGGGTGTACCCCGCCTAAGGCCCGAAGCCACTGGGATAGGCTCCGCGACCCCGAACGGGAACAAGCGGTAGAAAATGACTGACTGACTGACAGTCACAGCACCAGTGCTGGTGGTCCGCCCCTGAACCGATTAGTGCATCTTGCTATCAGTCAAAATATAAATACCCTGAGCTATCATGCTTGGCTGTAACCTGGCGTGTTGTGGCAATCCAAGTAACTTGTGAGCATCAAAGTTTGTTTGTTTCCCACTCTCCATAACAAGGCTGAAAAAGTTTCAGTAAATAGTTCCCTTTGTTATTTACTGGTTATGATGCTTTTAGAAACTATTCAGTGTAGGTGTTGACCCATGACCCCCATGAAGTCCGAAAGGTTTAGTAACATGGTTTAACTTAAGAAAAACCTGAATAGAAGTTTCTTGTGTAAATAAATGTTTGTTCTTTCGAAATTTCCGCCTGTATTAGTTTTGAGTTAAGAGTAAGAGCATATAATCCAGCATAAACCTTGAATGCAAAGGCAATTATTCACATCTAATCAATTCTGAATTTTATAACAACCCTGGTGATTAGGGAAGACTGTGCAACAACTTCATATTTAAAGTTAATTGGAGAATTTGAGAGGCAGATAAATGGAACTGGCACTAAAACACAGTTTTTGGCCTCAGATTGAAAGGGTTAAACAGCGTACAGTTACACATACAGTACACTATTTGTATGCTACTTTGCACGTAGTTTAACCTTTCATATTTGCAAAAATAACTGAACCATTTGTACTTAGCCTAAGTGGTCAAGTCCATCACAGTTTATATCCTAACACACTGTTTTGTTTGTTTGATTCTAATCCCATCTATTGCACAGCACACATTCCTTGACCTTTTTGTTAATAATCCGTATTATATGTCTACGATGCTTACAGATACTAAGAAGTCAAAGTGGCCTTTTTCGAGGCGTAGTACGGTAGGTGTGTTGTTTGTCTCTGTTAGTTGTTGTTGTGTGTGGCTGGTGCCAATGATGTGCTTGTGGTTTGTTTTTGATGTGCTTTGTTTTAGCAGTTGATTAGACTTTGTTCTGTGACCCACTTCTCAAAGCAGATTAATGTGGTTCCTCTTATCCCTTTGGCCCACACAGTTTTTGTAATTGGTCACCACACAACTTGAGCCAAACGTGTTAGTTTAGTTTTTCATATGAAGCAATATTTGAACAAAATAACAAATCTGCAAACACTTTCTTTCCCTTGATCAACACACATCCAAAACTGGAACTCCTTTTTCAAAATCTGCCTTATATAACTGTGTGTTTTCCTTCAACTTTCAGACTAAAGGGAAGTCACAGACAGGCACAGCACAGCATATTGAAAAATATCTCTCAACGTCACAGATTCAAGACTGGAGAAACTCTGACTTTCAGAGGTATAAGGTGAGAAATTAACACTGACAGCAGCAAAAGCCCTTAAACAAAATTTAAATCTTCATGTTGGCTCTGACTGTGCAGTGCACTTCTAATCCAACCAAAGTCAGAGTTTGAACAACTAAGATCCAGATTTCTAATTCAAATAGATCTCAGTGTTTAACAAGTGACTCAGAAATAACAGGACAGCAGTTAGAGGGAAGCTCCTGCAATGTTTAAATGACTCAGGTTGTGCAAGACCCCACATTTCTAGGCAGTAACCAGTCAGGTTGACCATAAACACGTATATAAAGAAAGCACTCACATACGTTTGAGTGTCTCAGGATGGTGGTAGGAGGTTTACAGTGACATACTATACAGTCTTTATAAAAACACATTTCTGAGGTTTAAGTCTTTCTTAAAAGTTTTTATTCTGGCCAATGTATTAATTTGTCTTTTTTCACCCATCTGTGTGCAGGACTACTCTCTGGCAGAGTTCCTGCAGGACCAGTCTTCCCAGGTGAGCGCCGCCTCTGACCCTCAGGGCTTCAAGAGACAGGAGGCCATCTGGGAACTCTTCACCAGCGAGTGTGTTTACTTCCTGGATCAGCTCATGGTTCTCAAAGAGGTACAAAGCCTCATAATGCACATGCACACACAGACACAAGCACACGGGACCGCAAATGCATTGATCAAACCCAAATGAAACCCAACACCTTGCTGCTTTTGTGTTTCTCATCCCTTCACCTGAATTCCTGTCAGTGAGGTTCATGTAAAAGTCTCTTCGGGTTTTCCATTCTTTAATGGATTAGAAATTCAATGCTAGCACAACAGATAGCCTGAGCCTATTCTCTCGCCAACTTCTTTGTTGCTTTCAGGTGTTTTTGGCAACACTCACAAACCTGCAGATGAGGAACTGCCTGATTGATGTTGACTCCTGGAGGCTGTTTGCAAACCTCAGTGAGCTTTGCCTGGTGAGACATGATGCAAATAAGTAGAGTGAGGCCTGCTAGTTTTAGGTGTATTATGTAAATAATTAGCTATGATAGGGATAAAACTAAAGTGATGATATGTTCATTGATCACATGGGTTACAGTGTATCTCAAACACGGCTTAATAAAGAAGTCTTTTAGTGTTGTTTTTGCCTTGAATTGACAAAAGTTAAGTGTATGACGCATCTTGCCACCGCCTTGGCACAGTTACACTACAGTTACTGGTGAAACCAAAGGGACCTTAGAGGACTGCGTCATTCATAGGGAATGATATATTTATATGGGTCATTTTTGGTATTGTTTATTAGTAGTTTGTGATTAAGTTGCAGTGTTATATACATTAAGTAATTTAGATTAAACAAAAGAGGGAAATACACTGAAACATGCTTTGCAGCATATAACTTTTCTAACTTCATGTAGCACTTCATGTTAGGTGTTCTGGACTCTGCTTTTTCATACATTTTTTACTGCTGTTGAATCAAAAGTGACTGAGGTGTGAGAGTGCTGTTTGGCTGTGTGGTGACACTTGACACTGGGTGTTTTCTGCTGCAGGTGAGCTTTGGTTTCCTGAACAACCTCCTTCGTGTCATCAAGGACACGTTGGAGATTACTGAGGGTGGCGGGCCCACCCTGCTGGAGCTGCTGAGCAAGGCAAGTGTGGCTCACATGTGGACACACACTACCGCAAACACACTGGGGAGTGAGGGGAAAGTCATTGTAACAGCAGCTCACTATCACGTCAGTACACACAAGAATAAAAGTAAAAGTACTAAATAATAAAAGTACTAAGCAAAAAGCAAAAATATAATACACTATAATACAGGTAAGTACAAAGTGGGTATAAGTATACATTTAAAATATAAATAAGTGCAATGTACAAAGTGGGTTTAGCAGTTGAGGTTAATATTACAGTATAAAGTAATAGTGCATGAGCTGTCAAGTTACGTGTAGCTTATTAACAATATATAACGGGACGGAGGATATTGCACAGCCGTACTAGAAGTATAATAAGTATCACAAATTAAATTGAAAACAGGGTGTATTGCACCGTAGTTTAAGCACCGAATATTCCCAAATTATGTCCAGTATTACAGAGATGTTCATAATCGGTGTCCAGTTTAGTGACTTATGGTCACATCGACTAACACTTAGAGGGAGGAGTTATAGAGTTTGATGGCCACAGGCAGGAATGACTTCCTGTGGCGCTCTGTGGTGCATTTTGGGAGGATGAGTCTTCCGCTGAAGGTACTCCTTTGCTTGACCAGCACGTCATGGAGTGGGTGGGAGACACTGTCCAAGATGGCATGCAGTTTGGCCAGCATCCTCCTCTCTGACACCACCGACAAAGAGTCCAGCTCCACCCCAACAATGTCACCGGCCTTACGGATCAGTTTATTGAGTCTGTTAGCGTCCGCTACCCTCAACCTGCTGCCAATATATAGAGCCAATTTATAGAGTAAACAACAACACAGCAAGCAATGTAAGAAGCAACAGAGAGGAAATTATTCACCACACTGTACCTGGAGAATACATTTCCCACACAGGTTCAGTGCTTTGTGCTTGTACCCAGATTGGCATCTTCTTCTTGCCTTTTTTATGATCGGTTTATCTGCAGCTTAATGGCTGATGTGACCCAGCAGTTTGTATCCTGATGTTTGTGTAACACTCATGTCTGTTGGCAGGCTTACCAGGAGAGCATATGTCACTGCCTGCAGAAGTACTGCCTCAACTATTCCACGTCTCTGCTTTATCTGGACAGCCTGAAGCCCAGAGAGGACTTTGCATCTTATTTGAAGGTACAGGAGGGAACTCACCGAGGGCAGCTAAATTGTGTGTGTGTGTGTGCGCGCGAGTTAAAACAAGGACGCCGTGTACCTTGACAATGCGGCAAGCAGAGCGGTACAAGTATAAGAGGGGACACGCAGCAATATTGCTGCCTAAACAGCAAACAACTAGTTCAGTTCAGTGTCACGGAGACCTGCCAAAGAGAGGAATGTGGCCATTTGTCGCTTGTGTAACCTTTCCTGTCATCATGTTTATGTATTTGTTAGGGCTTTTATTGTGTTTAGGTCTTCTCATTTCTTCTCTTCACACGCTGTTCACCGCCCACCCCACCCCCCATTACCCCTCTGTTCTAACAAACACCGTGACGAGCACTTTCACCCCACTGACGACCTTCTTTTCTCTCCCCTTTTCTCCCCAGTGGTGTGAGAGGAGCGAACAGTGCCGGAGGCTGCAACTGCGTGACCTGTTGGTGGCGCCGTTACAGAGGCTAACGCGATACCCGCTGTTGTTGCGGAATATCGCAAAGAGATGCCCGGCGGAGGACGAGATCAGAGGCCTGCAGGTTATAGCGGAGCAAGTGGACACATCTATATGTGAGCAGCATACACCACGCTGAGTTCCCCTTTTCGTTTTTTTTGTTTTAAATGCATCACTATCAAATTTGCTCTTATTTACACAAATGAGTTGTGTCCTTCACCAGAACATTTCAGCACTGCCTTATCAGCAGACTGTTGCAGGTTTAGTTATATGACTTTAAGCTCTTCCCACAGATCAGCTGCTGATGACAAGCTGAACGTTCCTCTGAGGTTTAAGTGTCAGAAATCTCAGCGATGTCATTCAGCTGATCATGATTCGAAGTGTTTCTGTCAGCAGGTGGTTTACAATCATATTAAGATACAAGAAGCATGTTAAGCCGATGTAAATGAGGTTATCTCTGTCAACACAAACAGACCAGTTTATGTCTTTCAGAGCAAACAGGCTACATGCCTTTGGACAGCAGCCAGGAGCCCTGACAGTTTATTCTTCACAGCACGCCTCTCCTTGCAGACCTGTTGTGGCGGTTTAATCTGTAACTAGAAGTAAAGGCTGTGGGAAATGTGCTGCAGCACTGCACCTCAATGCCATTTTGTTGTATTGAACAAATAACCATACAAAACCAAACGGCGTGGGCTTACACATCTTTAATTACACACTTTCCCAATAACCATTAAAAAGGTGTGGCAGGTGACAAGGAGTATTGTAAACACGGCTGAAGATGTCGGGCAATGTCCTCTGGGCATGGGAGGATTTTTACTGTAAAAGCTAAGTGTGTTGTAATCTGTCACAAATATGTCACAAATACAGTTACGCCTGTGTTTGGTAGGCAACCATCACTATACAGGAAAACACAGCAAGATAATAGCGCTTTATTAGCCATGTTGTCCTTTAGAATAAAGGTGTCATTAATGTGACTAAAGTACATTATTCTTAAAAGGAGTCAACAGTTTGAGCCTAAAACTACAGAATACTGGCAGTTGTTTGTTTTTTTCAAAGTACATTCCACTCAGAGGTTGTCTGTTTTTGTCCGTCTTGACTGAAATGATGCCCCTCTGTTTCCAGGTGATTTAGAGGGAAAGGTCAAATGGCTGGATAACTACCAGAAAGTGAAACAGTTGAGAGATGCCCTGGTGTGGCTGCCTGTATGGGAGAGAGACAAGCGTGCCTTCGTCCCTGAGGTCTGTCTGGTTGTGTGTTTGTGTGTACGTACATACATACATACATACATACATAGAGTCTGTGTGTGTGTGTGTACATAAAAAAAATAATGTTTGTGTGTCTGTAAGCACTTTGTTGACGGAGATATGCACCAGCGCTTCATCCTCCAATACCCTGTGTGTTATCTGGATGTGAAATCCGATATCATGAGAAGCAAAGAAAACGATTTTCGAGTATTCCCATCTTACAGTGCAGTGTGTCATTAGCTATTACTTTGGTATCAGAAAGGCAGATCAGTTTATGTGTCAAAAGGGGAAAATGCTTTCTTCTTACCTGATTGACTGCTTTTCTTTCAGAATCTGAAACATCTTTTAAAGGCTGTCACTCTGGAGAACCTCATTTCTCACAGAAGTCTGCTGCACGAAGGGAAACTGGTGCTCACAGGTGTGTACAGCTGGCGTTACACCAACACATCTCGCGTGCGTCGTGCTTCGATTTGACTAAAATCTTACACCATCTTTCTGTGATTCATTACCAGAGAATACAAAGCTGATAGATGTTTATCTGTTCCTGTTTGACGAATTCCTGCTGATCACAAAGATAAAGAGAAACAAGAAGGTACATCACTCTCATGTCCTGTTCTCAGTCTGAACCACGGTACACAGTCAGTATTAGGCTGTTGTAACGCTGTACAGAAGCTTCACAGCTTGTTCATACTATGTCCTGTCTTCCTGTGTAGCGGTCTATTGGTCCAGAGCAGAATCCTCTGAGGCTGCCACAGAACCTGGAGCTGGATCAGCTGCTGAAGGAGGGATGCACCTTCACGGTTCTGGACCAGCCCGTCTCTCTGGACCGACTCCAGCTCAAGAACATCGATCAGCTCAATGCCTCAAGTAATAATAGTATTTTAGACAATCTTTCTTGTTGAGTTAAAGCACTAAACATACTCCATAGTAGGGACACGTTTCAGACTGCTTATTTACTGTCACGTGCAGTAATGATTAACAACAATTTATTTGAATTATTGGATTATTTATCTAATGTCAGTGAGTGGTTACGTTGAGAGCATTTGACTAAGGTTGATCAACTTCGATGTCTATGTTCACAGCCTGCATCGCGTGTTACAGCTGATGTTAATGGAAGAATTGTAATTTTGTGCTTCCTTTGCAGCATCGGGGCTGCCTCACTCTTTCATAATCATGCACCAGAACCGCTACCAGCAATGTATCGGTGCATTCATCCTGCAAGCTGCGTCAGAGACTGTCAAGGTAGATTCACTTGAGCTATGGATTTCTCAGAGGTTTCAAAAGGCACGCAGTCTTTTTAAGAGTTGGCAGAGCAATGATTCCGAAAATACTGTGTGCATACCATACAAAGTGCGACATCGTATGTGGATTTGTTCACGTTCATATTCATATAGTCTTAAAATTAACATGCCACGCAGTTAGGAAGTCATTAGTTTAAAGATTTATGCATATTACAGTATAATTTACATACTGGACATTGGTACTTATGTGCATCTCTTTAAGTAATGTTGTCCTTTCTGTAAAAGGAGGAAAAATGTTTAAGTCACTGCTCAGGAATGATCTCGTATGTGTGGGGCAGTTTTGTAAGGTCTAGCATAGAATTAGTGATGGCTCATATGAACCCACTTTGAAAACGAAGACTTGTGCAAACAAGTAAATGAGTATCATCTGAGCAAACCATCCAAATAGCTGCTAACTGCTGGATAGTAAACTTGATGATACTTCTCTGTTCCATGTGTAACTTTCTCCAGAGAGTGTGGATGTCAAAGATAGAGGACGCTGGCACGGCGCTGCTGAAGCTGGACAATCAGCAGCCGCGACTCAAGAGCTCCTCCCTGTGGCTCGAGTCCTCACAGATATAAGCCGTCAAGCAGCGCTAGAAGCATCTGAAATGTCGCTACTGTCCACGTGCACTTCACTGTCTCCTGATGTCTTGTAAATGACTGTACTAGCACTAGGATCATTTTTGTAAACGAAATGTTTGCCTTTAAAAGGAAGCTGCTGCAGGAGTGTACAATAAATGATTGTGTAGTAAAAGAGGGTTTTTCCTTTTAAAGAATACACATAATTTCGTCTACTTTTTAAATCTAGCTTCTCATTGGCTTTCTCAGTGCACTCTTGACACTTCAGTGACATTCAAGGACTTGACGAAACAATTTAACCTCAAGTTCCACTTTTTAGCTGTTCTTGAGCTTTTGATCATGTCACATGCTCTTCAGCAGCAGATGGAGTTTGCTCAGTTGTCTGTTTCTAAGCCAACATGGACGGGAAGTGCTTTAAAGTGAAACATGAACATCTACAATTCCTCGACAACTGGGCAAACTCCATCTGCTGACCCAGATTATGTACTGTGTGATCGAAAGCAGCTACTAAATGGACCTTGAGGTGAGATTGTTTGTGTTTTGTTTTTCAAGGTCAAGAATGAACTTCGATCCTCAAATGAACAAACTCAATCAAACCATGTTTTATAGTCCGGAGATATACTCTGTTGTATTTATCAAGATATAAAATATTTTAATTTAAGTTGAACTTTCACTGGCTGTAAGAGTAATTCTTCTCGTCTATAAAGAAAAACAACACACGAGAAAATAGAAACATACTGTAGGTTTTATTTAGGTTTGTCATGACGGTGAATTAGAAAATCAACTGGTGCATGTGAACGAACATAAATGCCGTTATTTCTCTCGTCCCTTCAGGTAATACATGGTGCATGTCACCGCTAACGGTGAGCCGTGACGTTGGCCTAAGGCACGCCTTCACAACCATCAAATATGATGACTCTTAAACATGGAGAAAACGTGTGAGCCGCAGGCCGGTTAAGTCATCATGCATGATAACTGAAAGCAACACGAAGCAAGCCACAATTCAGTGTTCACAGGTCTGTGGTGCCATTTTGTAAAAATGAGTAAGACACTGATGAGTCCACACACATTTTCACTGTTGTCATGTTTCTACGTCCACAGGTGTTATATAGTTCCTTTTTCCTCTTTCATTGCAAACATTTACAGAGATAATTATAACAGCCTTAGTATTAATGAGCAGTTAAGTACATCGGGGCTAGAAATGCTGAAGCCTGTATAAAGTTCTTACGTTTGTGGCTGGGTTCTCATACGAACGGGCCCAGAATACAATAAGGTGCAAATCAGCTCTCTAGGTTTTTTTAAGGGACTGTACATCGTGATAGATAAATCACAAATCCTTGATCAAACGCAGGCAACGACACAATATTTGTGATCTCTAAGGTTTAGAAATAGTGCTTTTCCTGTGCCAATCTGAGGTAGACAGAACAAAACCAATGCAACGCAAAAAGAGACCGGTGTTCTTGAGAGCTTGCGCTGAGATGGACGTTCTTTTTTTAGTGCGCGTACAAGCGTGAAGCGCGAGCTTGGTAAGCCAAAGTCCGAAACGAGCCGCTTGTTGCAAAATGCCAGAACAGCCTGCATTGTCGCCTGGTTTACAGTGTTTTCGCCTGCTCCAGTCTTTAGACAATTGCACAAAAGATCTGACCAATAACAATTAGAAATTACACAAAGCAGGAATTTAGTTTTACAGTGTCCTCAGCTGCAGACCGGTTGGACAGAGAATCGACAGTAACTGCTGCACCTGAAAGCAGCACCGACTTCCCGGAACAACGTGCCAGAGATGAGGTTCTGAGCGGCCAACATTCGAACAGTGCACCTCAGCAGACAAACACAGCAAGCCTAAGCGCTAAAACACACACTCCGTTACAGCAACGTCACATACAGCCACAGGTATTGCTTCAAAGCAGACACACAGACACAGCTCCAGCAGTAGTCAGTGCTGCTGAGCGGAGACAAGCAGCAGGAAAAATTTAATTTAAACAAAATGAGCATGCAGGCACCTTCAACCTGCATTACCAGCCTGCAGAAAGCACCACAATTTGCAGAATTTAACACAGAAATGTGGCACAGCAAAAACAACTGACCGTACATAAAAGCCTCAGATCGTCATACATGCTGTGTTCAAGATAAAAATGTAGGACCCTGTGATGTAAAACTCAAAAGCTTTCAAAGAGACGCTTAGAAAAATACTGAAATATTAAACAAACTCAGGTGTTTCGACTCAGCTGTAATCCTGCTGCAGACATTCTTTGGTCATGAAATAGGCTGAATACATGAATTTCAACAAATACGCAAACACGCTGCCGTACAAAGGAAACATGCAGTAACTGATTTGACGTCACAATCGATTTCAAGTCTTGTACAGAAAATCGCTGGTGCATAAATCGACTGATGAACTGAAGATTTAAACACCAAAAATGGCGTTTGACCCATGAAATCTCAATCTTTTGCTATTATACTGTAAAAGAAAATATTATAGTCTCCCTTAACCATGTGAATTTGCAGAACCTAATGCATAATCTTGAATGTCAAATCTCCATGTCCGCAAACAACATATTAAAACTTCCACTGATAAACTAACAAGCGAACAAGCGCTGGTTGCCTTGTTTGGGTCCAAATTAATTGTTGACAGCATGCAATTCTGTTTAAGCACAAATAAGGATTTCCTTTAGCTAGGAAAAAAAAAAAAAAACTATTTCAACACACCTCCTTATTCACATATCAAATCTGCATTACACACATTAGATACAGAATGGCAGTTACACTGAAAAAATATCCAAAAATACTTTTGTACTTACTGATTACTTGAGTTGAACTTTCTTGCTATAAAAATCAGAATTTAAATGTCTTAGTGATCAGATTGGTGTGGTAGAAAACATGTCGCATCGGGCATTTACCTTTTTCAAATTAGTTACCTGCATTTACCTTTGTAGGGCAGCAGTGATTTTCAACACCACTATTACAATATTTACTTCCCCAGTCACTCTTGCAGTGTCACGCTGACTTTGTACCTCCCGATGCCAAACATACAACATACAAAGCAACCACCTTGCATTTGCTAATGATGCCAAACAACGATTGAGATGTGATGATGAACGTAAAAGAGATGGATGGTGTTTAGGTCTCACTGTCTCTGCTCTCTGGCAGTCCACAGGAGCAGCAAAGGCACAAAAACAGACACAGACAATCCCAAACAATCCCACCCTACCCCATTACGTGGCTCCGGTGTCTCTTCATTGAAACCCTTCAGTTATTTCCGTCCACACCAGAGCCAGAAGTCACAAGCAGGTGGGAGTCTTTGCACTGGGTCTGTCCTTTATAGTGCACATTAAAATATGACAGACACGCCTTCTTCTGCCCGCTGGAGGGGGAAGGGGAGGGAACAAGTGGGTAAGGGGGGTGGCTTGGGGGAGGTAAAGGGATGAGAGGGAGATCAGCCTTGGAGCTCCTCGAAGCACGTCTCACAGACCCGTACTGGCTTTTTAGAGGACGGAGTGAGGGCGTTCCTCCCTGAACACTCGGCGCAGAAAATGTTTCCGCAATGTCTGCAATGGTGCTGGATATTCACAGAGCAGAAGGAGAGAGGTGGTGCAGGTTACAACGTAGACAATGAAATGTGTGCCCTGTTGCCTATAAGCACCAATCCTTAACATAACGTCATTCTTACCTTCCTGATAGTGACCGAAAAGACTTTCCCACAGGCCATGCAGTTCTGCACTTCGTGATCTTCAGCCCACTTCCTGGTCAGAGACTGTGACTGCTTGATCTAAAAAGCACCAACCGCAGGACTTGTTGTACGTCACCGCCGAACATACAGTACATGTACTTTAGTGTTTCTTTGTTCAACGTTTCTGACCAACCTGGAGCGACTGGTTCTCTCTGCCAAGCTCCTGCATGGCTGCTGTCGTGTCGTCCAGCTTCCTCCTCAGCTCCAACACCTTGGCCTGCAGTTTCTCTATCTCGCCTTCGCCCTTTACACACCTGAAACACAACCACAGGACACTGATGATTTGTGTGTACATGTTAATTAGTGGCTCAGGAGAATTCACACCACCACTACTCTGCTGGAAGCATAATAGCTTTGTTAATTAATACGGTCAATGAACAGTGTTTAGGGGAATTCAACTTGTCTTCTGGGTCATTTTTATTTAACACATCTCTGTGCTACCACAGCGCTCTATTGTTAAAGGGACAGTCCACCCCAAAGTCAAAAATACATATTTCTCCTCTTACCTGTAGTTCTATGTATCCATCATGATTGTTTTGGTGTGAGGTGCCGAGTCTTGGAGATATCGGCCGTAGAGATGTCTGCATTGTTTGAATATAATGGGACTCTATGGCGCTTGTGGAGCTCAAATGGCCCAAAAATACATTTGAAAAACTCAACAGCAATGTGTCTTTCCAGAAATCGTGACCCGGTTACTCAAGATAAAGCACAGATTTGTTGTGAGCAGTTTCATGTGGGAACTACCGGTAGAAAGAAAATAGCTCCTACATGAAACTGCTCACATTTCTAGAAAGAGACATTGCTGTTGAGTTTTTCCACATATCAAACACACTAAGAGGACAAATATGTGTTTTTGACTTGGGGGTGAACTGTCCCTTTAACAGGTGTATTTTCCTCATTTCAATTCAATCTTGACTAATCACATTGCACCCATTAACGTAACCATCCACGGAGCACTGGCACATGCGTCGGACATCAAATATGACATCTTTTCAATAACCTTAATATTCATTAATTGATGGTGCTAAATGAATGCATGTTTGCATGAGTTAATCATTAATGGTGGTATTAAAAGTGGAGATAAGGGAGTGCAAAACGGACTAAACACATCTGTACTTATGCACCACTCGGACAGCGTAGTGTACAGAGGTGTGTCAGCAGCGAGCCGCGATTCACACGTGGACATTAGGTGCTTTTGCCTTTCACTGTATACTTTACAACAAGGAGCTGTATTCAGTTTTGCGCCACTGTCTGACTGTTGTTCAAACCAGTTTATTTCCCCTGAAATGTATCCCTGCAGGTGATGTAACACACACTTACATGCATATATAGCATGTAATACATTTTATTTTTAGACATGATAACTGTTAAAAGTGCAGAACAATGGCTTTCCACATTTGGAAGATCACAGCAGGAGTTTGTTTAAGCAAATAGAAATTGGACGTATATAGACTCGAACCTGCTGACTCACATTAAGTGTCTGTTCCTTCATGTAGTCAGCCCTCCATGTTGTGCTACTCTTGTCCTAATGGATGCCTTCTTGCTTTTTGACTTTCCCTTTTCCTCTGTGAGAGTGCAGCGGTGGCACATGCAACAGCCTATAATAAGCCTCATTTATAATGAATTTCACATGATAATTTTTAATTATCATTTGTTATGCACAAGGAAATGAAGTTCTTTAAAAATTGAGAATGTAAATGAGTTTAAAGTTGTAGGAGAGATGTGGGCAAAACTAACCCTGAAGCAATGTTCAGCAGCTCAGGGTGACTGATTAAGACAAGTTAGTCCTTTAATAAAGAAGATTTTAAATAATGTTTTAACCGAAATGAATTTCACACAGTCTAATTGTTTTTCTTCTTCTTGGAACTGAAGGCAAGTGCTTGTTTGAAAAGGGATGGGTTAGATACATTGGATACCCTAATTTTTTAAAAAAACCTAAGAAAAATGAGAAAATCCTGGTGACTCCTGAGGCCTGCAATGGATGCAAATTGTCTTAATAATCTGTATGGGGAGGCATCTGTGCATTCCTCACTCAAGAACATGCAAAACCCTTTAAAAAGGCTTTTAAGTACTTTTATGAAACGATGAGTCGCTACTTGCCGGGTGACACGTCGTTAAAACAATATCAACTCACCTTTCCAGAAGAGCCCGTCTCTCGTCCTGGTTGTTCTGGACGGTGGCCTCCAGCACAGCGATCTCTCCTCTCAGCTCATCGGTCTGCTTCTCCAGTTCACCGACTCTCCGTTGGCTGCCCTGCCACTCTCTCTTCAGCGTGGCCACATTTTCATTCAGAGCGGTCACCTGCACACCCAGCTTAGCTTCTGCTTCCTCCCCACGCTTCACCTGCTCTTCTCTGGCTCGCTTCTCTGCCGACTTTGGAAGGAAGCATTGATCATGTCACAAAAGGGTTCAGAAGGGGGAGTTAATGACATTTAATAAACTAATTTAAAATCACTTGGTGGGATTTGACAGGTGAGCCTACCAACTGATCCTGGACATCCTTGGTTTGGGCGAGGAGCTGTTCCTCTCTCTGGCTCCTGCTGTCCCTGGTGGCCTGGTGCTCTTTCTGCTCCTGCTCCAGGGTGCTCAGTGCTGCCTCCACCTGACCCTGCAGCTCCAGCTTCTGCTGGATCAGCAGCTGTTTGGCTTCCCGCAACTCACCCAGCTCCTGAAAAGCAACACATATGTAGCTCAATGCGCAATATTTGGTAGTTAAAGGCTCTTACACTGTCTCTAACGAAAGAAGCAGTAACTCATTTCGGAAAACAATGAGATCACAGATGGGGTTAAACCTTAAAATGCTTGAGCAGATTTGAGCTTAGGAAATTAGAGACGACTTTGAAAGCTTTGAAGAACTGAAAAAAAATGATAAAAATCAAGGCTCACATCAAATTGTCAACTCAAGCAGGCCCAGGTATAACTTTGAAGAATGCGGCCCTGGTGACCTGCAGTATCCCTGATTTAAGCTATTTGCATAAGACACAAGCATGGGAAGCAGGTCATGTCAGCCAGTATGGGACATAATATGGCCGTCATTACAAGGCTCTGACACTTGTACTAATAACTATTTTTCTGAGGTATATTCCTCTTCCCCTTTAAATCAGGAGAAAATCATTGTTAGTTGTTGTCCACTAGTCTTCTTATGAAAAGTGACTGACCTTCTCGCTCTTCTCTGTTAGCGCTTTTGATTCTGCAGTCAGTCTGGTGTTATTTTTTTCCAGGACACTCTTGGCTTTGTTCAGCTCCTCCACTTTGCTCCTCTCCTTCTCCATTTCCTCCTTTACTTGACCCTGCGTGATTAAGCACAAATTGCACAAATATTTGAGCTTAATGACATCAACTCATGTGTCAAGTGTTCATGTCTGTGTGTGTTAATCAGTTTGTCTGACCTGTTGCTTCTGTATTTCCCTCAGGGTCTGTTCTTGCTGTTGGAGCTTCTGGACCTGTTTTGCCAGCTCCTGCTCCAACGAGCCCCGGCCCTTCTGCAGTTCCTGGATCTGAGCCTCTAAACCTGTCTGATGGGTTCGGTTAGCAGCCAGCTCTTCCTGAGCCACGTTCAGCTTCTCCTCTGATGCCTACAGTCACAGAAAGGCCAAAATTCACTCGCTGAGGAGGGTCAAGAGAGAAATCGATAAAAGCAGCGGGGACTATGGGAACTCCACAGAGCAGTGCATGTTAATTGTGTTAGTAAACATTTCATTCAATAATCATCACCCGCCTCCCTATCTGTAATCAATCTCAGAGAATTAGTTAAAAGTGATGCAGCATCACATCACATTTTACATAATCTGCTTAAATGAAGCCCTTATCAGTCTCTACTCCTCCAGCCCCTCCTGCATAAACCAACCTTCAGGTCTTGACGCAGGGCAGAGACCTCAGACTCCTTGCCGTAAAAGTCAGACTGGAGCTTAGTGAGGCTTTGCTGGCTTTGTTCCGAGGCCTTCTGCAGCTCTGTCGCCCGACTCTTCTCAGAGGCCAGCTCCTGGACAAGCCCTGACACCTGGGCCCTCAGCTTACTCTCCTCTTCTGCCTGGAGATAAGAGTCAAATACACAAATAAACATACACATAACACATAAGATTGCCATTCTACAAATTAATTGACATATGATCAGTGTAGCTATGTGGTAAAGTGCGATGACAGTTGTCAACAGTATGCATGTAAATGGTAAATGGACTGTACTTGTATAGAGCCTTTCTGACTACTCAAAGCGCTTTTACACTACATCACATTCACCCCATTCACACACATTCATACACTGATGGCAGTACTGCCCATCAGTACAAATTAAACTAACCAGTCACACTCACTCACACACCGAAGACGCAGCTTCGGGAGCAGTTCAGGGATACTTGCTCAAGGATACTTCGACACATGGCTGGGGGAAGCCGGGATCGAACCGCCAACCTTCCGATTGATGGACGACCGCTCTCCCACCAAGCCACAGCCGCCCACGCATGTCTGTATTTGTATTTAAATATGCTACTTGCCTTCTTGACATTAACTTCATGTAACCCTGCCACTTGGCCCTTCAGTTTCTTCATCTCCTCCTCAAAGGACCCCTGGGCCGTCTTAAGTTGTGCCCGCAGTTTCTCCAACTGATTCTCTTTTTCCTTCAGCGTCTCCTGAGTCTTTGAGTGTTGCTGCTCCACTGTGGTGAGCTGCACTTTCAACTTTTTCTCTGCCTGACATTTGTAGAGACACAACAGGTCTTTAGGTGTTACATTCAAAATAACAATGCTTGATCTTCCATTTTTCCAGAAGCTTACCTCTCTCATCTGCTCCAACTGCTCTTTAGATTCTTCCATTGCCTTGGTGATGGCCTCGTTATTCTTAAGAAGCTCCTGTCTGGCCTTTTCGTTGGACTTTTCCTGAGGATTAAGACAGATTCATGTTGTTAATCTCCTAGTGTTGTAATTAGGTAGCTATTTGTTACTCTTTGTGGCTAGACAAATTTCCCAAAGGGGAAAATCATGTTGAAGTGTTCTAAACTGTTTTTTTTTTTGACTGCAGCTTACTGAACCTACCTTCTCCTCCATGGCTGACTTATGGTTCCTCCTCTCTGTGTCCAGTTGAGTTTGACTCTCTTTCAGTGCCTTACTAGCATTTGCCAGGCTCCCCTGCATAGAGGCAAGCTCCTTCCTTTGAGCCTCTTTATCGTGTTGGGCCTTTTGTAAGTCTACTGCCAGGCTCTGAGCTTTCCTGTCCACCTCTGCATGCTTAGTCTTTCCCTCCTGGGTCACCTTGTCCAGGTTCACCTTCAGAGCGGCCTTCTCCTGCTCACTGCGCTCCATCTGCTGCTGAAGGTCACTCAAAGCAGCTGCTTTTTTCTTGAATTCCTCTTGTAGTGTTGTAGTCCTTAACAGTGTAAAATACATTTATGTTGCTTTAAAGGTAATTCATTAAAATACAGAGGGCTAGTGACAGTTGCATGCATGTATTACTCACTTCATCATATTTTAATAAAGCTAATCCACCAGTCCAGTATAGTTTATCTCACCCTGCTTTCTCGGTTTCCAGCGAGCGCTGCAGCTCTTTGGCTTTCCGTTTGACCTCTGACCCCTCCTTCTGCAGCTTCTGCACTTCTTGCTGCACCTGGTCCCGTGTGGCCTGCAACTCCCCAACCTGTGACTCCAATTTCTGTCAGATTAAAACACCAGATTATTTTATAAAAAACAAGATGTATGTATACTGAGGGCACTAGATCCAGGAAATATTTAGGCCTTTACCCCTCTTACAGTCCAATTTCAGGTACCTCAAATTAAGACTTGACACAAACCTTATTAAGCCCCCCCAGCTGCTCTATATGCTGTTCTGAGGCCATTAGTTTGTCTTTGCATTCCTTCAGACTGGTTTCCAGCTGCGTGCACTGCTCCTGTCTCTCCTTTAGCCTTTGGGCCTGCTCCTCCACCTTCTTCTGAACCTTATTCAGCTCCTATACAAGTCAGTGGGAGAGGGTGCAGGATAAGAGGGGAAAAGGTGAGTAGAGTGAAGGGGGGGAACACATATAAGTCAGGGACAGACAAATATTTTAGAAAGAAATATGGCACATTACAAGGGACATTGTGCTGCTTTTTAGCCAAATTTCAACATCAGTGGCACAAAGAAGGCGCTAACCTGCTGCTTGTCCTGCAATGCATGCTGAGCAGTCTCCAGGTTGTTCTCCAGGTTAGCCTTCTGTGCAGCCTTGGCTGCCTCTGCAGATAACAACATCTCTGTCTTTGCCTTCAGCTGAAGAGAAACAGACCCACAGAAACTGTTAGTCTCATTATTAGAAAAATGTTATCTGTAGGACAACATACTGTTTTGTCCATCCAAACAGATTTTAAAGTCTATGAATACAAACTGGATACCAACATCAAGGATCCCATTATATGTTATTAGGTATATATTACACAGAGGTTTACCTGAGCGTCCAACTGGCCTACTTTCTCCTTGCTGTCTGCGAGCTGGGTGGTGAGTTCAGTGACCGAGGTCTCCAGGGTGTGGGCTCGGTCCTGGGCTGAACGCAGCAGGGTCTTCTGCTCTTGGACCTGCTCGTGTAGGTTATCCTGGGCTTGCTTGTTGCTCTCCGACTGGTTCTTCAGCTTGTCTGTCAACTGTGTGACCTTTAAGACACACATATACAGAAAGCTTATGAGCTCAAAACTGACCAATAGCTCCCTGTAATTATTGTTAAATAAAACTGGCCTTTCTATATGATGCTTTTTAATCTACACTGCCGGTTTTATTTGTGACAATACATTTGTTAGTTATGTGGCGGGGGTGTGGCATGAGTCTTTTGTCACATCACTTTTGCACTACAGAGAAGTGACTGCGACATGAAAATGGACCTTTGAGAGAATGTGTGTGTGTGTGTGTGTGTGCACCCACCTGTTCTTGTAGTGCATGGTTTTTCTCTTTTAGCTGGTTGAGCAAGGCCGTCTCTCCCTCCCCAGCCTGGATCTTGGCACATAAGTCCTCTCTCTCGGCTTCCAGCTGGCTCACAATGTCCTTACTCTTCTGCAGCAGAGCCTCCAGATTCTGGATCTTCTGGTCCTTATCTCCGATCTGACGCAGGACCTGCTCCAAGTCATTCTACAGCATGAAGGCAAGCCACCATAGCAGAAATGTTACATTAGGTATTTTCACGTTGGGGTTTTTAAGATGTACTGTAGAGCACAGCAATTTGCACACATTCATACTACACCAGTTTTTTGTTTGTGAACAGACAAAACGTTATGCCATCGGGATAATGCTTTAATCTTATAAAGCTTCTACAATAAATAATCCAATTACTAATGTATAAGGCAGACATGTAATGTAGCAATCCCTTTTACTTTTATGTTTAGTTACACTAAAATAGTATTTATGAGTGCAATAAGTGGCATTCAAAAGTGGCACTTTATGGCTTCTACCATTATGGATCAAAACATTGTATAAAGTAATTAAATACATTTTCCACTACTTAATGTTGGAGGACAGCACTATGAGTGAGCGAGCTCAAGCCAAAATTCAAATGATGAAACTATCATCATAGTATTAACACCTGACATTCTCTCAACTCTCCTCTGAGATCAGTTGCTGACTTTGTAAAAAGACTATGTCACACATTGTAGAAACTCTGTGATTTTAAGACTCACTATACAGCACAGCCTCATTTGGCTTAATGCTCTCCAATATTGTTGCCCGAGGGTTTTTCCTGTAAACAGTACCTGTGCCTCGCGGAGTTTGCCGTTGGTGTTTTGCTGCAGCGCCTGCAGCTCCTGGTGCTGCTGCTTGGCTTTCTCTAGCTGGTGCTGCAGGTCTGTATTCTTACTGGCACTCTCCTTCAACTAAAGAAGAAAAACACAGAAGCACACAATTTCTTTACCTCTACCCTAAACCTAAATTAATTGTCAATTTCATATTCACTTTGTGCATCTTATTGTTTCTGTAATATCACTCTACAACAATTGAAAAAAATCTTTATCTTGATATGTTTGTTTTTGGCAGATCGTTTATGATCTTGTTTGTTTTGTTTTTTTATCTCATCAGCATGGATCATTGATTACCTTGGGTTTTAAATCACTTTGCTTCCCTGTTTTAGCCTAATAAGTACTATAACCTAACCTAAACTTCTCTTGCATATCTTACAACATACATTATATCTTATGATGCACATTTAAACATCATTTAAGACACTATTATTATTTATGTACAGATGTTCTGTCTGTTCTATTACATTAATTCACTTTCCCTGTAGCGACCATTAAAGTTTCTACCTGTTCTTCCGCACGCGACAGTTTGAGCTGCAGGTCGGCTGCTTGCTGCTCACGGTCTTTTAGTTTCTCCCCAGACAGCTGCCTCTGTTCTTTAAGACGACCTTGCACCTCGCCCAGCTGCCTCTCCGCCTCCAGCAGTTTGGCGTGCAGCTAGGCAGAGCGCAGACAGAGGGGTAATGATTAAGATAGAGAACGCAAGATGACACAGTTAATAGTAAGAAATACAGTCGATACTTGGATGAGGAAAGTGAATGTCTGGAATCCTTTACTTAGTTTTTAAACACATTACTGTATAACATTTGTCCATCAACAAGTAGTGATTTCTTCCTTTGTCAATTTTGTTATAGAATTTTCTTCTTAACTGATTTTATGCAAAAACAGGTTTGCATGAGCCTCAGCCATGCTGTACTATGGGCATATTTCCTCATGAGTGCCATGTTGCATGAATCATGCTATGGTCATACTTAAATAAACCAAACTTTAAATAAAAAGCTGAAGAAAAACCGGTGCCAGCTGATGCAGAGCAAAACACCGTAAGCTGGAATATTTATTTTTTGGTTAAACTTTAAATAACCACAGTTGGCCCCTTTGACATATAGACCACCATGTCGTCATAATTTACAAAATGGAGGAAATCACAACTACATATTTCAGAATTTCAGAAAAGAAGAGTCATATAGTCTGGTACCTGCCCTCAACAAATCAATCTGAAAAGGTGTTATTTGGATCATATGCTATGACCCTCACAGCCACCAGAACTTAACCCGAATGAACACCTATGGGCAATTTTGAAGCAAAGTGATGGGCTCACCGTCATCAAAACACCAAATGAGGGAATATCTTTTGGAAGAGTGGTGTTCATCTCTCCAAAAGAGTTCCACAGAATCTATCACAAGGCGCACTGAAGTGGTTTCGAAGGCTCGTGGTGACCCAATACCTTACTAATACATTTAATGTTGTTTTCTTCATTTGTCACCCATCTGTAGATAAGTTGTTACTGTATTGTCCTGCATGCAGTTGTGTGTGTGTGTGTGGCCTTTGTCCACCCTAATCACCTGACTGATTTCAGTCTGCTGCTGAGCACCATGGCTCTCTTTTTCCTCCCTTTGCTGTTCCAACTGTTTCCTCTCAACCTTCAGCTCTGCGTTCTTAACCTCCAGCTCCGTGACCTCACTCTTCAACTTTGCCACCTCCTCAGCCCTCTCTACAAGCTCCGTTTGGGCCGTCTGCAGGGAGGCCTCAGCCCCTGTGGCCCGAGCCTGGAGCTCTTGAACCTCCAGCTCCCTCTCCCTCAGGCTTTCTTGAACTCCCTTCTTGGTAGTCTTCTCAGCTCCCAGATGCTCCTCCAGTTCCTGATACTCTTTCTCCTTACGTGCAAGCTTTTCAGACAGGCTCTGTGGGAAAAGGAGAGGACAACATAAGGCAAATGAACACAGGTTGCCCAGAAATTTAGGAATTATGGAAGTGAAAGGTGTCCCTGAGTAGGATTAAAAGTCAGGGAGGAAATAAGTGAAAAAAGGAGCAATTAAAATCATTGTTTTCTGACATTTCTTGAGGGCGCAGGGACTCATAAAAAAGGATTAAGATTTTGAAGCTTTGAAATCAGGAACTGTTTTATTCATTACGTAGTTTTGTCATTAATTAAGCCACACTGTAACATGAACCATTTGTCTTTTCTAAATTAAAACGGTTGGCATGCAACAGCTACAACAAGGCACAAACACCCATGTCTGTTGTGATATAAGCTATGGAAAAGAACAGTCGTCTGTCGAGAGTCAAGAGTAAAGTGAGGTATGGCATTTCTAGGTTTACGATACAGCACTTGCTCTGGCGTAAACTCTGGCAATAAACTTGGCAACCGGGTGATAAAGAACAAAATGTTGTTAATAGTGCAGCGTGCTGCTAACTAGGAAGTGTGACAGGGCACCTGGACTTCACAGACGTTCAATAGACCTCCAACTGCCACCGCAGCAGCTGGCAAACATTAACAACCTGCTGCTCTGTTTTTCCCCTCCTCTTTTGTTGATCCCTCTGCTTCTGAGGGCCTTGCTGCTGTCCTTCTCTTGTGCGATTGTCACAACTCCCTGCTGGGTCTCTCCTCTCTAATCCTGGAGTGACAGACCAATGAAACCCCTGTTGTTGTTCACCTCCCTGTGCCTAGTCCTGATCCTCTGTGTCTCACTGTCTGCTCCAACACTTTTGTCTCGATTCTCATGAGATGAGTATCTGTATCAGGTCTCAGGGTGTCCTGTCGCGAAAGAGAAGCGTGGGGCGGGGGCATCACACTGGAGATCCAGCTCTGTAATTCCCCCTCTTAACCGGAAACCTATTTGGTTTGAAGGGCATTGGAGAATTTAATCTCTGGCAGGAACGCTGTGCCTCCGTTCCCCAGTTCCCATTGCACCTGTGCAGTTACCTGTGATTGTATTTCACCCCAAGTGACAGAGCTGGCATGGCAGAGATCCCCCCTGCTGGTTTAATTATAGAGCGCCATGTGATTTTTTTAATCAACATGTCTGGGTTGCCAAAGAAGGCTGGTGACAGCAGTGCATTGTGATAGGGCCTGATGCCGAGCAACAGAGGAAGGTTTACAGAAACTGAGATGGCGTGCTCTGTTCTTGAGGGGCAGCTGGCAAGGCTTTTTAACATTACTGAAGTAAAAGTAAATCCTACACAACCGTAGGCTGCAGAATGTGTGGCAGACATGTTTGTGCCGGCAGTAATCTGCTCAGAATAACAAAACTGTCACATGACTATAATAACTGTACGCGTTTGGTTCTGGTGGCGTGTGTGTTACCTGGCTTTGCTGCTGCAAATTATTCAGATTGCTCTGCAGCTGGTGGATCTGTTGTGTGTAGACGGCTGCTTCCTGTGGACCCTTCTCCAGCTCTGCTTTTAGCTGGGATATGGTAATCTGCAATACGATAGACAGACACGTTACATTCTTTTTGAAAGCCATTTAGTGTGCATTCAAAGAACTGAAGCATCCCCAAGAACGACTGGATTAGTAACAACCAGGCGCCAGTCACACAAAAGCTCAACAAAAACATGAAGAGGCAACACTGAAAAACTTTTCAAACTTAGAGAAACTTAAACAGATGAAACCAAATTTGGGGCCAAGTTAAAACAACATGTTTTACCTCCAGTTTACGAATCTTGAAGAAAGAGTGAGTGTTGGAGAGGGATACAGTATGTATGGAGCAGAAGAAGAAGGGGGGGGGGGGGGGGGGGGAAAAAAAAAAAAGAC
>CM022474.1:18206645-18225156 GCA_011952105.1 Coreoperca whiteheadi | reverse complement strand
ATTTGGCTTAATGCTCTCCAATATTGTTGCCCGAGGGTTTTTCCTGTAAACAGTACCTGTGCCTCGCGGAGTTTGCCGTTGGTGTTTTGCTGCAGCGCCTGCAGCTCCTGGTGCTGCTGCTCCCGCCCCTTCCTTTGGCGCAGCTTTGTTGGCGCGCAGGGAGGGGGGGGGGGGGGGGGGGGGGTGAGGGTGGGAAGGGGGGGGGGGGGGGGGGGGGGGAAGAGACATAGACAAAGGTAAGTCACAATACAACAGCAAAAGACAATCTGCAACACAGAGCAAGATGCTGCTGGGATGAGAGAATAAAATAATACAATTTCTAACAAATTTACCACACCTCAATGTGACAGCATCTTGCTAGGGTAGCATTAAGTAGAATATTTTATACAAGAGTGGGTTTGGTTTGCTTTTTGTTATGTACTGCTACAGGGGCAGACGATGCATGAACCTGAATGTAATGTTAGCTGTTGCCAACCTGGAGACTGGCTGCTGACTGCAAAAACTCCTACATGTTCATACTGTGGAACTTAAACCTCTACTACTACTCTCCTTGCAGGCTGGAGAAAAGCCACTTATTATCCTGAGAGCTAATACATGATCAAAAACCAGACAGTTGTCAAATATATTCAGAATGTGGTTCTTTTTTAGATCATTTGCACAGATGTGCAGAAAGACAGGCTCAGCTGACGGGAGCCTGATAAATGCTCCTCTCCTTCTGGGATCAAAAATGCAGGAAATAAGGCAGAATTATTCACCAGGCATTAAGTATTGGGAATTAGGCACACAGCCATGTGGGTATGACATAACTACAGTACATTGGAACCATTTCATAAGTTATTTCAGAACTGTTTTTGCCAAAAAGCACAGTGGGTGGCCTGAGCAAACGAGGGGTGAAATGGAAAGGGGGTATCAACACTACAATCTTCTAGATGTAAACTGTCAGAATCATTGTGCGTGTTTGTGTGCTTGCAACAAGTACAATTAAGGGTGGAAGAGTGGCGGCTTATGTTGCAACACGTCAGGAAAAAGTTAAAGTGAGATTCAGCAGAACTACATTTGGCCTTCAGGACATTCGGTGTTTTGTCCCCCTCACCTCTGAGGTAGTATAATTAGCCTGCAGCTGCTCATAGTGTTTTTTGAGGCGTTCAGACTCGTCCTCCCTCTCACGGGTCATACTGTCCATCAGTGTCTGGACCTGCACCAGCTCCTTCTGCAGTACCTCCACATCCTCCACACCCGGTCGTTGTAGCTAGGGGGCAGAGCAGAGGCACTGTGTTGAAGCCATGAGGACTGGGTGGCAGAAAGTGGGCAATATTTGAGCAAGAGGAGAGTAGAGGAGACATCAACAGAATATGATATAATATGATGGTCTCCGATATGGAGAGAAATCTGTTGTGAAGTTGGTAGACGACACCACTCTCATCGGCCGGATTACATAGAACGATGAGACTTCTTATCAGGAGGAAATCAACAATCTTGCAGAGCGGTGCACAGAGAACGACCTACTGCTCAACGTCAGCAAAACCAAGGAGCTGATCGTTGATTTTAGAAAAAAGGAGGCAAAGACACACCACTGTCTACATCAGTGAGATGAAGCAGGTGAACAGTTTCAGATTCCTGGGAATCAGCATCACAGAGAACCTGACATGATCCTCTCACATCACCACCATCCATCTGTACTTCTTAAGGAAACTTAACAGAGCAAAATTCCCTTGCCAAGTTCTCGTCAACTTTTACAGAGGGGCAACAGAAAGCATCCTGAATGGAAACATCACAAATGGGCACGGTTTTTGCACGGCCCAGGACCGGAGGGCTCTGCAGGAGGTGATTTAAAGCGCCCATCATTGGTACCCATCTACCGAGCATCAGTGATATCAGTGAGGCGAGGTGCCTACGCAGAGCCCAAAGGATACTAATGGACAGTACCCACCCCAGCCACAGCCTGTTCACCCTGCTGCCATCTGGCAAGAGATACAGAAGTACATGTGTCTGCTGTCGTACCACCAGACTACAGCGCAGCTTCTTTCCCCAGGCTGAGAGACTTTCATCCCCTCACTCCATCAAAATTGTTTTGTTGTTTGTGTGTGTAGCATAAAGGGCCTACAAACGTAAGTTTCGTTACGCAACCCTGTATTGTGAAATGACCAGTAAATGAACCCTTGAACAGAAGCCGCTGCCTCTCCTTGAACTCTAGCACCAAACCTATATTTGTATGAAGCCTCTCTAAACCACTCTCAACAGTTAAAAACATTTAAGAACAAATACAAATAAAAGTGCAACGACACAACTCTAATTTAAAAAACACTTTAGCTCTTTTGATAGAAATTCCTTGGATGAAGTTCTGTTTCACGTTTCTATAACAACGGTGAAGGGATTGTCTGGGTAAGATCTGCTTTGATTCTTCACACCACACAGCTCAGAGCCAAACAGATTTCATGGTGTCCATTTAATGTTATTCTTTCAGACTCTAAAGCACGATATTCATAAAAGAAGGGTCTATACAAAGTACAAAGTATGTCTCAAGCCTGGTGAGAAGAGAATAAATGCCAACGGAAACTTAGTGTGTGTTGTACCAGTTCTGTTTGGAGTCTCTCCTTCTCCTGCTTCTCTTTCTGTAGCTGTTCGGTCAATTTGGCCAGCCTCTGGTCAGCAGCCTCCCTTAGGCTCTTCTCCTCATCATACCGGGACTTTAAGTCTGTTGGATTCAACAATTAAAAAAAAATAAAAAATAGCCCATTTAATAATATGCTAATCAAAACAACACAAAAACCTTACTTGTTCACATCATCAAACTGATTGGAGGAAAACATTAGCAGTATAAAAATGCAAAACCTACGCCTTTAGGCTGTAAAAGCAAACGTTGAAGAACGAACAACAACTTATGCAAGATAAAAACACAACGGATGCATTGAGCTTAACAGTGGTCTAGTAAAAAGAGTTCTTCAGTGTTGTTAAATGATGCAGACCCGCAGACACAGGCCTCCCAGTTCGCTGGCCCCACACTAACCTACTATCTCCGTGGCCAGCTGAGCAGCCTTCTGCTCAAACAGGTCTTTCATCTGCTTGATGTTGAACTTTTCTGTCTCCGCTTCATTCAACTTCCTTTCGAGGGCTGAGAAAAGAGCGCCACATATTAGAGACTGACGTTTGGTATCTTTTTCACAGGGATTATAAATGTAATGTCCCCTACCCGAATCCTCTGAGCCCGTCTGTCCGTCGTTCTGTGGAATCAAGGCAAAGATAGAAACATGTACAGTAAGAGTACGCATTGCCATCATGTTTTATTAAGCAGTTTTATATTCAGAATGCCAACATTTTATTAGAATACATATTAAATATCTTGAAGGAATTACTTGCTTCAGGTGTCCTTGGACTTTGTCTAACTCCTTCTTGAGCTCTCCAGAGAACCATCTTTCCTCCTGATCAGGTTAAAACACACAAGTCTTTGTATGAACCGATCATTTACACACCTTTGTTCACTTCAGAAACTCAACTATACCTTGAGAGAAACATGCAGGTCCTGAACCTCTTGCCGCAGCATTGTAAGGTCTTCTCTAAAAGGAGGAAAGGCACAAAGTAAAATTGCGTCAAGTGCACCATGAGTTCAGACTCTTTGTCATAATTAATGTAAGATTAATAGATCACCGAGTGGGGGCCACATGAGCGGGCAGGTCTCCGGTATCATGGAACAGCTCATAGTGCTTGAACAGCTCCTCTGCAGAGTTGTGAGACTTCATGCACTGAGGACAGATGAAGCCCTGAACACAGAAACACACCATCAGAATCGACCATGGGATAATAAATTATTAGCTTAAATTCTGCAGCTCGGCTTGCAGGGAGGAAAAAGCTAAAAAATATCAATTGTCCACCTTACCTCAGACGTCTGATCATGATTAAGGTCTGTGCTGGGCTGCTCTGACTCTGCGTTCTGCGAGCCTCCCTTCCCAGGAGTCTGGAGAGGAAAAAATGGAATTGAGTTAGTCTGAATGCATAAAAGTACTCTGTACACATTTGTTAACTTAATTGCCTGAGAGTAATAGTTACGGTATTGGAGCAGATTTTTATGCTTTTTTTTACAGATTTTAATCACTATTTTCAGTTTTCTCATATAAATTTAGGACTATATTCAAGAGACATTTGAACGTTACATATACACCTCTGAGTTTGATGCTTGTGCTCTTTACTTGTATTGTTTGCATCTGGTTAAATACTGGGGAAAGTGAAAAACAATTAATTTCAAAAAAGAAGGTTTTTCAGGAAAGAGGTCCAGGCCTTCGACAGAGTCCTGGCTCACACATATCAACAACAACTATGCTGGGTGCGACCTATTAGCCTTAAACAAGTTATATATGATGATTAGCCTGGAATGTTGTTGTATTCTCCTTTTGAAACCATGTTTATTTAAGACAGTTGCATCATGAAATAACGACACTGTAGTATGTGGAGACACCAGTTCCTCCAGCTGCTGTAGGTCTATAAAACATATGCATCCACCTTGGACGTGTACCAGGTTACATTGTTTTGCAGGTTGGAATCACAGTGAATGTTAGTGTATGTGCAGACTGTTTGTCTGTCTGCTTCTTGACACGGGGTCAACGGTTCCTCATTCTTCTTTGCGAAACCGCTAGTGCTTTTTCATGTTGCATGGAGATCATGAGTGAACAGTTGGACTGAGGTCTGGACTCTGATTTGGCGACTCCACGACACTAACATTATTGTTTTGCAACTGCAAGATTTCTCAGTAATTTGCCGTGCTTATTTTTTCCCTCTACCTTCACAACCCTTTCAGTGCCTCCTGTAGAGTAGCATCCCCACCGCATGATGCTGCCACCATAACGCTTTATGATGGGGATGGTATGGGTCTGGTGATGTGCTGTGTTTACATGAAATGTTTAGTATGATGGCCAAATGGTCCACGTAGTTTTCATCAGACCATAGAACCTTCTTCATTTTGTTTCACAGTCTAATGCAACTATTGGAAAAACATATAAAAAGATATTTATGGCCTTGAAAATGTTCTTGTATCCTTGACCTGATTTCCCTACCAATACTTTCCAATATCCTTGCTGTGTATTTGTTTGCAAAGTTCCTTTGTTTTCATGATACACTTTTCGCAAGGAAACTGACTGACCAGCTATTGGACATTCCAGATAACCATTTAACCACTCTGTTCCACTTCAACTTTGTGGCCAATTATTTAACATTCCTATTGCAATAAAAAAATAATAATACGCTGCTTTTAGAGTGTTTAAACATGCATTTCAGCAGCCCACCAAATACTATGTGGTCAGGCGACAGGCAATTGGCCAGGTTACTGGTCATTGCAGGGGAGAAAGCATTGTCTTCACAAAGACATGAAGTGGATGTACCACTGGTGGCCTACTCACAAAAGGGGTTTTTAGTGCTGGTGATAAGTCTGCGTGAATGAATATGTGGGTTTGTGTGTGTGCGTGAGTGAGTGTTGGGAGGGCGACATTGAGCACTTTGAACTCGAGTCATCTCAGAGCCTATCGGAGGGCTGACAAACACCACTTTGGAAGTCAGGCTAAGCGTTTTCATCATGAAACCTTTGACCTAACTCACACAAACTGCATATATACAGCTGACTGCGAAAAATAAAAATCATGCTAACCAAAGGAAAGTATAAACAAATTCTTACTACAATTAATTCAACACAGGTCATGTGCATGAATGAGCGCTTTACTCTTTTTTTAGGGATTAAATTAGGGAAATAAATTGACAACAGGACTTTTGTCTACCCACTACACCATTAGAGTTTAAAACATGATGAAATCTCAAATTTCGGTCAAAGGTGACAGAGTGACTCTGACATGATAGTCATAAAATGCACTTACCATTATGTGGCAATGTGGTCTACAGTTTGAGGTGTGTTTGTGCACATAAACTGTCCATAACAGACCACATTATAAACCAAATCAGTGGTTCG
This sequence comes from Coreoperca whiteheadi, assembly GCA_011952105.1. NCBI lineage: Eukaryota > Metazoa > Chordata > Actinopteri > Centrarchiformes > Sinipercidae > Coreoperca > Coreoperca whiteheadi. The sequence goes on along the minus strand of CM022474.1, from coordinate 18,219,209 downwards.
CAAACTTTGTCATGTGGAGGACAGGTGTGCATTATTCTGATTGTTTCTTATAATGCCCAAGCCCGTGATAATGTCTGCGTTGTTAGCTAATTGTTTTAATGATTAACGACTGCACAGGTCCGATGAAGGTTTCTGTGAGAAGGTAACGCAACAACACAATAATTCCTAACATAAAATATTTTTATTTCGTTAGGCTTCCTAAACGTTTGCACTAAAACCCATTCGAGATTACATGTATGTATGGCGACCCCTGACCTAAATCATATGGATTTTCCTGGTTACAAGGCCGGGACTTCAAAGTGTACACAATGATGCAGTTACCGTTAGCAATGCCCTGTGGTAAATGTAGTCCCAAGTAGTAGGTTAGCTAGCTAAGTAGCTAACCTCGGTTACTCCCACAGCTGATAATTTATCCAAACAACCATGTCACCTTTAACAACGTATAAGCTCAAATACGCAAAACGCAGCCAGTTTGACACGGGACTTCCCAACAGTCAATCTGTGGCTAACGTTAGTGTTAGCATGTGTTGAGTGGACGATGAATTAACCTACCGCAATAACATAGCTAGCAAACGGAAACCATGAAAGTAAAATGATTCAGTGACCAAGTACGTTAGCTAGCTAACGTAAAGTTATTCCTTACTCCACTAACGTTAACCCTGGCAAGGTGGACACGTTAGCTAATAGGTTTGCTGCTGCGTTGTATAGATAGGTAACGTTACTAGCTTGCTACATCCCTGTCAAGATCAGTGGAATCAAGTTAGCACGTAATGGCTAGCTGTGGCAACCCCACACAAGGAGCGCTCGATATGTTCACTACGATCTGACGGGGTGGCGGGTTTCTTCCCATTCGAGAAACTCCCGTTGGCTAAAAACAAAACGCCGCCCAACCGCAACACACTGTGTTCTAAAACGTGCGTTCCCATCAGGAAAACAGACATGGATAGGCCTGTCTCCCAGGGAAAACGACTCGGTTTAGCCAAACAAAATCGATACGGTTGACTTTGTCGCACCAGAAGCTTACCATTTGAAGTATCCGTCTGAGCATGGCCTCGACGGTGTTTGTCCAGACACAAAATCCAATAAGTTCACCAAATTCAAAGTTTACGTCGCTGTACGACGAACACCTGACCAGGCTCAGGCAACAGCGGCGAATGGGCGGGTCATGGAGAGGATGGTTAGGCACAACACACAGCCTGGCTATATTCAAGATTAGAGGGGTTGTTGTGTTCAACTGCACTGATTAAAACATGTGGCAACGGGGATGATCAGTAAGCTTTTTTTTTATTTAAAGGTTTTATATAAAACATGATGATGCACCGCAGAATATCCCAGTCACACATACACAAATACAAAAATGGGTTAGTTATCATCGATCTTTCCCATGCTCCTTAAGTACAAGAATGAATGACAGTCAATAAACTGAATTTATCATATAATTTGCCTCTTTTTCTAGGGTGTTGACAAAAAAGTCTGGCCATGACAAAAAAGCCTGACCATGACTTCCTGTCATAGTTTCCTGTTCATGATGGGAGGGGTTATTTCCCATTGAAACATAAATAAATAAGTTCAGTCAACTCATACTAAATACTGTACATTCAATTGTAACAACAATTCCAAGTTTCCTTCAACATCCTATTGTTAAAATCCAACCACAGCTGAGAAATATATGGGGCTGGTTTTGACTGTGTGTGTAAGGCAGATTGTCCTGCTTTCAGTCCCTGCGGATAGGTGCAGTGTCTGGAAACTAAACACCATTTACTATTGTGTTTGTGAAGGCACTTAGAAAACTCAGACTAAAACACATTGTAATTCTCATCTAAAACCAAGGCCTCCTTATTGTCTTCTCAGACACAGGACTTCACATTTCTCAAATGCAATTAATAATAGTTCCTTCAGAAGATATGTAATATTTCTTATATGACACAGTCTGTTTTTAGCGTTGAATACTCTCATTCTTCAGCACATTTGCAAGGTTTGATTATGCTGACTGCAGTTCTGTTTTACTATAAAAAAGCTGATATTTATCTAACTGTGCCAATATACAGTCGTTTGTTCAATTTAACAATGTCAGCCTGACAACATTAAATATATGTACAACTAAAAGTAGGTTTGAGGAAGGACTATGTAAGCCTCCATTTCAGTGTGGTGGTTGGTTTGCAGATTTTCGCCTAATCCTTATTACAGTGTTATACATAGTGTTACTAGTGACTAGAGATGATACTATGTATATTTGTAAGGTGGTAATTACAGGAGGTGCAATGTTGTTCACACTTTGCATCAAAGCAGACATTGCCCTCAGCTGTCTTTAGGCAAAATACCTCACAAGACTTGATCTATAGTGAGGTGACATTAGCTTTACTCCCAAAAAGTGTCACAACAATTCACAGAAAACTGAATTGTAATAAAATATTCATACACATGTAGTGACTCCTCTTCAAAACGTCTTGCAGAAGGGCATCATTTGGCACTGAGTCACCGTGGGGGTATGACTTCCTCTTAGAGCAAACACGTCCCAGGAAACCACCCAAACACTTAGCGCACTGCTAGTCAAATATTCGGCATGTAAGACTAAAAAGGACTTTTACATTGCATAAGCAGCACACTGAGAAAATCCATCTAAAGCTGGACGCTTTACAGGAACACATTTGCTCTATTAGCTGGTGATGGTTGTTAAAAAATATACATATAAAATCTTAAATATACTTGGAAAACATTTTGGCACTCTTCAAGCCCACTCGAAATAGATTTCAAATCAGCTTCAAGCACATCCATACTGTACATATTAAGAGGCTGCGTTAGTAATGCAATCAATGCAGAAGTCTTTTTCAGATGAAATGTCCATCCCGGTGTCCTCTTAGAAGAACTGCTTGCTGCTGGCAATGGTCCTATCTGTTGACAAGATCTGAGCCCTGTGTGGAGCAAACAACATAGTGAGGTGTGTTGTTGTCCGTCACTTGGGAGCTCGGGTTGTTGCCGTTAGTCGGGCTACATGCGGGACTGCAGGTAGGGTTACAGGCAGTTGTGAGCCTGCGTAGGTACTCTGCGTGGACAGGTTTGTGGCTCTGCAGCACCCTGATGGCTTCATCAACTTTGAACCACTTCCTCTTCCTCCCTGTGAAAACATTTAAGGCCAAGTTGTCAGCATATGGATTACACTGGTCAACAGGCAAAGGTTTAGTGTTGTGCTAAATGACACTTTAGCAACAACCAAGGACTTTACTGAACACGTTGGCTGTAGTTGGGATTGAACCTGTGGCCTCGTGGTTTTGAGTCTGTCAGAGTGTCGGGTTTTGGAAAGTTACAAAAACTGTTTGATGTTTTTTGTGCTCTGATGTTGGAAAGGTGTGGGAGGAGGGGTTTCACAAGCTGCTCGACAATCTGACAGGCACTTCTTTTAAACTTGGCCTCCATCCTCCTGATGAATCCAGTGGATGATCTGTGCAGTCATCATTTTCATTTTCCCTTCACAGTGTTGTTAATTGGCTTTAGTGTTAAAGCTTCACTGAGATCAGATACACAAGGAACCAGAAATAAAGCCTTTCTTATGGTCATATCACGTTACCTTTTACAGACAAACTTACACACCCTTTCTAGATAGTATGTTTAGTTTATTTGCACATATATTTAAAAGAAGACAGTAAGAATATCTAAAATAAGTTTAAAAATTGTGCAGGAGCGGTTGGAAGCCAAAAATGGCTCATGAAAATACCTCCCCTATATAGGATAAACATCAATAGTCATACTTAAGAGAAAAACAAAAATAAAAACTAAGATTTCGTAGTTCAAAGTTTGAAGACTAAGCACTAATACAAAATTGATAAGAAATGTACAATTTACATAGAAGTTCATGTTTACAAGTTGAGATGCATTACAAAAAGGTCTCAAGTTGAGTTAGCCATCAGTTTGAGGTTGATGCATTGCTGCGTGAATTCTTCTTTGAAATCAATATGGTCATTTTTCATTTGTTGTTCGAGTTTGCGATTTCCTTCTATAACGCCTCAGCATGGCGTCCTTTCACACCACCATTTTCAGAGTTTTCTTCTGTATTGAGCCCTTTTTGTTTGTTCTTCTGCATTTTTTGGGTCTTTCTCCTTCTCTGTCTGTTACTCCTACTCATTCCTCATTCAGCCTAGCATAGAATTTGATTTGTTTATTTGGGGGAGTGTTTTTTTTAGAAGTAGAAGCTTGGTCTTGTGCTGCCATCCCTTATGACTCTTAACTGGGAGTAACTGTAATGAAACCGATAGATAGCCAAGATGAAACTGCCACTGCACTGCAGCCCATGGCATACTTCACTAAAGCTCTTTAGCAGTGTAACTGTATGCCTGACTGAGCGGTGAGTATGATTGCTCAACATGCAAAATAACCTTATATTGCTAAACCACAATATTATACAACACGCTCAAGAATAAACTGTTCAGCACATGTTGCAGCCCTAAAGCCAGAGTGGAAATGGACATTCCTGACCTACTTTAGTTAGTGTTTATGAAGCCCTCATGTCACCAAACCTTCCTAAAAAAAGCACCTTCCACAAAAACGATCTGTCTAGTAAACCATCAGCTGGGAGTTATTTACTTACTTATTTACTTTGCTTCAAACCCATCATCTCCTCCCATTCAATTCCAAACAGCATTTTGGTAAAGGAATATGGCGGAGCCTGTGATTATCGGGGGGGGGGATTCAACCACTTTATGTTGACACCCTGAAGTACACCACCGCTGGCCTTTCAGCAGAGAGGGGGAGTAAATTAGACCAGTAGTGCCGAGCTCTTTCCGCTCAGTCACAGCCCTCACACAGGGCAAGAGAGGACAAGTAAGGAGGGGGCTGTGGTGAGTGATGATAACTGGAAAACAACTGGGCACAGTAAACATTCCTCTCCCTTGTGAACAGACTGAACTCTATTTCTGTGGGTGAAGGGAGTAAATTGACCCGGCCACTTTTATTCACGTTTTTAATTACCAAGTCCCCAGAGAAGCATTAGAATTAAAATACTGAAGACAAATGAAACAAATAATAATCGCATGCCTATACATACTCCGCATTACCGGCAGCATTCGAAATGTTTCAGTAATGGTGCAAAATATAACAATTTTAGGGCTGCAAATAATGATTATTTCCATTATCGATTATGTTTGATTTATGAAATGTCAGAAAATACTGAAGAATGCCCAGAGTGACTTCTTCAGATACCAAGATTTTCACTTTCCAATCAAATCAAAACAAAGAAGAGCTCAAAATCCACAAAGCTGAGAAGCTGGAACTACCAAATGTCTGGCATTTTCTCTTAAAAAATTACTTCAACGATTAATGGATTATCAAATTAGTTGCAGATTAATTTCCTGGTGGTCTACTACCGGATTAATCAACTAATCCTTTCAGATCTAATGTAATACCTCCTGATGTTAGAGAGAACACTGTCAATAAAATGGGACAAAATATCAATAATGTTGTGGAGCACAAGTGCAGTGGTAGTTCAGATGTTTTTCTGTCAGTATTTTAGGACTGTAAACAGACTGTAGCTCAGGTGGTGTGACTTCATCAATAAGTGTGTGTCTCAGTTTCTCATTTTTCAAAGTGATGGCTGAAGGCAACAGTCTGTCTCAATGGTTTTCCTTTTTGGGGATTTTAGTTAGTCACTTTAATTTGAGCACAACTATGAATACTGGTTGCTGTAATTTGCAACAACTATGAATACTGGTTGCTGTAATTTGCAACAACTATGAATACTGGTTGCTGTAATTTGCTTCTGAATAGTGATTATGCAGTTTTATGCCATATATAATGAGTTAATGGCTGACTCGACCTTCTGACCTGTGATCTACCAAGACTCTTTTTACCATCAAAAAGACAACACAATCAATAGCATTTTTTAAAAGAGTTAGAATAACTTCTGTTTGCCATTATAATTGTGCACGGACAATTATGATCTCTGTAATGATATGATCTACACATATATGTGTTTAAATTTGCCCTAAAACTCTTAACGGTACTCTGTGGAGTTTGTTTTTATACCACTAGTAGTGCTATGTAATGTTTTTCGCCAGTAGGTCCCCAGTTTGTTTGAATCATGCACAGCAAGAGAACCCACAAAGCACGAGCGTAAGGGCGACGCAATTCACATCCTGCCGCCGGTTTAATGTTATTCCACTAATCAACACAGTTGGTGACTGTAACTTGCAAAGAAGTGTAGCAATGAACCAAGGACAACAACAAAGGCAAGGAAGAGGAAGACTGAGAGCTAGCAAACATTTCACGATTAATAAGTAAAAAAAAATTGGCTTTGTGTTTTATGAGGAACGAAATGCACTACATTCAACGCGTTTGTTAGAGCTCAAGCGTGTACACAATGCGTTTTGGTGAAAAAACACTGAACATAAACAGAAACTGTGTACAAGAAATCTCCACAGGGCACCTTTAATTTACGTTTATGCAGTAGGTTGAGGGGCCTGAATTACTTAATAAATAGGAAAAATTGTTTACGTGTGCCTTATCTCATGTGACTAAGAGTGATCAAACCTCTTAAAAAAAAAAGGTATTCTTGCCCTGAAAACCAAAATATATGAGTCTGATAACATAAATCAAATTCATTCAGTTTCAATAAAGTGCTGGAACAAAGATGTATTTGTTGCAAAAGGCTTTTTTTCTGTGTGTGGGTAAATACCTGCAGCATAATTTAGGTGAAAATTATTGTTAATATGATGACAAAGTGAGACTTAAATGTAGAGGCATACCAATGTTGACAGAGTCCTCCCAGTCCTCCAGTGTCTCTGTCACTATGAGGGTAAAGACGTACGTCCTGTGCTTTCTGTCCTGATTGTGCTGCAAAGGTTTAGATGAAGACACTACTTTATATCACTGCAATAAACTGTGTCAATGCATGCATGCAAAGTTGTTAACTCTGATTAACTATACTGTTTCTTCATAGACACTACATGAAGAAAACAACTTAACGCTATGGCTGACTCTGAGGACTGGCACATAGACATGAGGCATGCCTACATAGGCATCCTAGGCATGATAGTGGGGTTAATTTGCTAAATTGATACGGGATTTTAAACAGCGTTATATTATGTATAATTTATTATATGCCGCGTGAGAATTTATTCCAATTTTTTCATGACAGTTTGACAAACTTACCTCAAAAACACCAAGTAGTCTGCCAAGCTTTCCCTTCACACCAGCCTGCACACACATGAAGAAAACTAATCAAGAGTCATTCAATACATTTACATTTGATTGACCACAGTGTTGCATATCACCAGAACTGAACATTACATGTTACTTATTAAGTAGATTTCACCTAAGCTCACAGGGACTGATAAATGTGTTCTTCTGACTCTAACAAAGCTGAATGAAAACCCTCACTGTGCGATATTTTTATACGGCAGCACCACAGCGAGAATGCTTGACCTGGTATTAGGAACAGCTTGTCTTTGTCCTAATGTGTATGCACATTCTGTCTTGAACATTTGATTCATTTCGTTCGGGAAGCCCTGTGGCTTGGTACCATCCTAGCACCGCTATATGCCTGTGAGGCAACATAGCAGAGATGACCAGGTAGACCTAAACACAGTCTGCGCGACAGGATGATGAGACAGTGGGGTTTAACACAAGTACAGTGCACGAGTAGAAATCCATTTCTGCTTATGCACAGTTTGTGACAAATTTACTCTAAGAAGACCATGGCCACTGAAGTTAACTGCGGAAACATCATCAACTCACATGTAATCTAGAGCAGAGGTTTCCAACCTGGGGGGTCGGGACCCCAACAAGAAGTTCCGAAATGACTGGGATCGCGAGGCGATTAGTGGGGAAGAAAACAAGAAAAAATAATCAGCTTTACAAAACCATGCGTAATTTTCAGACACCTTCGCTTTGACTTTTGAAATACTGGATAGTTTAACCTCTGTAGGCTGTTAAAATATATTCCAAGTCCCTCGTTAGTTTAACTAGTCACAGACTTATAGACAAACTACACTGAGATAAGGGGTCACAAGTAGAGAGTGCTTTGAAGAGACTGCTTGATCGCAACCTTTTTCCTCACAAGCAAAATAAGATTAGGAACCACTATATTACTGTGTTAGTGAAGCTAGGCAGCTTGTGGGGCATGCTCCAAGTCAGCAGATACTGATGGCATGTATAATCAGCTTTTTGTAAAAAACATTGGCTGGCTGGGAGACTCAGAGGCATACCAGGGGCATGTTTCAGACTTGGCCTCTCATTTCAGAACCAGCAGGATCTGTTAGGACATCTAGAACCCCACAACAATTGACAATTGTTGTGTCCCAACTCCATACTTTACTTGTATACCGTATGTACTATGATACTTATCTTCATAAAATATTGTTTTAGCAGTAAATATACAAGAAATCAACATACTTTAAATGTAACAAACAGAAAGCAAAACTTTGTTCTAAAGATTTCTTTGTATGTTTTCCAAGATCTTTCTGGAGCACTTTAACCACAATTTGCAATTTATTTTGTGCAGCTGCAAGCAGCTCCTCAATTTCCTTTGAGCAAAGCATTGTGATGAATTAGTGTCTATCAACAACACAACAAAAAATCAAGCATTTCTGACTTTGGCTTTTGAGCATACTATAATTTTGTCACTTTTCAAGTGTTAGCACATTACAAACTCAAAACCTGCTTAGATTTAGTATGTAGTATAGAATTGGGACACAGAGTTTGTCTACAGTGAGGGATAACAAATATTTTACAGCACTTTTGTCAAAACATTATCTTTGATTGCTGTAGTGATTTTACAAAAAATGATATAACAATTGCGTTCGAAAATAGCCTGATAGGATAGACAAATCTCACATTTGCACAAATTAAAAACATCACATGGAAGCGTGGGGTCGACGTGTTGAACTTGACAGCAGGTTATTAAACATGACGTTTTGAATTGTTGGCTCGCCACAGTAGTTGGTTTGCAGCTCATCCATATTCAGGCACATGTCTGGTCTGGGAGGCACAGGATGTGGGTAACTGGAAACCCTTCCCAAATGTCACTGCCATACCTCAAAGCTGTCACCACACTACTATCCAAGGCAGAAGCTCACAGCTCACTCCACGCCAAACTCTCTGGCCAACTACCAGCAGCCCCCTTTACTAAACCACAGAACAATTAACTGGTCATTTATGCAACACTGCCAAATATTTCTATCCCTCATCTGGATCTGGCTCAACCAAGAGTGGGAGCATCTCATAGTGTGAACAGTGACGACACTAACTGCCAAGAGTTGCTTAGGATAATAATCATTTGTGTCTTCGCTTCTAGCCAATCAAAACTAATAGACTATGATTTATTAAAAGCGACAGAGCAGATTTTGCTTGTGTTATGTAAGGTTATAGGGTTTTCAGGTTGTAATTGCATTATAAATCGCAGTGAACTCTTAGCCTGCTTTGTTTTTTTTTCACTATCATTACCATCATGTGGCAATGCAGGCCTGAGTCTGGGTTTTAAAACCTTTTCTTATCGACGCTTTCACGATCTTGTGGGAAATTCCAAAAGCCGAGTCTTGGGGAGTTGGCTTCCACACCAGAGGCCTTTTGAACGCATGAAATGAGCTAGTTCACAATGTCCTTTTCACAATGTCCATGTTTGCTTATTGTTTGTCTTCCACTTTCATTAAATGAAAACATAGCTTGTGAAAGCGATGCTGCTGAAAAGCTGAATCTCAGAACTCCCATGTTGGAAATTTCCCACAACCAGTAGAGCTCACCAGCAATGAAGTCCTACTTCCACCTGCATTATGGTGCAACAGTATTATAACTTTGACCCTGTTCAAAAATAAATAAAGCTATGATAAATTAGCAATCTCAAGCAAATTCCAAGTCCCTGGAGTTGAATTTTACTACAAGCACAAACTTGTCTCCCTCTGAGGTAGAAAATCATCTAAATACTGTACATACACTATGCTTTGGAGAATGGTCAGCAGTAATGTCAAGCGTATGCAATCTGTAGTTAAACAAGCAAAAACACCTCTATGGACATTTGATGGTTTTATTGGCTGCTTTAACGTAGTGCCAACCACAAAATGTAGCAGAAGAACAGTTGCAAGATGAATAACTCTGTATGTCCGTGTTTTCTTCGTTTTTCCAGGGGATGAGCTCACCTCTTCGTACACCTCCCTGACGGCAGCCCCACAGGGCTCCTCCTCAGGCTCCATTCCTCCTCCTGGCACAATCCATTGGTCTGGATGTCGACTGCTGCTCACCAGTAGCACCTGCCAAGGAGAAAGGCCTTCGTCAGGTCTCTGCTGCTGAACTTGGGGTGCCAAAAACACGCTAAACAGCATGCCCAAGTTTAGAGTCCGTTACCACTGTAGGTGTCTGGTGGCGGCTGAGTGTGGCGCTATTCATTCAGCAGGATGTGTATCGAACGTCTCACTTCATGCCGGTCATCCTTCATTTCCTTAATGCAATATGAGCGTGTTGTGGATTGGACTGCTGAGCAGGTCACACCCTTTGCCACATAATTAAAATACGTGAATGAGAGTAACAAGTGTGATTTTTCATCTATCAGCCTGGTGTTCAACGTTAGATGTTCCTGCATAAAAAGCACTAAAACTGATACACATGAAAATGACTGTGATGAGTGAAACTTCACGCTGTTTGACCCTTGACTGTAACTCGTTCTGTAACCGGGCAAAGAGTAAGATAAAACCCACAAGAAATCTCAGGACACAACTTCATTCAAACACTATTTTGACAGATCTCACTGTTAACTGGGCTAATTCAGTCATCAACCTCATCATGAATTAGCTCACATTAAAACTACACAAAGAGCTCTTGTTTACCTGTTTACATGCTGTGGATCATTGATATAAATGCTTAAATGCATGTGGGTGTGACAAAACTATTTCTCTGTCTCTGTTCTTGCATTTACAAACTCTGTGGAGACCATATGACTTATTCATAACCCAGGCAACTCTGTTATATTTATGTATGTACAGTATGTATGGATTTGCTGTCATGCAATATCACAATCAGTGAACTGAATCTGCAGAGCTAGATCTTTACCTTTACTGGTTCACTACCCAAACTCTTTATAGTGCCATTTTCAATTAGGAAGACAAAAGAGCAAGGTTCACATTATGATTAAAAAGCTATCTGACTATGGACATTATAAAAAATGGAAAATATAGATGCCAAAGAATGCAAAATAATGGTGTATCCCTTGAAGCAGTCCTGCACCTTCCTACTTTACTTACTTAAATAAGCAATGAACTTTACATAATTAATAGTCATCACAGTCATTTTTTTCAGCTAACCTAAACTATAGTGCCAATAAAAAAAATCACGCCGCTTCGATGTTTTCATGTTTTGTTTCATGTCTCACACAATGGCGTCATAGTGGATTTTAAGTGGCTTTTTGACACCCATCTACAAAGTGATCTGAATTGTACTGTACTGTACTAACTAACTTAATGCCAAACAGGAGTGTTACACTGTATGTAACTTTAATCTGCTGTAACGAGTTTGCTGCTTTATGAGTGATGATGAGGTGGCAAATTAATAGCTGCAGAGGATGAGAGCAGCGGTGAGTCTCATTTGGGTCGCTGCCCCTTAAACTATCTGTCTACAGCCCTGGGGGCTGTAGAAACACTGGTAGCTGCCTCACTGACACGAATGCACACAACACACACATGCATGCGCAATTTCACACAAACGCCATGTGAAACACGTACGCACTCAAAAACCACTGGCTCAGCAGTTGCCTTTCTGTATGAAAACAAAGGAGCTTAGCAGAGGTTAATGACCTCAACAGGCACCACACACCTCAGTGAGAGATCAGATTGAGGAAGAGCTTTGAGCGTGCACATCCACATCAGCTTTAAGGTGATCACAATCACAGCTAACATACTGTTGACAGATATTATACTCGTACTAAGCTAAATGAATGCAGTATCATGAGGCAAGCAGTACAAGCAAAACCCAAGTAGAGGTCCAATTTATTTCTTCTTATGATTATTTCTGGTGCTGTGACCTGAATAAACATTGACTGGCTACAAAAATTAAATTCTGTACAATGTAATGCAAACCAGTACAACAACATTGCTACTGATACGCTCCTCATGAAGCTTTCAGTATAATTTGAATTTTTTGTTTTGCGACTGCGTCACAGATAGGACTAGGATGCTTCGAAATTGTTTATTGACTTTCAGCAACTGTAAGACCGTTTTATAAAATTCTGTTTAAAAATGAATTATTCTGAGCTAATTGCAATTATTAACTAACAAAATGAGTTACTGAAGTTCTTGTTTTACATGTGAAAAGGATTGTGTCTGATGTAAAGCATAAAACTCGATTATATATATGATTTTGCCTAAATTTGCCATTTAATGATATCTTTTGTTAATACTGTGAATACTGCTTTCAAACATACTGCCCAGCCAAAACCACAAATTTGATTATAATTTTTGAAGCAGTTATGTTTTTAATAATACATTTTAATCTACTATATGACCCACTGATTAACTGGAAACTATTTCAGGATAATTACTAACAAAACTTTATACTTCAGAGAGTATGATTATATATATATATATATATATA
>CM022474.1:18167042-18206620 GCA_011952105.1 Coreoperca whiteheadi | reverse complement strand
ATATATATATATAATAATATATATATAATAAGCATAGCATGTAATAATAATAAATTACTTTCCCTTGTATTGAAAAGTGAAAATGAAACAAACAGATTACAGCATTTTTCTGAGTAAGAACAATGTGAAGTCATACTGTCTAGTATTCTGATGCAGACCTGTTCCTGTCAGCTGACATGTTGAGGAAGTGACAGTAAACCAGGCATGCAGACCGGACGGATTAACCACATAGTGTTACACATGCAATCAAAGCAATGAAAGTGAGAATGACAGGATCAGCATGGCATGTGATGTGAGACCATTTCATCGTCCTACAGTGCAATCAACAATAATCGGAGAGACTTTTGGCATATGTCAGCACTCATATGCTCACCACAGATGAAAAGGGGGGAGAGTGAGGCCATGATGAAAAGCAACAGAGACAGAGAGAGAGAGAGAGAGAGAGAGAGAGAGAGAGAGAGGCAGGGTAGAGGAGAGGGTGGGAGCACGAGGAGCAGGAAAGCAAATCTCTCAGGGGACAGCAAGTGCCTGCACCTTGTTTCTATAAATTGCAGCTGATAGGTCACTTGGTGTTTAGCACACAGTGTAACACTCAACCCCCTACCCAGGCCCCTATGACCCCCCTCGCCCTATCACATGTGGTCCTGAGATGGGCCGCCGTCACTAGGCAGACAGGTTGTGATCTGGGACAGCGCCTGCCCCCAGTGACTAGCTTCTTCCATATTAACTCAGTCTTAATTATTAGCCCAACTAAAAAAAACTTTAATTTCAGCAGCATCAAATGAAAATAACATATGTTCTGGAAAACGTCTGCACTCTTTACATGCTTATTTTAAGAGTTGATGCAAGTTGCAGAATTAGTCTAATGGGAGACATAGTCAAACCTGGTCCCTTGGAATGTCAGTGTCTAGGGATAGCCTACTGTATATCCCTACTTGATGTTCCTCAAAATTTGATATTAGCGTTTGGGATAACATGCCACATTTGATAATTAACTATAGAAACCTACTTTAATTTAAAGGTAAGCATTTTTGAGTGGGTTTCCTGCCTATGCTAATTTTGTTTTATGATGTTTAATTAAATACAGTCTAAACATGAATTAACAAGACAAATGTTGCAGCACTCCCTTGCAATCATACGGCAGTTTAGAGCAAGCAAAAAAACACGTTGCACGTGGGATAACGTAAGACATGCAGCAGCAACAGAGTGAAGGACTTGCATGGTGCCTCAGCAAAGGATTAGTGATCACCATGGCATGTGTTGATTTGGAAATCATCCTGTACAATAACCACAGCTGATGCCTGTGTAAGTGAGAAAACAAACACCACCTATGTGAGTTAATGTAGATGCAAGAATTTATAATGACAGATGGTATTTATAGGCTGAGGTGTAGAACATATAAGAGGTGGCACTAAAGTTTAGAATCACATGCAATACTACACCTATGAAATGCATCTGCTGTCGAAAGGAAAAAATATATAATACTTCAGCCAGGACTGCTTGCACTGCCATGACACAATGAGGATGCCTTGTCTTTATGAATTATGAGTTATTTGGATTTCCTCCTGCACAGGAAATGAAAATGATGGTCGCCTGCTGGGTGCTGGTTACAGTGGGTGCCAGCTTGTAAGGCCACCTGTTGTTTTAATGGGTAAAGTAGTTGGCCCTTCAGCCAAATAATGTTCACCCCTGCCCAACACCTCAATTAAAAGCCATCAGACACGTGAACGCACTCTCTCTCTCACACACACACACACACACACACACACACACAATATTAATATTAAAATGAAACTCAGCCTGCGTTATGTATATGACATGTCTATTAACGTACACACGCAGGGTACTTCAGACAGAGTTCAGGAGTTAACGTTAGCTAAAAATAAAGAATTAAATAAGACAGAAAAAAAGCCTTTTAGTAAATGCCCTCTACATTGACGACCATTGCAAACAGCCGTAGACGGACACATCTTACCTCGTCCTCTTTTTCGTTTTGGAAACACAAACACGCCGCTCTTCTCTTGAACCCTTCGCCGTCGTACGTCCTGGTCTGGTTGGGCTTAAACTTCATCATTTATGTTGCCAATCGTCGAGTGCAAGGAAACGTCAAAAAGTATGGGGAGAAGCGATAATCTGGATTCAACCAGGCGCTGAAGAAAGTAGCTTCGGCTCTCCGAGAGAGTGGGAGGGCAGGAGCAGCGTATCCCCCGAACCCTTCCCTTTAACCTTCTTCAGACAGTCCCAGTGACAAAGTGTGAACTCGGTTCATTCATTGCTGAGCAATGTCAGACTGCGTCTGGTCGTATCTTGTACCGACCACGGCGGTTAAGTGCCACCGTCAACACGCATGATTCAACAAAGTCGCTCACATCTGTGGTCGGTGAGCGGCTAACAGCTGACCTGAGAGCTGCGCAGCAAGCTGCCTGCCAGCCTCCCAGGTTACTAGGAGTTTCATGTTCATCATTAACACGACGATTAATAAGCCAAACGTGGATCAAGCGCCTCCATACAGCTCGCGGCTCCGCGTGGCCGTGTTTTCAGCGCGGTTGCCTAGTAATCATCAAAAACGTCGCGTGCGTTTCCCGGAATTACTAATGCTGCTTTCACGGGCATCTCTTCAGATCTTCAAGCCTAAGCTAAGGTGCTTTGAAGATAATTGGGGTGCCTTTTCGTATGGGTTACAAACAAAGCAGGCCATTTTAAACTTATAGTTTGTGATTTGTGGAATTTATTTCAGAAATTATTCTATCAAAATCTTTTACCAAACAAACATACATATACCACCCTCCATTCCATATTTCTAACAGCATATCCCCTATAACAGCATTAATCCCCCCATTTCCTAATTTTCTCCCCAATTTTATCTCCTGTTTTATATTTAGAAATTCAATTATTTCCAAAGGGGGAATGGTAGGGGGCCAACCATTTCCACATTGACAACAAAAACAAACACATACACCCCAAACCGATAGATAGATAAATAAATTACCCCTACCTTCCACCCATTTGCAGCACGTGCATTTATATTTATATCAGAAATTACATTGTAGGCTACTGACAGTTGAATAGAAGTGGAGTTAATTGAATAAATAAGCTCATACTTGTAGGAGGTGTTTCAATCAAGTTGTTGTTTCACAACCCACCTAGTATGAGCTGCTGCCTAAACTCATATCTCGGGAAACCAAGGTACATGTGAGAAAAAAATATCTTTACATTTGGATTCTCATGATTAACCCACCCTTCCCACCGTAACTGAAGGAGGCATGAGGCCGTTCCCTGCTGTTTTAAGGTAAACAAAACCTCGCGAGCCTGAAATCCTGTTCAGTTCAGGGCAGCAGCCTGGAGGCAACCCTCACTGGTTATTGACAGCAACACGCTTCTTGTAGCGAGGTGGTGAAGCTTGTCATGTACAGTTACAAAGCTCAGGGCTTCCCTCTAGTGGATGTGGACTGTCTTTAAACCACAGGGTGTGTTCATAGGTGAAAACGTTTAGAGGCGTTTACAAATGACAATGCTAGGTTAATTGGCTGTGGTAGACTGTTTATCCGAATTGTAGGACACGGACGTTCATAACTATTGGCCACCGATATCTGACAGCAGAACAAGAAAGTGCTTTTTAAAAAGTGAAAAACACAAAAGTCTTGATTAGTATGAACTCATGACTGATCCTGACCCACATTCAAAGCAGAACTATGGCTCGCGTGAGGATTAAACGGTTTGTGAAACGTTAGGACCATACCATGCTCTGCAAAGATAATCGCTAAAATGTCAGGGGCATGGGAGCAGGCTAGGCTTTAATTTTCCAGGCCAGTGGGACAACTCAGAAGACCCCTTTGAGCTTTGAACTTCATCTCACTGAACCAGACCCATGTGGCAGGAGAGGACACACAGCCCTTTATTCTGTTAACAGTGCTAAGATTGTAGGCACCAAGCTTAGAGAACAGCATGAATTTGGTTTGATTTGCATTAAGCGCCAAGTTAATAAGAGTATCTTTCAGTGCATTAAGGGGGAGCTATAAAAGAATCAACAACGTGGTATATAATAGTATCATCTGTATAAAGATGCAAATGTTTTCAGCATCCTAACAGTTATAATTACCAAAGGTGTGGTAATAAAAATAAAATAAAAAAACTACAACATTCAACCAGTTTAATGTAAACCTGGTAAATTGATTGTTAAATACAAACTTATCCAGAACTCACAAATCACACAATAAGCAGCATTTCATTTTTTTTAATCATACATGTACACAGTTCAGAATAAATGTACCAAAAATGAAAGATTCCTTTGTGAAGTTACAGCCTCAGTGGTTAATTAAGTGCATTTGTCAAGTACTGTACTTTATTACATTTTTGAGGTACCTGCTACTTTACTCCTATTTCACAATATTTTGGATTTAAATATTGTGCTTTTTGGGCCAATACATTTATTTAATTTTATACAAAACATATGATTAACTTAAAATGGTCTGCACAGCCACACAGGTGTTTTCATACACTGTGGCTGATAGAACTCAAGTTGAAGTTGAGCTATGATGGGAATTATGTGAGGTCATCGAAATCCAAGTACTAATAAGTGATTACGACTTAACCTGTGCAGCCCACACAGCCCTGACAAAAGGTCTAATCAGGCAAAGTAAGTGACCCCTGTGGGAGTGGCCCACACATGTACAACTACTTTAAAATACCCAAGTTTCTTAAATAGTATCCACTGGCTCCAGCTCGAGCAGCTACATCAAAATGCTGCTTACATTTGAATGCATCAGTAAGAATAATAATAATCTGCTAATGTAATTTATAATATGCTGTATAATAAACTGAAAGGGGCAGTTCTGCATAATAAACCCTTTATGTGGTAGTTTATTTGCTGATAATACCTCTGCATGTGTTCTGGAGGACCTTTACATTACTGGCCATCCCTATAGAAATGACACAACATACATCAGTATGTGTGTCAACAGTATTTGACACACTTGTCATTCGTGTCCCATCAACAATTACACCCAGGCAGCTATTTATTAATCAACAGATTTTATTTACAGAACATAAAAGTATGCAGGTGGACAGTTTCATAGCATTCTGAGAGCAGGAAAACATTTCCTCCCCAGATTAATAGAAAGAATGAATTTACAAACGTGAATTGAATACAGACTTTTCAGCTAAAGACCAACAAAGGTTGAAAGTCAAAGCCTTCATTGATCTCATTGAGTTTGATCCTGTAACAACCCAGCATCTCCTCTCATACAGATCAGTCCCATAACACCCCAACCCTCCCCTCCCCACCCACTTCATCAAACAACCGGTAGTTCAAATGTAACCACTGCTTTGTGAAATAAATGCCATTGAAAGAGTTTTGTAGCATTAGACTGTTATGACATACGGGGGGAAAGCAGAGTAATTAGTTTGGCAATGTGAGAAAGATTCACATACAAAAGAAAACTTGCTAAAACTAAGGAAAGGTCCACAATGTCCACTCAGCCCTCCACACTCTCCCACAACATTCACTAGCCTACAGTTTACACTGTGAGTGGGTGAAAAAGGTAATGTGACAGTGGTAGGCTCAATTTGGTTATCAGTCATATTATTTTGTAGCCAGATGTGACTTAAAGAACAAGTAGGGCTACGATTGTTTGTCCTGCTGGGCCATCCACACAGGACATAACTCTGGTTAGCCTCCAGGTGAGTGTCTACATACAGTGGGCTAGTAGCAGTGAGCTGCTCTTAATAAAACAAACAGCAACATGATAAAAACTAAGTTAAAAGAAATGTTAAAAGTATAGGCCATGGACCACATCTAGCCAGTCTCTCCACCCCACCCATTCTACTCCTCTGGAACCCCCAAACCCACATCCCCTCCACAAATTTGGGACGTAGGATACTCTTTTCCCCCCTAAAAACACTTGTTTTAAAGCAGCAGTTGGAAGAAGCCTTCCAAAATCAATGGACATAGAAAGCCACGTGAGTAGATCTAAAACCTCTGCCCATGCATTTGAACAGTAGTGAGTTAGGACAAAGACAAGTCATTTCATTAGTGTGCATTTAAATCACCAATTGTCAGCAGTTGTTTTTTCCTTTACAATATATTCATGTTTATTTTATAATATATTTATATATATATTTAAGACTGTCCTGTAAATGCAAATGAAGTCGGAAGAGGTCTTGGCAAAACGTGAGGAGTTATGTTCACACTTGACTTCCACTTGTTAGGCTGCTCTACACTTCATTTTTGTTTCCAGCATAAAGCCTGGTCCATGACTTGGCTGTAAAACAAAAACAAACAGAATATTAACATGAATGACATTATCATTTTCCAATATGGCTATTTTTTTTACAAAGTCCACATTAAGAAAAGTTTATTTTTAATGACCTTAATACCCACACACACACCAACATTAAAACCTCATTGAGTGCAAGGGAAAACTTGGATGAAAACTTTATTATTGAAAAAAAAACAATCAGTATGGTCAGACATGCAAAGGGTGCCAAGCATGAACAATGGTATCTTTTTCTAATTGCCTGATCAAAAATAAACATTAAATTAAATGAATATAAAAATAAAATAATTGAATAAGAACATCAGCAAAGGTAAAAACAGTAAATAGGCAACATCTACATAAAACGTAAAGACAAAAATAAGTCATCGTGATCGTGAATTAAGCAAATTCAAACATGTTTATACAGTATGTTGATTCAAAAAAGAATAAATGATTTGAGTATAGTTCTTCCTTGCTTATAGTTTTAGTGTGCATTAAACAATAAAAGAGTATTGTGGCTTCATCACATTTCAGTAACTGAGATATACAGTATGTACAATAAACTATTCTAGTTTAAGATATTTCAAAAAAGTAACGCAGTACCAAACAGAATAATCCACTCAAAATGCAAAGTATTTTGTTTTTTGTATGTATGTGTGTATTTAGGCTGGACATTCCTTTAATCCAAATGACGCACTAGGCAAGAGCTGGATGGAAAGTGTAATAAACCCTCCATTGAACCCAGCTAGATCATAGCCCTCACCTGTTTCTATGGCTTCAGCTTCATTGGACTTCCACTTCTCTGCAACGTCATTTGCTAGGGGATCATCAGGGTTGGGGGCACTTAGTAACGCCTGGATTGATAGCAGCACTGTACGAATCTGCAGAGCTGGAGACCATTTATCTGAAAAAGTGACAAACCGAGGGATTAATGAGACTAAAAGAGAGACCAAGAAAAGCAGAGGGACAATGTGTCTGACATTGAAAAGAGCAGGAAAACAAGTAAAGAAGAAGCACGGGAATAGTGCGTCTGTTTGAAGCTGCATGGGGAGTGAAGAGACAGCGGTGATATGCAGAAGTAGTGGCCAGTTAGGGGTCACAAGTGTAACGTAAGAGGCCCTTGATCTTTTGAGCAAGATGAAATTGGCAAATCCCTCACTTCAATCACAGGCCAAACATCACAGGACACAATACATGCAGGCTCTGCTACAGTAACAGGCCTGACTCAACAGACCGAAGACAGAACAGATGCAGAGCGGCTGTTAAAGCTGCTTGGGAAAAGACACATTTTATGTCAACTGAAAACATGTCCTTGTAAGGTAAAGCACAATGTATACCACACAAAGCTGGTCAAGCATAAACTGTGACATTACAGAGTACTGACTTACCTTTCAAAATGTCTAGACATATTCTTCCCAACTTGTCTACATTGGGATGATATATTTTGGTCATGAAGCGTACTTTAGGAGCTGCCATGGGATATTCCTCTGGTAAAAACAGTTCAAGTTTAAATGTTCCCCCCTCAAAAGGTGAGTCCTGAGGTCCAGCAATGACCACATGAAAGTAGCGGGCGTTGCCTTCATCTGGATCTGCCTTGATGCCTGGGACAGGCTCTGCAAGCAAACGCTGAGTTTCCTGGTGTAGAAAAAGACAGAAAGAAACTAACTAAAATCTGGTGCCACCACATTACTGCCCGGTGCCACACAGTGCTTTCACTTTGCACCATCACTACCATAAGGCCCCTTTCAGACTGAGATGTGCGTGTCAGGAGAAACGCTTTTGACCTCTATATTTCAGTGGAGGGATGCCCTCCTTCAGATAGGGCAGGGCACGACTGGACAAAGTGGAAAAACAATAAATAGTTCGATTTTTTAAGGGGATGCAGCACAGAGGTACATGGGGGCCAGAGAGCAACCCATCTGCATTCCTGCCTACCTTTTGATTGTAGACGCTTCTTTTGTAAATAACAATTGAGTAAAAGGTATGTTTTTATGTGACAATTACGAGCCTTTTTTTTTGAAGGATAAAGCCATTTTCTAGATTTAAAGGAGCAGACTGTCATCATAATTATATATACTATGACTTTCTGTTGTGAATCTATTCTGGACACATGCCATGTATTGCATGTCTGTCTGTCCTGGGAGAGAGAACCCTCCTCTGTTGCTGTTTGAATGGAGGGTCTAAGGACAGAGGGTGTTGTATGCTGTACATAATGTAAAGCCCCTTGAGGCAAATTATGATATTGACTATAAAAATAAAATTTAACTGAATTGAATTATCATTCTAACAGAAATGGTAGGCCTGGAGATTGTGGACTGTAGTCTGCTTGGCTTTTCTCTGTGCAGTATGTAACTTAGAGGTGACTGACTTAGCGACAGCACCATAGGAGACCATTACTTTCACTCTCATCAGCCACTGCAGCAAGGCTTCTCCCAACTCACAGAGACAGCCAAGTGACCTACAGAAACACACACCTTTACTGTGAAAGAGGAGCAGGTATCCGATAGCGCTTGTGCTATGCATGAGGCAGCATGAGTGACACACGAGAGATGCTTTTAATAAGGAAACATTCAAGATCAAGTCATTATATAAACTGCAGTGCTCTCAATTCTTCACTGTAAATTTTGCAGTACGATCATCCTGCTATGAAAAGCCTTTTGATTATTTTCCTGAACTATAACCCTAGAATCCCCTCGCGCCTGTTTGAAATACAGCCTTGTGTAATATATGCATCACACCTGACTACAACAGAACAATAAATACATAAGAGAATAGCCAACTATGTATGAAAAAATAGCATCAAATAAAGCCTGCCAACAGCCTGCTCTCTTGTTTTTGACGTTCTTTTCCTGTATGTAACTGGGAGTGAGATTCCTGAAATGTTTCAGATAACCCACAGACAAAACCATGCAGTGAAAACACAGACGAGAGAGGGGCTCCCAGTCCCAGTCACACGCTCTGAGGGCTCAAGGGCTCGGTCCGCTAAGTACTGTTCCCAGCCCTCCCACCTTTTCCCACCAACACTAGTCTGTGGTCCGCTTAC
This sequence comes from Coreoperca whiteheadi, assembly GCA_011952105.1. Lineage (NCBI taxonomy): Eukaryota > Metazoa > Chordata > Actinopteri > Centrarchiformes > Sinipercidae > Coreoperca > Coreoperca whiteheadi. The sequence goes on along the minus strand of CM022474.1, from coordinate 18,197,323 downwards.
TCGCCCACCTGTGCAACCTTCTCTTATAGACACATTCTTCTTCTTTTCCTTTCGGCTGTTCCCTTTCAGGGGTCGCCACAGCGAATCATGTGCCTCCATCTAACCCTATAATGCTTTCCTAATAAAACTCAATACAGGCTAAGAACTATTCCTTTACAGACCATTAGCTGTAATTCCAGTAAATATTGTTAATATACATGTACACAAATACAATGACTGTTATTTGCATATTTACAAAATTACAGGTAGGGCACAGTAAAGGTTCCCCAAAGAAAAAGGAAAAGGTAAGTGGCTTCTGAAAGCCTTGTGTATTACCACCAAAGTCACGCAGGGGTTAAAAACTATAAAGATATAAAGATGACGAATCACCTAATAGTTAGCTGAATGAAAATGAGCCACTTATTAGGATCGCAAATGGAACACTGGCCAGTTTGTCAGTGTTTTATTCAATTACTAACTAAAATTTGTGGCTGCTGGTCAGCCGTGGAAAGCCGTTTCAACACATCACTCTGGGCTCTGGGAACTCAACGTTTTTGACGCGTTATAGACCAAATGATGAATCATTTAATTTGCGTTGGTAAAAAAAATGAAAACATTTATTGCAGCCCTAAGTGCAAACACGTAACTTCTGATCACACAAGATACTGTAACAACAGGAGCAGAGGGCTAAGTGATCCCACAGCCCCTCTCGAAACTCGGTTGGTGACTGAAATGTCGAGATGACGGAGATAAAATGCCACTAAAGTACAACTTTTGTCATTACTTGAGAACATACATTTTCACTGAATACAATGTCATGGTGGGGATGTAATTGTACTGTATTGTACTGTGCATTCTCCTTAAGTACTGTAATGATGGGTTTGCATTAGGGAGGTAGAAGTGAGGGACTGTCGAGCGACAGGGATAACACTATCAAGGCAGGGCACGTAACTCATTCAACAGCAGCCTACTGTAAGTAACGTTATGCTGAGCAAACCCTCTTTGGAAAGATGCTAACATCGCTTGCAGGTGCTGCCCCAAAGAGTCAGGGGCCATGCGGCAATGGAAGTGATTTCTGATCAAAGTATCAAACGTCTCATCCAGACCACTTCGTTAGGCAACGTTACTACGTTTCCACATTAACTACGTGGAGGTACTAACGTTAACGTTTACCCTCAAGCTAACTTCATAACTTCGTTATGTGAAAAGGCAGAGCTGTGTAAAAGGAAAAGACAAGAGGCCAACATCTCATAGTAGGTTCATGTATGCTTAGACAATGCTGGCATGATCAGGCTAACAGGCTGGCGTCAGCTTGTTCAAGTGTTCCTGTTTTTAATCATTCTTCATACCCAAACAAAGCTAACAAACTAGCCGGGGCTAGCATAGTTAGCCAGCCATTCAAGGCAGCACAGCAGTCTGATCATTAACGTTAGCTAGTATGCTTAGAAAAGACAGTCCCACCGCACTGCACATTTAAGCAGCATCTGTATAAAGCTTTGATGCATTTGTAACCCACCGTGTCTCAGTGTAACCAAGTTATCTGCGCACAGAAATGAAACGTAAGTTATTTCAGCAAACTAACGTTCGCGTGCTGGATGCTAACGTTAGCACACAAAACCGTTAACCGGGCGTGCAAGCGGAGCACCGGGAGTTTAGACTCCGTATGTAACGTTTTAGCCATGACAGGAAAGTCACACAAGCACAAGTGCTGCTATTTAAAGTTTGAAACAAATACCTTAATGATCCTGCGGGGCAGTCCTGCCATCTTGTCTTAGATGCGGGTGTTTTTTGCTGTAGGTGCCTCCTCTCTGTCGCTGGCATTGACAGCAAACACACGTCTTCCGGGTTCTTTGCGTCATGGCAGCGCTGCTGTAGCTGATAGAGAAATCATCAATTCATCTGATGTACAACCGATGTTTAAGATACATATTATGCAAACATTTATCAATATAAAGGGGGAGAAAACGTACCGAGAGATAAGTCAGATTATGCTCCATAACTCTGCAACTACTAATAATTCAATTTGACAATATTCATTGGAAATTATTTTGGTATTTTTATAACTAATATTTTGTCATAAAAGTCAGATAAATCTATTTTAAGATGATACATTTAATATACCCAACAAACAAGAAATATATTAATGGCCTTACTGAATTCTCTGGATTAGACAAAACAAAGCATGAATTAGACTTAACACTTCCACAGGCCAATAAGGCTGTGCGGTACAGCTGCCATTTCACTTGTTTCTTTTGCTCTGCAGGCTGAATGGGAGCTATAGTTCGGAGGGGGATTGGAGCTCCTCCTCCTGACATACATGTATGGACAAAAGCATTGTCCCTTTGGGTGTCAGACCTGTGACATGGGCATTAGCAGTGCAGCAAACTAGAAGGAACTTTATTTAAAAAAGCTGACTAAGAAGAAGTCCAGCATGCAATTTCTGTCCCAACATAGCCCAACAGGTGGGTTTGATATTTCTGTAATTGGTTACTCTTTTAAGCATGAACTCTGTGTGTAGAAAGTGGAATACGAAATGTATGATCTGTTTTCTAATTTGTCTTGGCAGGAGTATAGTACATTTTGCTATATAGATTGTTGAATTCTGTCATAATCATAGAATATCTGATCTAGTTCATTGTATTCAGACTTTATTTTACATCACTGTTACACAAATGTGAATTCTACTCCATAAGAACACAATATGCTAGACTGCAGATTGTTTTGAAATGTTTAAGTCTTATTTTGAAAAGTTTATTTCAACCTGAAGGTGAGGGTATTCGACTCCTTTAAAGCTATTCTTTTCCCAGCTCACTCATTTCCTGACACTGACCTTGGCTTTTCCACCACACTTTAGAACTAAATATCATATATCATTAATCTTTTTTAAAATATGTATATTACAGGCAACAGGGGAAACAGCCAGGTGTAAAATCTGAGCTTATTGCTCATGTTTGTTGCCTTACAGGTGCAAGGGTTCCATTAATTTTACCTGATCATGGAAGCTCTTCAGACCAAGCCGAGCTTGTGGGATTTTAAATCGATCTATTTCTGTATGTGTATGCAAACATTATAAAATATTTTTATGGCTTAGTAATTTTGTTTTAGACGGATAATAATTTTCTCTCTGAATCTGAATATGTCATGCTCTCTAATGTTTATAAAGGTAACATGGCAAAATGTTTTAGGAATGTAAACCAATCAAGCCCCTAAGAAATATTCAAAAAGCTACAATTTTCATGAAAATATTCTCATAATAATAATAATAATAACTGATTTTCTACAAATTATCCAAACTTCAAAGCAATGTTTCATTTACACCTTTCAGTGGTATCTGTTAGCATTCTGCCCTGCCCCACATTACCAACCCTCCGAAATTTTCCATTGTTTAACACACAGAGGAACAGATGAACCAGCAGCTAATCTAGTCCCTTCTTTCAGTGCACAGAGAGAACAGACAATATCAGCCACATTAGAGTGCTTGATTTGATTGGCAAGATCTATCTTGACATGGCTTAGCTAGACTTCCTTGTCAACTTGGTGTATGTTATATAAAGTCATCATGAGTTAAGCTTAGTCTGATTCACAAGACTCATCTAAAAGAAGTGGATTTTACTTTGACTGGTAACACAAAGCGCTTTCCCCCTGCCTGACGTGTTGAGTATTGATGAACATCACTGAAGAATGTCAAACCATTATAGAATATTTCTGGTGATTTTGTAATAATATTTCTTATGAATTTAATTAAAACGTAAGTCATTCTCCCCTACACTTAGCCATGCCAGCTGGTTGTGAATGTCTCTAATACTTTTCCTTAATAGGCAGTTAAGTACTAAGCGCCCTGCTTTATTTTGAGCGACTTGCAATTTATTTAAATTTGTTTCAGATGTAAATAGTTGAACAATAGTCTAAATGTGATAGGACCAATGCCTCAACCAAGATTTTTCATACTTTATTTGGTATAAATTTACTACAATGCTTCACGGCAGCCATCCTTCTGCCCATTTTGTTTAGTATTAGCTTTATGTGAGTATTCCAGGTCAACATGTTGTCAACAGCCAAACCCAGCAGCTTAACCTCATTTACTTGTTTAATCACAGTACTATCCACTGATAGCCGTGGCTTGGTGGCAGAACGGTTGCCCGCCAATCGGAAGATCAGCAGTTCGATCCCCCAGCCATGTGTCGAAGTATCCTTGAGCAAGATACTGAACCCCAAAATGCTCCCAAAGCTGCGCCTTCGGTTTGTAAATGTTCTCATATGTAAGTTGCTTTGGATAAAAGCGTCTGCTAAATGTAAATTCAACACATGGGGATCTTTTAAAGAATAAATTTATCCCAACACCATACATTTAGTCTTCGCAGCATTAATCACTAATTTATTTTCATTAATCTAATATTCAACTATTTTTAAATCATTATTTAAAAATGTATTTAGTTTTTAAGGATTTGACTGGGACAAATACATAGTGGACTCATCAGCATACAGGACAATAGTGCCACGCTCCAAAACAAAGGGTAAATCATTTGTAAAAATAGAAAATAGCAGGGGCCTTAGACAACTGCCCTGTGGCACACCAAATGTCTACTTGTAACCCCTCATCACAGCATATGTGTTGTGAGCAGTTCAGCTAAACAGTGAATTTTTTAAAGTTAAATTTGTTTCATTTGAGGAATTTGACAAGAAGAAAAAACAAAAGAATAACAAAATTATAGAAAAGAGAATAAATATTTTCCTGTAACAGACTAACTCACTAATACGTTCAGTGGCTTATGTCTGTCATCTGTAAATGTAATTTCTTTGATTTTATTTTTTAGCTCAGTGGAGCACACACTGTTACCTGGCATGTGTATTCATCATGACTGCCTGCTTTGGACCAGTTTCTCCCCTTCATGCCCCCCCAGGGACAACAGATCTCCGCTCTGCTTTCTCTGCCACACAAACCAACAGCATGGTGGGAGGCAAGCAGAAGGCAGTGACCTTCAACAGGGCCATGGTCAACATTGGAGGGGATTTCAATCTAGACACCGGTCACTTCCGCTGCCGCATCCCTGGGGCTTACTATTTCTCGTTCTCCGTGGGGAAATTTCCAAAGAAAATGCTCTCTGTGATACTGGTGAAGAATGGAGAGGAGGTGCAGGCTATAGCGTTTGACGACTACCGCAAGAAAGGAAGGAAAGTTCAAAGCCAAAGCGTGATGATCAGTTTGAAGGAAATGGACACGGTGTGGCTGCTTTTACAGCAGAGTCCCCAGTATGCTTTGTACAGCAATGCTGGCCCTTACATCACCTTCTCTGGTTACCTTGTCTATCCTGACATCTCCCCAACCAGCTACATCACCAACCACCTGTCCCCACCAGGGCTGTCCTACCCAAACTGCCTCCCTCAGTCTGACCCCTGGGCCAGAGGTCAAACCTCAGAGCAGCCACGGTCTGCCTTCTCTGTGGCACGGACAACCACACTCATAGGTCAGAGTAGCAGGCAGCAGGACAAGCCACCTCTGACCTTTGATGTGGAATACGTCAACATCGGGGGGCATTTCAACAAAACCTCCGGCTTCTTCACCTGCCACTTCCCGGGTGCATACTTCTTCGCCTTCACTGTGGGAAAACACCCTCGTAAGGCTGTTTCTGTGAAGCTGATGACCGGGAAGGGCGAGGTGCAGGCGATGGTGTTTGATGAGGACACGTCAAAGAGACGGGAGATGCAAAGTCAGAGCTTGCTGCTGTCTCTCCGCCGGGGCGACAGTGTGTGGCTGTACAGTCAGCAGGATGAGCATTATGCTGTCTACAGCAACCAGGGGAGGTACACCACGTTTTCTGGCTTCCTGGTTTATCTTGAAGCAGAAACACTCACATCTCCCGCCACACAAGACAGTACTCACCTCTAAATGTCTTTACCCTTCATGGTGTGCTTTCTAAAAAATAGTAAAAAAATCTTGGATCTGTGGTCAGTATAATGTACGTACGTTTACTGCTTTGTTTGTTTGCTTTTTGCTTATTTTCTTTACAGTAAATAATGGAAATCCAGGGATAACATTTGTTGCCAAATTACTCCACAAGATGGTGCTATGATACAATTATGGACAATATCCAGCATGCAACTTGTTTACTTTTGTCCTAAAAGTGCAATTAGCATCAAAAATATAAGAACTGCTTGATTAAGTCATAAAATTGGGTTTTGATTCACAGATACATTTACTTAAATTTGCTTTTTAAATTCTTTGTATTTAGAAGTTTTAAAAAGCATTTTTTAATATATAAAAATTATTATTGCATGGCAAGGGAAATTATGTAAATGATGTATAGTTTATTAACATTTACTTTTTGTAAAAATTGGATTTAGTGATACATCATGGTCATTTGAGTGGTTATAGTCATGTTATGGAGCCTTATATATTATGGATATATCTATATCTGTTTTTATGTTTTAAGTGTATTTCATGAAGAAAAAAAAACTAAATAAATTCCTACACTTCAATGGATTAAAAAGACCTTGTTTCTTCTAAATATAATGCTAATGAAACAATATGTTCCATTTAGTACAAGGTAGATTCACTGTCAGTTTATGTTGGCTGCATTGAAATTTAAAGTGTGGGGTAGCTACTGTAGCTAATCACATCTTCATTACTCATCACAATGTATTAAATGTCTGTTGATCCAAACATGGATCCTCACTGCAGCTATTAGCTACTATAACTAACACAATTAATATCAACTATAGCAATAGCAGTATAACAAGTTTAACCATACATAAAAAACGAGGAATAAAGAAAAAGAGCTTTACAAAAATGGAAAATGGAGGAACAAAACATTCAAAATTCAATCAAATTCACCACTGTAATGGTATACATTAAAATGGTCAACAGCAATGTTACATATTCTTTAATTAAAGAAAATTGTTTGAAATGCAAAAACACAGTTATGGTCCTGTAACTGAGGTGCATTTGTTTTGATGCCTACTGAAATGAAGTATTGGCAGAGCGTTACATTTAAGCATAAAAAGTCCTTGTTTTTCCTTAGTTGTTGTTGCAGGTTATACAGTAGAAGTCCACATTTCATGAGGGAAACCCTTAGACATTAATATTTTATTATTTTGTCAATTTTCTTTTAATTTGAACATTTTTCAGTTTAGTTTATTGAGATAAAATTTCAGAAAGATTAAAGAGGAACACGAATCATAACTTTCCAGAAGTACCAGATGTTATATCCGTACAGTATGTGTAGTGCTGAATAGGGTCCTCTGTAATGACTAACAGGCATGCAAATAAGCTTAAGAATGTTCTAACAACAACCTGTTAATCTTGTCGTTTATTGAGGCGGAATATACAACTTTGCATATAAACAGAATGTAAGTGTAGCAAATACTTTTTGCAAATAAAAAGTAAATGAGCCAATTATTAAACTCAACGTAATCTAAACTTTACATTTCTTATGAGCACCGTCTTTGCTTTGAATAAGTTCCAGTGTTGTCTGACTAATCATGCTGGGACTTCAAGTTTCATGTTTTACATGATGTACACAGTATAAAGAAGTCATTTCAAACGTCTCAACAATGAGACAAGAATCACACAGCAAATAGACATAATGAAGTTGTGAGCCATAAAAAAAACCAAACAAACAATATTCTAAACCAGTCACTGAGTTAATACACGACTAATGCCATCAAGGTTAGGCCACACATATGCACTGTAGGACCATGACTTTGTCTTGCAAGATGAAATGTTCAGTGTTATCGCCCCTAGGTTACCACTCTCTTCACTTCTCCTGGTGTGTCACTGCACGTCCCAGATCTCACAGAGCAGTGGGGTAAATTTGTGGTCGTTCATTCTCCAGGATGTGAGCATCTCTGCATGGTAGTGGCTGAGTGTCCTCAGCTCCGTCAGGCGGCCCAGGAGACGAGCAAAGTACTGCGGCTCCTGTGGATGCTGCAGGACACACAGCTTCCTCAGCAAGTCCAGCATGGCCTCCTGAAGTCTCTCAACAGCCTGCTGATCCTTCACATAAGGCCGATCTGGAGAGGAGTAGAGTGGACCGTGATGAATATCAAAAATTGTAGAAATTATTTTCTTACAAAAAACAAAATACCTTATATGGTTTCATTATACTGACTCACCTGGTGTCAGGATGGTTATGGTGGTGAGTAGAGCCTGTTCCTCCTGCACCATGTGGAGTTCCCCAATGCTTTTGTAAAAGTTGAACATGGGTGTGATGAATTCCTCTGATATACCTACCGAAAAAAAGATATATAGCATTTTCTAAAATATTTATGGTGAATGGACACAAGCAAGCTGCCATTAAAAACCCTATGATTGAGGTAATCTATTTATTTATTTTTAATGTAGATCTAAAGGAACTATTATTGTGGTCTTTGTCTCAAAAACAGGGTACATTTCTGACAAATTTTCTGACCATTTCTGTGCACTAGTCATTCAAACAGATAGAACTGGCTGCACAGGTCACTTGCTTCTCGGGTAGACCGCGGCCAAGTTTCATCTGAACAATTCATTTTCTATAAATGTCAGACTGAAATCAATAATGACATTAACAAAGCTAACTAACATGAAAACATTGTTTTAAAAAAACCTGCCCCTTCCAAGTTATTCCCCAGTTGTCTACATGGTAACAGTGGGACCTGCTGGTTTTGGGTTTGGTTATTTCCTGTTTTATTTTCAAATAGTCTCCTTACCGCAACCTGTCCTTGATTGCTTTTAGTCTTTTCACCTGTGTTGATTGGTTTCACCTGTGTCCTGTTATCCTGCTCTCACTTGTCTATTTGCTCTCATCTCTTCCTTTGTACTGTGTCAGTTTGTAATTCGTCGTTGCTATGTTGGTTCTGTCTGCCCGACTGTTTTGGATTTATGCCTGCTACTACCGGTTTACCAAACTGCTATCGGCCTGCCAGTATTATATATGTATGTATATAAATCTATTATCTATATGTATGCAAATCTATTCTATAACTGTAACAAAGAGTCAAAACTGTAAAATGAGGGGTTGGATCAGTATGTGATATACATTATTCCACAAGATTGCAACTGAAATACTTTACATTATGTCTTAACTCAGCGTTGATCATATATTTCCTGGTCATACATCTGTACAAATTAAAACATAGTTGCAATGCAGTAGATTTGCAAGTAAAAGGGTCAGCCTCATTCGTCTCTAAACAGGGAAAAATTCTGGGGAGCCCTTTAGCATATAACAAATATAATCTTTTTTAGGTAATAATTCAATAATAAATATCGAGGATTATTACAAACTGCTCCCTATATGATTTGAAATGCTTGCATTCAGTTTGCTCTTGCACACTGGCAACACTTCCTACCCTTGATGCTCTTCAAACTGGCAGAGGTTGTCTGTCTGCTCGGACACATCATCAACATTCAGAAATGCCAGTGGGGCTCAGAGGGAGAGAAGTGGACAATAGCACTCTGATGTTTTGATAAGAAACAATGGTCTCTTCAGACAGCTTTGCTCCCTTATTCTCCCAGACTGGCCTTTAGTGTGAATATGACTTATCCCTACCATTCACACCAGAGCTGCGCTGAGGGACCCAGTGACTCTCACGCTCCTGCCATCATGGCTGCTGTCTGTCTAAATGTCCAACCTGGTTGACAAATTGACACCTCGGATACATATAAATGCTTATTTAAAACCAGCAGGCAGTGAACTATTTGATATGGGACATATGTGTAAATAGAGAGGTTGTGGGGGAAAAAAAGTATATGTGAGAAAAACCTTTCCATGGCGGAAACAACTTTTGTGATTGTTTAAATAAATCAATCCCAGTGCCACCAAAGAGCTGCATTTGCTTTGAATGTTCTCTTTCACCTGTCGGCAAGCCCACACACATGCCTAAACAAAGTGAAACTGTACCCAGCGAGGGTGTGTGCGCTTGTGTAACCTACACCCATAGCCAGAGATCAACAGGTCAGCACTCATCTGCCAGCTGCATCACATAGATCAGGCAGATCAATTATTAAAGGAGGATCTGACTGGACTTGGCTGCAGGTGGAACTACACATTTCATGATGCTGCATGTGCTGAAGCTGGTGGAGCACAGGACCACGACTCTTGAAGTAGATGAATTAGGAATAAAAATATTCTAGTTTCACACTTATTTTGGGTGATGAAATATTTTAAGGCCATAGTTTTCACTATGACCACAGGGATTAGTGTGGTTGCACCATCTGAATTTTGATGCAGCTGTTCTAGCTTGAGTACCAAATGTACGGTGTGTTGTATCAGACAGCGCCTTACATTTTTATGTATCACTTCAGTTGACTCACCGCTTTTTCGTATCCTCTCCTCCAAAAGTTCTGTGTGTCCTTTGGGCATCTTTCTGCTGAAAACCTGAGCCGAGCGCAGAAACATGGCTTCCACAGCCGAACCCTTCAGCAGAGCGATCTGATCCTCACGATCCAGAGAGAGAAAGCCTGCCAGAGGCATCACACCACTCATTACAACCATGCAATTTGTATTTGTAATGATATCATGGTATCAGTGCGTTATACTCTCTTTATTCTATAAGATTTGTAAACTAGGAAACAATACCTGGAATATTTTTCGTAAACTCCACAAGTACTTGAACTTGACTTGTTGCCATTTCCGTCAATAGGAGGAAGTTTTCCTCTGTGCTGTACTGTTCTTGTAGCTGGAGGGTTAAACAAAAAGAGTAAACAGCCAAGACCAAGCTGCATAAACTCCACCAACAGTAGGATACACCAGTGTTGTTCTCAGTGTTAGGTATGAGCCTGAGAACAACTGCATTCAGTAGCTATAGTGGCATCAGAGGTCTAAATGATCAGGTGGACTTCAGTGTCTGAAATTTAGATAAACGTCAGCCAAATGGTCTGAGCGTGGCATCTTTCTGTTCTGGCTTAGTGTCTGTGGGCAGCACTCTGTTGCCAATTTTCAGGAACTCATCTATTGGATCATTTAATGTCGATAATTTGAATAGTTTAAAGAAAAGTAAAGTGTGAAGGGATATTGGTGGTAATATACCAGTTTTTTGGCCATGTCTTGAGGAATTTGATGTCTGTCGTAAGCGTCTACGATGAGTTTCATGAGCGCCTGCTGCTCTTTGGTGATTTCAACTTTTTCCTGGATACAGACAGAAAACTGAAACATATTATTATATGGCCACACATTTTTTGTCACATTTTATATGACAGAAAACGTCCAGGTGGAAAAACTGCAAATTTCCAGGACACGGCAGAGGTTGTGATTACCTTTGACAGTTTGGTGGTGGAGGTGACCTGTTTGATGTCTGTGTTGTCTGCCCCCTCTGTCTCGTCTCCAGTCGACTGTCCCGGGGAGGCCTTGGTGTTCTTTCGAAGCCTTTTAGATTTACACTGGATCTCTGTCAGCAGGCCTGCCAGCGGTGATGAAGGCTTCACTATGTGTGTTAAATACCTCTCAGCTCTTTATTCAACAGCATTTGTAAACGTTCATTTTCATTTATCATGAGGCCATATTAAAGTTGTATTTAATTTTAGTACCAATACTGCATAGAATCACTAGTGAAGTGAGAATTTTAAATATACCTAATAATTTTGTTCCATTAATATTTTAACATCATATATTATATCCACTTTAATGTAATCCATACATGTCAGTGATCCATAATTCACACCTTACATTTAAATCTTTGCATAATTATTACTTTTATTGATTTATTGTCTTTTTTCCATTCAATTCTTTTGTTTTAATTTCTGATTTATAATTTAATTATGTGTTCGTTTTCTATTAGTGTCTTTTTTACTGTTGCTGCTGCAATGGCCACATTTTCCATTAAGGAAAAATACCTTTTCACCATCCTTTATAATGATAACTTGTTCTAACTATAATTCATGAATGTAAAAACCTGTTAATTCTTTACATTTCTATTTGACTTTAACTTTGTATGTTCAACAAAGTGGTGGGAGAATTTTCCTCTTTAAACTAGACTTGAGAGGAAAGTGAGGAGAGTGGCGTGATCAAAAAAATAAGACAGAAATCAAACTCTCCAGTAAATTAGCATCTCTTTTCACACCATGACCAAAAAAGTGTAAATTGTTGAGCTCTTATTATGCCAGCAGGTAGAGTTGTGAATGCCCTCCATGCTGCAAAATTCATCACAACTTCCCTTCATTATTTATGAGCAACAGGAGTCCAGTCCATCCTCCTGCTCTACAACTGACAGTTCTTAATAGACTCAATAACTAATAATCCTCCAAAGACTCCAAAAGTAGGCTACTTGTTCACATTTACAAGTTCTGTCTTCACATTTAGGTACTTTCCCAAATAGCCAAAGGTGTTAAGATAGCTTTTGAGGCAAACAATACTCCATAGCAAATTCCTTTAAATGACAGCAGCCACTTTGAAGTGAGTTTTTCCTTAATGGAGCTTAATGTGTCTGTTTAACTGCGTCCTGTTACAGTAACAAACACTGGACCTTTCTATCGTGTGATATGTGACATTCAATCCCCCAGTAAAACTCAACAGGCCATGTCAGAATGGAAAATGAGGGCTCACCATGGCAGACTTTAACAGCCTGTCTTGACTTCGCTAAATGGACAGTACGATGTGTGCATGTGGACCCGCGCAAATCAGTTTGAATTTATGTATGATAGTAAGTAGAAATATGTCTACAGTGCTTTCATTCCCGATCATATTTATTAACGATTGTTTTGGCATCCTGTCAGAACAGGAACCAGACTCTCTTAACGATCAGCGATACTCACATTCAGCCAGCATGCCCATCTCCTTGCACTTTCTTAGTCGACACTCCTGGCATTTCCTGCGCATATACATGTCCATCTCACAGTTTCCACCATTCTTGCATTTGTAAACAGCATTCTTTGTTATGCTCCGTCTGAAGAAACCTGAACACGGTTGACAAAACAAGGAATTATCATTGGGATAGTAAAATAACAATAAATATTATAATACAGCATTCTAAAAGAGCTCATTCTGCATATCGAGTTCTAGTGGTTTTGTTTTTGGCCACTTAGGGAAAGCAGAAACAAGCTGTGAACAGAACACATGAATAGTCACTCTTCTTTTAGCTCTGTTTTTGGTCTCCACCAACTCCTGAGGGAAATATGGGGAACGTCCTCTTGTATCTGTAGCCCTCTTTTGGCATGGATGCACGATGTACAGTGCTGCTTCTGCTCGGTTGTTGAGCCCTGGCAGAAGCAGTGACAACATTACACAAAAAGGTAAGGTATAAACAAAATTCCCACTAGCGACGGTAGGCATGCTGCCCCTGGATTTGAGAACCACTGGTTCATTGTCTGATGTAGCTAAGCAAACCCTAACAACATGATATCTGTGATATTTGCTGCTGTGCATTCTGAGATTTCTTCTGGAGAATGTGGCTAGGCTAACATTACTGTTACATAACAACAAGCTAATTAACGTAGGTTAACAGCATTGGCCGAATATATATGATAATTAGCCAGCTAGTTAATGTTAACTGCTGCATCGTTTAGCTCCTGGTATGTACACTAAGTATGTAATATTATGCTACCTTTCATGTGATAGTTGGTCAAGGGTGATCGTGAGCAATCCATTCAGTTTCAATGTGCAATCAAATTAAATTCAAATTAATTCTACTGTCATCAGGCTGCTGGTTTATTTTATTTGTAGAACACAAAGTGCCAAACATTACAGCAGTCACATAAAAATGTAAAAACAGAATAAAAACATAAAGTAGCAATGAATCACTGGTGCCATAGGTTTGAGAATTCTTTGCTGCCCTGCACATGTCAATTTTGTCCAAAACAATTGTCTTAACATTACAATAAGACATTTTATTTCAAATTAAATGTAACATTTGCAGTAAAATACAATGCAGTCAAATTTTATTCTACTTAGGCAGCTGTGTTCCAGGCATAACAGCGGGGACCACCCAAACAAAAATGTGGCGCATGCTCTGCGTGCACGCACACACACACACACCCTGACCTCAGCCCCAGGGGGTCTGTGCTTAGGATGGTCAACTCCTAGAAATGCCCCTGATGGTATTTCTACTTTTACGGGAAGGATCTGATCTTCTTCCTTCACTGCTCAGTGTTTCGATTTAAGCTACTTTTATCAAGAAGGATACGTGATAATCTGATGTAAATTCGTAGGTTACACACTGTTCTAATACTGTCACAGACAGAATCCAGGTGGCAATGTTCCAGACAGGGAGAGCAACAGAGAAAAACACACACAGAATAACTTTGGAACAGTTATTAGACATTCTGACATACAACATTAAGCAGAATGACATGCATTAGTGTAACTGAGCTCAGGTTGCTCCTGCATTGTACAACAGAAAGCCGAGAGGGAACCCAATCTGGCAGCAGTACCAGGTAGACCTGAGCCTATTCTCAGTCAAGTGGCAGGACAGACCAGCTTCTGCACTCATGGCATTGTCCAACCTCACAGTGTGGGATTACAACCTTATCCATTCACCCTGTGGTGTGGCAGGACTCACAGCAAATTCAGTATCATAAAAACATGGGCCACGACTCCACCGTCAGGAAGTGGATCATTTTTACATGGAGACGGTTTGTAAAGTTGTGTAAGTGTAATATTTCCTCATATCCTTTGTTCTCTTTAAATCATCCTCAATCTTATCTGCAGCTCAAGAAGTCACACCTTAACCTTGATGTACTGAATGATTGCATGGATTTTACTGTCTGTCACTGGCATGTAATTAAATATGGAATCAACAGCATTATGCCACAGTGTACAGCAGTAGTAATAATAGTTGTTCAGTACGATTAAACAACCAGTAATCTGTTTTAACTAACAGCGCACAAATAGTAAATCAGATGCAGCACCTAAGTATATTATGTGAAGGATTGTCACTATCCTGCCTCTTAGTCAGGCCTACTAAGCCCAACAGCATGACCAATAATTAAAAATGTCCAGCAACAGCCTTTGTCTGTGCCTGGAGATGTACTTTAAACAGTACAAATCCAACCTCAGATAAATACAGTTTATGTCTCATAGGTTATAGGTATCTCATAGGTAACAACAACACCCAGACTTTGCCTTTTGCCTGAAAATCTGATCATAAACACATCATCTTACTGAAAGCAGGTTCTTTACAGGACATATTTCTACCTTGTGTTTATATTTTTTGGGGGGTATTTAATATCTTCAAATAGTAAACCTCTCCTTACATCAACAGCCCTTATTATTTAAATCAAATGTAGAAAATGCAAGAAGATCTGCTAGAACAGATGAGTAAAAATCAAATATATAACTGTTCTGAATTTAAAACGAGTGTATTTGTGTCGCTACAGCGCAGCTTCCCTCACCTTTACATCCCTCACAGGTGAGAGCGTTATAGTGGTATCCAGAGGCCTTGTCACCACACACGACACACAGTTCCTCCCCTTTGACCCTTCCAACCTGCAGCATGTGCCGGGTCCTCTTGCACACGGCAGGTACCACAGTGGACACCTCCTCCATCTCAGCATCGTAGCTGACCTCCAGGGGTCCTTTCCTCAGTTCATATATCCCCGTGTGTGAGTACCATTCGTCTCCATTGTACGGAGGGTAGTAGTTCTGACTGGAGTAGTATGGTGTGGAAGACACAGTTGGCTCCATGGATGGGTACTGCATGCTGGGATAGCTGGTGAAGGGTAAGATATCGGGATCCTGCAGGAGAGGACTGCCTTGATCTGCCAGAATATCTAAGAGAGAAACAGCAGATTGTAAAACTGCTTAAAAACAGCATGTACAGAAGATTGACCAAAAAACATCTTAACTCAGGGTCCGCTTACTTGCTTTTTTATAGATTTTAACTGCATCTTGTGGCCTTCTTTAGTGAATGGAGATATCTTAGTTCTCACTACATGGCATAAATATGGAACCAAATAATGACAGTTGAAACTATCTCCATGTCAGCTGAGCGAACTGGATCTGCTGAGGAAGATCACGAGATGTGGTTGAAAGGTTTAAAATAAAAAGCTTGTAAATGGACCTTGAGTGAAGATTGAACTGTCATTTTCCAGTATAAGAATGAACTTTCACACCTAGTGAAGTTGATAAAACTTAACATAATATAACTTTGACTAAGCTAAAGTGTCGGAAAGGAGTATAATTCCAAAGGACGTTCATTTAAAATAATGTTAAGTCGAGTCACACTTACTTTTAGATCCCAAAAATTACAAATTTGATTCAGAGAGCTTAAACATTTGTTTTAGATACTTAATCTGACAATAATTACATTTTTGGGCCACTTGGGGGCAGTGTAACAAGCTGTAAACACAACTGTGACATATAATCAGTGTTGGTAATAACGCAATTTTGGTAATATTATACCCGTTACAATCTCAGTAACGGGTGTTACAAGCATTTTAACCCAAAATTAAGTGGTGGTGTTTTTTTTTTAAGAATTCATCAAAAACGCGAAAAACATTTCGGCACCAGAGAAAAAAATCTGAGTAAAGGAGTAACGCTATTTCCTGTTGCTGGAATTCAGTGGTTGAGATGATGACTGCAGAGACTGATTCAATATTATTATATTATTATTATCCAATATTATTATAACATAACTAATTACTCTCAAATGACAGTAACTAGTAATCTTTAATGTATTACATTTTGGAAGTAACTTGCCCAACACTGCATATAATCACCTTAAGAGGTTGATGTGTTTCTGGCCACCTGATGGATGAAAGTCCTGTATTCACTATCTTATTGCTGTTTTTAGTGTCCACCAACTCCTCAGGGAAATATCTGTCTCTTTAGCTGCTAAATGCTCCACTATGTTCACCTGCAAGTTGAAGGCAAGAAAACCAAACCAATGAGCTGAAAGATGCTAAAATGTGCCATAGAACTGTGAGGTGCAGAGTCTCTTGATAATTATCCCTGGGATCATCATTAAGAGTGATCCCTTTCACGCTACAGGTAGTCATCCAACCCATTGTTGTTATAAAAATATTGATTAGTGTGGCTTAAATGATATGGACTGGTTCATTAAATAACAATGGTGAGACTTTAAGTATCAGAAGCAGTCGGATACCAAAGTGAATCCATTCTGAATGATGTGAAGTCACTTTTATTTTTACTGTCTTTGGACCATGACCTTCAACCTTCAATCATTTAACCCTACAAAAACTCCATGAAACTGTTTTATTTCAAGTGCTTCCCTGCAGAGGCTTGTTAGAATAGGAATTGGCTCAGCAGTATTCGGTAGCCCACACAACACATAATATAAACCCATAAATGATTAACAACTCGCTTGCACAGAGCACACTGTGTCTTTTAGAAAACAAGTTGACACTTTTGAAACAGATACAGGAACGTTAACAAGATTGTAGAGTTGTTTCATCATTACTGATTTCCAGAGCAAGTGTGACATATTCATGACATGACATTTCTATTAAAAACAGCAGAGGGGTCATGAGTAAAAGAACGTGAAATCCACAAGAACAAGCGCTGAACTGTACTGAAATATTGTCAGGCATTCAAATCTGTCATTAAAGCAACCTGACACTAACAGAACATCTGTAAAGCATATAACACTGACCTCTTGAAGACTTGTTCTGGACCATGGCCATCTCCGTGTGACCAAACACACAAACTATTCAAAGACTTTACTTTCTGTTCCCGACAGTCCAGCTGTGTGTTGTAGATCCGTCCTTCCTTTGCCTCTAACTAACAAATCATCTTCCATTTATTTATGTTTTCTACCTTTAAAGATGTGAGAACAGCATATCAAGTGCTGAACTGCTTGGCGCTTGCTTAAAGAATCCCAAGGGGAGCAAAGGTTGCCACGGCTACTCATTAACCCCACAGTTCTTTACATCATTACATCAAGTAGCAAGGCTAGGAGTCATTTCCAGATTTGGGGCAATGGTACCAGCTGACTGCTACTGTGTTGCTTGAGTTTGTGAGCACCCAGACATGGATGTGAACCCGTCCATGCAATTATCACATGGATCATGTGCATCCATCTTTTTTTTGCAGGTGCTGGGTAATTATTTCCTGCCTGCTGGTTTATATTTTCTTTAAAATTTAAGATCTGACTTGCTGCAGTAGGTTTGCTCTATTGTTTTTGAAATATCTAGATTTATCAAGGACAGTGGTTGCCAAACGTTTTCATATGACTCAAGCTATCAATCATAATAACACAGCTCAAGTTTTCATATCCACACTCCCTATCAGATAAACTAATTTACTGGAGCCCTTCATCGTCACCAACTGTCATGCTCCAAATCTATCCAGTTGAATTGATTTTAAAATTAAAGTTAACACTATCAATTATATAAAAGTGGATACTGTTAAAACGTTGTTTTCATGCATGACATACAGTGATCCTGGAATCGTTGATGTTTAGGCATAGATTTTTTCAGTGGGATTAGTCGACAACCACTTGGAATGACAGACATTGGGAATTTTATTTTTAGCTTTATTTTTCACTTCTCTGCTTGCTTGCTAACTAGTTTTTACTCACTGAAGTGCAGCACGTGGTGCAACAGTGTTACAGCTCACTCAGATAGGTTGAAGGTGTGTCATGTACAGTCTGCCTATAACAGCATAGTTGATTGGTTGTTATGACAATAAATGCACAGATCAGATGAAAATTTTTTCTTTTTTTACCTAATCATAATTTCTATTTTTTCAAATGCAAATCTACAGCACTCCAAAATGCCTATTACCATATTAGTTTTCTTCTTTCCTTTTGTGATAAGATATCTATGTGTTTGTCTTGATTTATTAGTTAACTCAAAAGCATATGAATCGATGAACATTGCAAAGCATTCTTGGAATATATTCAACTTTTCTCCTGTGTAAGTGTGTATGCATTTACTACAATGCTTTACTTACTTTTAATGTGATGTTGATGGGACATTTAAAAGGGCATTGTGTGATCGCTTCAAGTTATTAACTGATTGGGTACATTGTCCTCATGTGGATATAACTAGTTACTCAGTTCACAGATGACGTGTGACATCTCATCACAGCTAATCTAAATATATATACAGCTGTGCTCATACCCTCATGTTTACCTAAGGAGGATCATTAAGTGGAAACGTTCTCATGTCCATGTAGAATAAAAGACTTTGGAAGGAGACAGCAGCGTGTGGGTCTTTCTGGCCACCCATCAGCAATGAGGGATGGCAATGTCGGTCCACCACTTTGGTCCAGACTGAATAATGTCAACAAATATTGATGGATTGCCATGCGATTTGGTTCAGATATTCATGTCTCCCTCAGGATCAAGTGTAATAACTTTGGCGATCCCCTGACTTTTCATCTAGCGCCATCATCAGGTAAATATTTCTATTTGTCCCACACTTTGGTTTGTGACCAGATACCTGCAAAACTAATGACATGCCCATCAACTTCAGCTTTGTTTAGTGCTAAATAGAAACTGTTGGCATGCATGCTAATACACTAAACTGAGATATTGAACATGGTAAACATTATACCTACTAAACAGCAGCATGTAAATGGTGTGAGCATGTTAGCATGTTGACGTTAATATGTAGCTCAAAGCACTGCTGTGTGGCTGTAGACACTTCTTTGGCTTCATCTTTATGTGCGCTGGTTCCTGCAACGTAGACTTACCAAACAACTGTGAGCTCTCTGAGATGGAGAATTCATCGCTGGGTGGGATTTCCAGTGGTCCCACCACATTGATGTCGGGGCCCACCCACTCATTCATTCAGGAGGGTTTGTCAGGCACCAGGTGAGACAACACAGGTTGGTCTGGGCTGCAAAGTAGTAGTAAGCCTCTGTTTACTTCTGTAATAAGCATACAAGTAGTAGTGTCATTTGTGAACTATGGTGAAGATCTCCTGAACACCCTTATCGGCAGGATCCTCTGAACATGCACCACAATATAATTAAACATCAGCCTTGGAGTCTCTACATCAACACACCTGACAGGTCTTCACTCCCACACAGGGATGAGATGCCTGCAGCTGCCTGCAGGGAGGTGGGGGGATGAAGGTCAGGCCACAACAAGGCCTCCATAATAGCGAGTCATGGGAAGAGTTGTTTCTTTCTAGCTTCTGTCAGAGCAGTTATTATATGTCCTCTCCCATTACATATTCAGGTACACTTTGTGTTTTTAGGGCTCACTTGACAGGATGTATCACAAGATCAGTGCTGTCTTTCTCAACGTAATTTTACTAAACATAATGTATGCTAGCCTTCAGTCTCAGTTGGTATTTAATAATACCCTAAAACTCTGAATTGTAGATGAGCTTGAAGGTATCATGTGAGTAAAATACACGTTTTAAACTTGTCCATGGCCTTTCTGGTGTCAAGGCCACAGCATGGTCACATGTGGGACATTACCTTTATAGCCTTCATCTGCCACATTGTTTTTTAAATTAATTCAGTGTAATTTCCCCTGAGATCCAAAAGCAACCCACAAGGTTTCAGAAACCTCCAGTCCACTCTAACAACCCACACAACAGCCAAACATACCTCAGACACAGTGGCACACCACGGACACATAAGTCATCTGTTTGCCAGCGAAAAATGAAAAATGTTCAGACTTGATCTCACAGTTCTTACCTTATCCTGTTCAGTTGATGTTCAAATTCCTGCCTGCTAACCTTCCTCTTTTTTAGCCTCGTTTCTGATATCCACGCCGTGAGCTACAGCTCAATCAGTATTTGCTAATGAACATTTAGCTGCATGAGTCTGGGCTCCAGTGAGAGAGCGTGAGTGACCAGTTGAGGTCAGGGAGAAATGGATGGTGGTTATTAATTAAACTGTCCATTCCTGTCCATGTCATACCCCCTCCAAACACATTCCCTCTCCCCAAACACCCCCCCCCCACCCCCCCCAACACCACCACCACCAAAAAAAAAAAATCCCTGTTTATCGCACCAAGACAAGAGGCTGCCACATGATTTCTCCAGCAGACCAGATATCCCAGATACATCCAGTCATTAGCAAACAACTGGTATTATTAGTGAGCTAGCTGGGTGGAAGTCCTGCTATCAGTTGAATAGTTTATAATTTTTTATCTTTGAATAAAAACAGAGTATCATTGTGTGTTTTTTTTGTCTTCTTTTCACTGCCACTACACCGATTTTTTAAATAATATTGTCATAACCATAGGAAGAAGTTGAGATTATCTTAGAAAAGCTCTGAAAGCAGATTGTGGCAATCGTTGCCATCTGTCCTTGAAATGATTAAAACAATTTTTTGTTTATATTGGCACTTTCATACCTCAGCATACCTGACCTCAGATGTACACACACACAGTAAATCAAATTCGTCTAGTCTTTATTGTACAACAACCAATAGTTTAATCATTTATGGGTTGTTGCTCCATCCAAAGAGGCCCGTCTGAGTCAACAGACAGTCTCTCTGAAATAAACAGAACCTTTGCCATTGGCAGCCGGCTGTTTGTGGACTATCTGGTCTGTGTTTGAGAGCCATGTGCGTAATGAGATGGCAGCAATGGCCTCTGGGACGGGGCGGACACAACTCTATAGAACATATTTATAAGTTACATGTAAAACAATCAAAGCTCTCACAAGTATTGATGAGGTTCATGTAAAACTTTTTAGATATCTCTCTTCATGTGCTATGACGAGGACTAGAACAGATATTGAGTGTTGGTTGGGGCTTTTGTCTATCCTTTGACCTTGGCTTTTTGTTACTTATTCCAGACAGACCGTATTGTGAGTGATGTACACATGAAATAACAGAAGCACACCCTGGAAAGTGACATAATTGTCCCCATGTTCTCAAGGACTTAGAGCACTGCGAGGACGACCAACAGCAAAGTCCAAAACCTTGAAACTTTATCAACCTCTGAGAAGGAACAGAACTAGATACAGAAAGCATACATTTTAAGTGATAAACATATGTATGCGTGTATAGTTCACAATAAAAGTACTCCCTCTATCATCTTTTCAAGTGGCAGTAGGTTTGGAGAAGTGAGTCTGACACTGGTGAGAAATATCCTGTTCTGTTGTGAAAATGAAGCAGGCATGTAAAGACAGATAAGACAGAGGATGTTTACCACAGTGTGATGGGAAACAGAGCAGTCTTTGGAATATTTAAATAAGTCTAATTTGAGCCCACTAACATAAACAGGCAGCAATAGGGGCGGCCTATTTTTTCAAGTAGTTACAGAAGATAAAAATAATCTAAACTGTGTCTTTACGAAGGCTTTGTGTTCATCATTTAAATGTAAAAATGAGCTGGAGGTGTGGAAAAAAATTCAATAGCTGAACTATACTATAGGCTATTACAGAGTGAGAAGGCACAAAAATGTTCTAGTACTTCCTTCTAGCTTTTAAAACTGTTTATTTATTTATTTTTAGCCATGCTAGCATCACGGCTCCATGGATGCCAATGTCGGTCAGTTGGTCCACCACTTGGGTCCAGACTGAAATCTCTCAACAACTATTGGATGGATTGCCATGAAATGTTGTTCAGACATTCATGGTCCCCGGAGGATGAAGCCATACTGACTTTTGTGATCCCCTGACTTTTCCTCTAACGCCAGCAGCAGGTTGGCATTTCTGTTTTTGAGTGAAAGCTCATGAAAAATATTAGACGGATTGAAGTGAAATTTGGTCCAGCGAGGTTTCCCTCAGAATAAATTGTAACAACTTCCATGTACACATGTATAAAAAATCTAATGTTTCACCTAGAGCTATCATTGGTTCAAACCTTTAATTCGTTTGTCATCACTTTCTTTATGACCACAAAGCTACAAAACAAACGCCATTCCCATCAGCATCAGCTGTCAGCTGCATAGTGCTTTAACATTACCAAATGTTAGCATGCTAGCACACTAAACTAAGAAGGTGAACATGGCAAGCATAATAGCTACAGATCAGCCCTTTGTCACTGGGATCACATTGTCATGCTAACATTAGTATTTAGCTGAGCAGAGCTGCTCGCATGGCTGTGGACTCTCTTGTTTTCCAGATTACACTGAACAATTTGCAATTTGATAAATTATTTTTTTTTTGAATACACAAAGTACCATGACGTGTTGAATAACCGCAAGTTACTCAATAATTCAGAACCTTAAAGCTCTTGAGGGATTTTATGTCTCTAAACAATCTTAATAAGGTATGGAAAGGCAATTTATTAAATCTCTAGTGTGTTCACATGAAATGCAAATCAAATCAATGATTTCTCAAACAATAAGATTATAATTTACCGTACAAAATCAATTTTCTTTTCTTTAGTAGTAATGATAAACAGTGAGTGTAAATTTCCCATACTCTTTTATGATTCAAGTGAAACATTACAGTACATTATTTTTTAGAAACAAACTGGGTCTCCATGTATCAAACATTGAGAAAATGCACCCAAAGAATAAATAGAGTTACACTAAATGCTTCATGGAGTGACGTCAGCACTGGACTCACCATCTATTTCGTCCCATTATGAGCGCAGAGCACTACAAATAATGAAGCTGACACAATGCTGGAAGAGGTGCATAACAAACGGATGGTGAACAAAGACCTGCTCAGGCACGGAGAGCGAGCTAAGCGCTGACAGATTGCAATCATTCAGCAACAGCAAATACATACAAGCAAAAAAAAACCTAATAAGGCTTGTTACATTAACACTGCGGTCTGCTGTCAAACCCATTATTATATTCCAGAAGCGCGTCTCTTTTCCCATTGCATAGCTGACACAAAACATTTCAAAAACTGTTCACGTTGTTCAAAGTAAACTACATAAAGTTCAGTTGACATAATACAATCAACGCAGGTGACAGGAAAAGTAAAGTCAGGTTTGAAAGTTGATATGTGTTTCTGATGTTCTGCATGTTGGCCTGTGGTTTAGCTTCCATTATACTATTCATACTATTCTACAGTATGTCAGTTTAGATTAAATCTATTGTTCTATTTCTGATTATATCATGCATTTGTTGATGTTTCTTTCGTTGTAATGTTGCTCCAATTGGTTTCTAATAAATATTATGTTTGATTTTCGCTTTTTCGCTTTTTTAGTGTTTTAACATATGTTTTTCTGCAGACATTACAGTACATACAGTTAAACTGGAGTATTGACCAAATCTTGAGGTGCATATGATGACGATGCTGCTCCTGTCACTGCTCCGAGGTTTCTGACATTGCCACAGATGTGAAATCAAACCTTCAGCCTTGACCAGGTTTGAGTGTTTTGGAAGTCCTTTGCCCCACAGGGGACGTTTCACTGGTACCGGTCCTGGTAGTCGCCATTCCCATAATGTTCCTCTTCCTCTTGCATGGTCACCCCTCTCTTCTTTTTCCAGCCCTGTTTTCGACCAGATGAATTGTCTGTGGTTCCGTAACTCTTTTTGGGAGCCACCATGGCCTCATTGTTGAGCTCTAACTCTTCAGCCAACTCGTCCTCATCAATAATGCCACATTTATCCTCGCTGGTGCTCTCAGGGTTGGCCCAGTCCTGCTGCTCTCCCGAAGCGAAGATCGCGTAGAAGATGACCCCTGAGTAATGCACCATGGACGCAATAACAAAGACATTCTGCCACTCCAGACGAGTCTGTGGGGAGATGAATGACTCAATGAATTTCCTTTCCAAAGCAGACTTCCTGATCTTTTGATTATGTACCACTGAGGTAATGCTGTAAATCCACTGCCTTACTCATGGCATCGGAAAAGCTACAACTGCAATGTGTATAATACATTTTACAGCGCTATAAATTATTAACAACAGCCATTGATAGGTGCAAAATTACATACAGTGATTCTGTGTTTGACCAAAAAGAAAACCTGATATGTTTTATACATGCCATGAGGGAAAACCTTCAGTTACCTGTTATGTTTCATTCACTTTTTATTAAAAAATATATATAAGATCAAAAGACCAGAACATAAATATTCAGTTAAAGTTAAGATAAGAGCAAAATATCTCAGATGAACGACTGGTAAAACAACTAATAAATGTATGTAGGTATGTTAATATATATGCAAAACAGTTACTGTTGTGTTACAAATCAACTCGTTATACCTTGTTTTTAGTCAGGGCTCCGACAATCAAAGGACACACCATTCCAGACAGCGTTCCCACCCCGTTAGAAATGCCCATCAGGATACTGGCATAGCGAGGAGCAATATCCAAATGATTGACATTAAAACCTGAAGACACAGTACACACAAGAACATTCGATTATAAGTAAAGGGTGACACAATTACAAAATAAATTCTCTTGATTTTTTTGGCATTTCAATATTTTGTAAAAGTGAACATGGTTTAGATCTGCACGCACATTTTGATTTTTTGGTTGTCTTGACAACAATCTATAAAATATTCATGCAGAAGTGCCTGTGTGAAGGCTTGGCAGGCTAATGCATGTGTACTGCATTACACCCAAAGGAAAAGTAGTATTGCATTTCATCTTTTAGACAAGTCTGTCATAATCCAAAAGATGGAGAACACAGAGAAAAGGGTACAAAAGAAAAGAAGGTTTATCTACAACATTCTGAGCATTTGAGAGTTTTTAACTGCCTCATATTTTCATATTTTCAAAAAAAACCCCTCATGTTTCAGGTTTAGTGTATATTCAGACTAAAGGTCTTACATTTCAGGTGAAACAAAAATGTTTCTTTGGTGCAGATGTGGTAATACCTGAGATGGCAAATCCACTAAACCCTACAGCCAGAACTAGGAAGGAGATGGCGACTCCTCGAGTGTGAGAAAACCCGACCACCAACAGCAGAGTAGCCTCCATACCAAATCCTGTGAAAAGCCAGAGAGAGAATGTAAGTCAATAGCTCACGTAAGAAACAACATGATAAACATGTTTAAATGCATGCCAAGGTTCTGTAAGAAATGAGTGTGGGGTTCATTTAAAGAAACCTTCAAATGTTTTGAACAGTTCCTGAAATGTAAAGAAAATGTTCAGCAAAGGACATAGCTGGCAAGAGAAATCAGACTTAATCTTCTTAAATCTGTTTTGATATGGCCTCCTTTTTTCACACCAAAAGAAATATTTTAGCAATAGTTGAAGCTAACCGAGCTCAAGAGCAATGACGCATAGTGATATGGAGCTTATTTAAAAAATTAGATTATATAATGTTACTTGAGTAGAAACAATTAATATTTTACTACTACTACTATTACTACTGGCTAATGCAAGAATGGTTGAAATCAGTACAAATCTAAGCTACAAAAGAGCTACATCATGTACAACACATGATTATTGGGCACTATAATACAGTAAAACCAGGGATATTAGTTTCCAGTATCAAGATAAAGAATGACAAAATGTATTGCTTCTAGTTTACCATGACGTACCTCCACAGTTCATGAGTTTCCTCACATTCGTGGTAGACATGATTTTGTTACTGCGTAAGAAGTCAGCCAGCTGTCCTCCAATAGGAACTACAATTGTCATCACCATGTGGGGGACAGCGGACAAGATCCCTACCTGTTGGGAGATCATATATTCAAGAAGCCATAATGTCCTATGATTAATTATCTGTCTTTATGGCTATTTATCATTGTCAGTTGTAGTGAAACTGTGAGGCCAACCTTGCTGATGGGGAAGCCAAAAACCTCCTCAAAATACGCTGGCTGACTGATGAGGAGCAGGTAGAAGGTCCAGCTGCGGCAAAAGTTGGCCACGATGATGGCATAGACGGGCATGGAGGTAAAGAAACGACGCCACGGAGTCTTGAATTTCTGTGATTGGGAGACAGAATTAAGTGTGTGCCATTTATGCTGTGTGTGTGTATCAGGAGTGAAATGATTAAAGACTGCACTGCGATAGAAACTGGCAGCACATTACGCTCACACACCTCCGTCACACTCATTTGGCGCATTGTTTCACCAATGGTGGTCTCGATGTACGTCCTCTCCTCCTCGGTGATTGTGGGATGTTCAGCAGGACTTCCATATGCCAGCAGGAGCCACAGGACATACCATAAGATCCCAAAAACACCTTTTAATGAAAATGACAACAACAAAAAATTAATGCATTCCGTTGTTTATACATATGCACTGAAAGATGTGTATATTTGTAGTGAAGGCTCTCTAAGGGACAGGACAGACTAATTAAAACAAGCCCCGACCTTCTCTGGACCATAAGAATTTTCATTATTAAAATGAAATGAACACGGTATGAGTCACAGAGCCCAGACAGGAAAATGCTAATCCACATCAATAAATCACGAGATTATATCACAGCACAACCATAGTAGATTTTTATTAAACCACATTTGGCAAAGTTTGAATTGTATGTCACTGTTAATCATTTTAATCAAAATCTAAAGCAATTCAGATAACGCTTCTTGTGAAAAGCATACAAAGGAGATCTGCCGCAGAGCAGCATGCCAGTCAAGGATTATGAAAACCACTTTGGATTTCACTAAACTGACACGTTAGTGTATTTAATGGCTCAACATCTGATGAACAGCCTATATGGATCACTGGATTTATATGTATATATATTTTCTGATATTTTCTGATTCACAAAAAATGAATATGTCTGATATTTATAAATAAATATGAACTGAGGTTGAATCTGCTTCTTTACAACCATTTGTTAAAATAACAAGGCATTGGTTACCTCAGTTCTAAAATTATTGGCAAAACACAGAGATCCCTAGCACAGCTTAAAAAAAATATTTTGACATTTTGGGAAATAGTCTTATTTGCTTTCTTCCCGAGACTAAGATAAGAAGATAAATACCACTTTTATGTCTGTATGATAAGTATAAAGGAACTGCCAGTAGCCAGCAAGCTTAGTTTAGGACACAAACTGAAATCATTTACATTTAGTCATTTAGCAGACACTTTTATCCAAAGCGACTTACATATGAGAAAGACAATGGAAGTTCAGGGGGAAACAGCTAGCTCTGTCCAAAGCTAATTCTCCTATGAGCTCCTCTATAGCTCACTAATTAACACATTATAGGCCTATCTTGTTTGTATAATCCCTACAAAAACTGAAGTAAAAGCAACACATTCGACCAGCTAGCTGTTTCCCCCCGTTCTACCATACAGTCGTGGTACTGATCTTCTCATCTGACTCTTGGCAAGACAGAAAATAAGCATATTTCCCAGAATGTTGAACTATTTCTTTAATGCTAAACACGTCCTCAAAAAGCCATATCCAATTATTAATGACCACATGTCATTTACAACTTAAACTAAATTTAGGTTCCATGTACACAAAACGAATAGAGATTTTGAGGAATAGAAGAATTTGGTTTTATTCCAAAAACCATAAGAATGAAGAAGTCAGGGGGATTGCTAGTTTACTCAGCGTTTAGACACACTTGTACTTTTTGTGTCTTTCAATTGTTTATTAAATCATTGCTTTCATTTTATGGTATCTTTATGTATATTGCTCTTTTTTTGTTTTTTTAATGTTTGCACTTTTACATTTTTTCTATGAGAGTAAGTGCATGAAGTGTTTGCTGTAAATTTTTGTTTGCGATTCATTCAAACATCAGGCCTACCATAGATATAGAAGACTGAAGACCATCCGACGTACTGAACAAGCACTCCAGCTAAAGGCATGGCGATCACTGCTCCTGCGTAGGATCCTGGGAACAATTGTTGTCAGATTTAAATTTCCAGGTATTATCACATCAGTAGTAACATCAGATCTCTGTGATAATTAGCTAAAAATATAAAATATACAGACAAGGTTGTCATACTAAAATAATATGTTGTCTCTTGTTCATGTTTCCTTTTCACAAAATTGAATATTAGCCCATACAACAGTAATATTTGACTTCATGAAGTTATAGTGCAACAACCTTTGATGGCACAAAAAACTGCACTGTATAGTTAATATGTGTCTTAATAAAAACAAACATCATAGAAACACATTAGTTTCATTTAATAAATGCCATCAAAATGAGCCATTGGCACTGCCATGACAGAGAGGGTGTTTTAATGTGTTCTCTATTATCTGACAGATTCATGAACACTGTTGTTTTGAATAGAGCAGGCAGCATGAGAGTGCTTTTGGACAGTAAGCAATGTGACACTTCATTTAGGTGAACAGAGGGAGAAGCTCCTTCAGAGTATGCAGGTGAGCTGTGTTCATTTACAGACAATGTCAAGAGGGTTTTGATGCATGGGTTGTCATGGTACCAGCTTAAAGTGCAACATGGTTATTTTAATTTCAAGGGTGACAGCAGTGGACTAAATCTGCAAATCAAAATTACCTCTCTCATGTCCATTTCCTGACCAGCCCCACTATGACTTATAAGGTTGTGTAAATTGGTTTGTATCAGTGAAAAGCTTTGTGTTTTGCGATCGGCTTGAAGGTGTTCACTGAGTGTTTTGGAGCATTTTGACAAGAGGAAACTAGAGACATCGCTCACCGCAGAATGACGTTGTGGCCAGTCGACTCCGCTCAAGAGGTGGCGCCCATTTGGACCACATCCCATGACATGCTGGATAGGTGACACCCTAGCAGGGACATGGTGTGGAAGATGTCAAAGGTCAAAGATCGACTTGAGAGGAAACCTGGCATTCATCTGACAAAGTGGAAATGCTTTAAAAGAGTAGTTCAACATTTTGTGAAATACACATTTTTTTGCTGAGAGTTAGATGAGAAGATTGATACCACTCTCACGTCTGTACGGTAAA
Organism: Coreoperca whiteheadi; assembly: GCA_011952105.1. Lineage (NCBI taxonomy): Eukaryota > Metazoa > Chordata > Actinopteri > Centrarchiformes > Sinipercidae > Coreoperca > Coreoperca whiteheadi. The sequence continues at coordinate 18,167,805 of CM022474.1, read as the reverse complement.
TATAAAGCTTTCAACTATTAGCTTAGCTTAGCCCCCAAACTGGAAATGCTAGCCTGGCTCCTCTAAAGATCTCCAGTTAGCACATTGTATCTCGCTTATATTAATCCCTACAAAACATTAAGAATAAAAACAAGTTGTGCTTTTACGGGGGGGGTAAACATTATATTTGTAAGACTATTTCTTGGCTGTGACATAGTCCCGCACGTAACCCACCCCCCTCCAAAAAAAACAATAAAATCACAATGATGGTCAGTTTTGGTATGGATTAAACGAAATAAATTTTACATGTTTATTAGTGAGCTTTGGAGAAGCTGGTACTGTAGGTGAATTTTGTTACCACTAGACAGAGCTAGGCCAACGGTTTTCCCCTGTTTCCAGTCTTTATGCTAAGCTAAGCTAACCGCTGCTGGTGTTAGCTTTATATACATTGTACAGAAAAGAGAGTTGTATTGATCTTGTTATCAAACGCACAACAAGATCATTTTCACTATTTTGTCCTACCTCCACTAAGCCCTGCAGGATGCGAACAAACAGGACACAACCGTAGTGCACCCTCGCTGCTGATGGGATGAACATATTGAGCACTGACGTCAGGAAAATGGCAGCCCCAAACACCCTGTAAAGATATTGTGTGTGTGGATACAAGTGAAGGGGTGATAACATCAGTGCCCACCTGAATCACTTATATTCGGGGGGGGGGGGGGGGGCAAAAACACTGAAAAAATACCTCCCTCTTCTCCACCTCCAGATGGTAAAAAGGCAC